>CM040244.1:235573683-235905713 GCA_022545495.1 Chrysanthemum lavandulifolium | reverse complement strand
TGAACATTTTCGGATGGCCAAGAAAAGTCCAGAACGCCACCAAGGCCAGCGTACATTAGAGCAAAAATAGGCGAGCCAGACTTCTCTGGGTAATCTGAATAGGATACTATAACGTTTTAAGATTGTTATTGAGTGTGTATTCTTGGTTATATTGGGTATTTGTTGCTTTAGTTGTTGCTTGTTTCTTGATGTGTATCATCATCTCATGCCTGTTATTTTGGCAATATATTTGATTATGCTTTTATTTAATTTGTTCCACTTTAGGTTTTGTGAGTGCTATCAGTGTGAGAAGTTTGCGGATAATGTTGCTCTCACATATGGACTCAAAGGGTCAAAGATGGCCAGACTCTAATATTAGATTCGGAGAAATAGGAGACGTATCTTCTTCTGCTACTGGTTTTAGTTATGGGTTTTCGACATTATGATGAACAATTTATGGGGTATGATTTTAACATGCTTGACGAGTCACAACATAATCACTTTACCCGCTTCCTCGGCAAGGACCCGCCTCGACTTTACGGTTTCGATGTTGGTTTACCTTCGAGCTCCGGTTTATGATATAAAGATAACTTAGAGAATGATGATCCAAACTCTATTAAAGTTCCGATAAGCAATGTAATGGAAAAGATTGAAACTGAAGTGGCACAGACGTCTATAAAAGGGACACGAAGCAAAAGATCTAAGCGGACTGTTTTTGAAGGTTCATGGAACTTCTCATCAACTCCATCTTTGGATCGTAATGGGTCAGTTGATAATCAAGGGTCTGTCATGAGCAAAAGAACTTCTGTTAAAGATGTGAGTGAACCCATTTTGAAGAAAAGAAAGGGAAAAGGGTCGGCTGATAATCAAGGGTCTGTTATGAGCAAAAGGACGTTTCTTTCAGATGCGAGTGATCCCGTTTCGAAGAAAAGAAAGGGCCAAGGCTCAGCTGATAACCAAGGGTCTGTTAAAAGAACTTTTGTTACTGATATGAGTGAACCTGCTTTCAAGAAACAAAAGGGTGCTAATAATGTTGAAAATAATGAGATTATATCGGAATCTGCAAGTGTAAATAGTGTAGGTAGATGGTTAGAGGATGTTGGGTTTGGTAGATATGCAGGTGTGTTTGAAATGCATGAGGTCGATGAAGAAGCATTGCCTTTACTTACCCTTGATGATTTGAAAGAGATGGGTGTTCTTGCTGTTGGGGCTCGAAGAAAACTGTATGCTGCAATATGTGGACTAAAGGGTCAGTGTGAAAACTAACTCACTCTGTCGTAAAGTCCAGACATGTTAATGTAAGTAGTGTGAAATTTCAACATGTTTATGTTTTTTGGACTGCTGATAGTTTTGTTTTAGATGAAAGATAGGATGTATGATATATCTTATGACTGTTTGAGTCAAGTACTTTTGATGGCTCAAGCCTTCATGAGCATATTGCTGTTTGGAAGTGATAATCTGATATGAAATTATCAGAATCTGATAATCAATAATCAATTGTAGTAAAGTAAAAGTTATAAAACCGGGATGTAGGTGCTATCAAGTCCTGGTAGATGATATGCATTGACATGCTTTTGTTTTATGGATAGTGCATTTTATTCTTAGAACATACCAAGCTGATAAGGTTATATGTGGTTTGGATCAAGCTTAGATCCTTAAGAGGCTTAGCCTACGGCAAATCAAAGTTTCAAAATTACCTTTCTGAGGGTAAAACTTGTTTGATATTCTGATATAATTTTAGATTTACAAGCTGAGAATCAAGATCTCACGACTGTGTCTAGACTTGATTTAACCTCTTTTCCGAATCTTATTTGAGGGGGGTGTCTGGACCTGCAATTATAAAACTTATGAACAATTGATTTTTGCAACTTTAAGTCGTTATATGTGGTTTGGATCAAGCTTAGATCCTTAAGAGGCTTAGCCTACGGCAAATCAAAGTTTCAAAATTACCTTTCTGAGGGTAAAACTTGTTTGATATTCTGATATAATTTTAGATTTACAAGCTGAGAATCAAGATCTCACGACTGTGTCTAGACTTGATTTAACCTCTTTTCTGAATCTTATTTGAGGGGGGTGTCTGGACCTGCAATTATAAAACTTATGAACAATTTTTGCAACTTTAAGTCGCAATAGTCACAATAAATGTTCAAGATAAGGTAGCTTTGGTTCTGATTTATATAGCTCTATGGCTATACTCATATATACAACGTTTTATCTTAGCAGTTCATATTGCTTGTCGTACATTGCTTGTCGTACAAATTATCGCGCAGGTGACTGACATGGCATATTTGAGAACACAGATTGCTATTTATGATATCAAACGTTATGAAAATTGGGACTTTTGCTAATTTTAATGCCTAAAATGAGACAAAAAGTTGTGTAATAATCATTACAGAATACCACCAAACTTATATTGAACTCAGAAATAGAAGTTAACAAGCCAAGTATCCAACAATGGGTTGATTTTCTTTTCTGTTGGGACATGGGCTTGGAATTAGATGGCATCAGATTAGGGGTGTTCGTCGGTTCGGGTTGATTTTTTTTTTAAAAGAAAACCGAAAACCGTACTGAATCGAATTGAAAGTGGATCAAGTTAAACACTTAAACTGAATTTGAATTCGGTTCAGTTTTGGGTCGACCAGAATAACCCGAGTTTCATAGTTTTATTAATTTCCATTTAGTTACATGCTTTTTTAGCACCAAACGTATTTAATTATAAAACTTAAACAATGTATACTCAATAATAAAAGAATAAGATTTACAAATTTAAAAACTGATATAGTATTAACAGGAAAAAGTTTTAATAGGTTTTTAATGTATAAAACTATATAAAATATAATATATTTTCGTTGAATTCGGCTTTCGGTTCTCGATTTGGTTTATGCATTACCAAACTCAAATGGAAAATCGAATATTTTAATTCGGTTCGTTTTAAACCTGAAAGCTGTTTCACAAATTCGGTTTAATTTTAAATCTTTTCGGTTTGTTTTTAACCAGATCAAAGATATTACGCGGATTGTGAACGCCCGTAAATCATATTCGTCATGGCAACAAATCTTGATCCCTTTTGTATATTAAGTTAGCCAAACCAAAAATCAAAGTAAAAACAAAAAATTGCTTCAATTTTCTTGGCCAATTACTACATAAATGTTGGTGCCGACAACAATGCGTTTGACAAAACAAGCTCTACAAGTTAGTTGTAGTGGTAAGTACATTATGTTTAACTACCAACAATACTAGCGGTAAGGAGTAAACTGTAAATGTATTTTTGTTGTTCTATAAAAGCGTTTATAAAGAAAATTTTAATCTTAAAAAAAAATCATTAATCTAATTTTATTAAAAGTCTATTTGTAGTAAACTTTACATTTTTTTAGAACTACTATTGGTTAAACCATGAAAAGCTTCTAAACTTGTGTGTATGTCATCGCTAAATTTTAAATTTTTGTTGATTATTCCTCTGGTAATGAAGAACAAATTTGGATTTTGGGCTCAAATGAAAACTAAATCGAATTCGGTTTTGATCATGATACTAAAGTCGTTTCATTCAAATTGTCATTGTAGAAAAGTTCAATCGCATAAGATATGGTAAACATTTAACATGTCATTTGTCATTTTTGTTGGTGATTTTGCATCACCGATATTATGTAAGTGTAATGGATTGACTTAGTTGACCAATGTGTAATTGTGATAAATGTTCAGCAAGTCGGGGTTGTGCGGAGTGCACACTTGTATGACGTTATTATGATTATCATTCGACGGGGGTCCGGGGGCAGTGCCCCTAGTAGCAGGGTCCAAGGGGCAGCGTCCCTGGCTTAGCTTGGAAAATTTTTATTTGGTATGAAGTGCTATATTAAAAATGCACTAGAAAATAAAATTTCCAGTATTTTGCCCCTTGAATTTAACTGCTTTGACGGTTATTATAACTGCTTTGGCAGTTACAAACAACCGTTTGTTTATTGGTCATATATGAGTTTTCTGGTTCAGTTTCATAACTAACAAAACATATTCACGTTCTAAATCTGAGTTTTATCCGATTTGATATTTCGGTAGAACCACAGAAATACTTCAATCTGAAAGTGTTGACACGACTCTCAGATTACTGTGATCCAAATTTCCTAATATTTTTTTCGTGCCATTCGTAAGCCACCATACTGGCCAACATGCCAAAGTTGAGCCAAATTAATCTGAGTTTGTGAAATGGCTCAAGCCAATGCCCTTTTTTTTTTTTTTTTTTTTTTTTTCAATTTTTAATTTTGTGTATTGTAAGTGAGTGGGTATTTTGTGGGACTCAATAACATGTTAGTGGTGTATTATGAGGGAGAGATGTTTTAGTTATTTGTGTGTTATTGGATGAAGATGAGGTAGCGTTAATGTGACATACCAATAACGTGTTATTTGATAACATCATACCTAGTGCTCTAACCCTGATCCAACTTACACCTCTAGTTGCTCCCACATAGATTTTCTTTTGATAATGCCTAGGTGCAGTCGATACCCTATAACATGTTATCTACCGCTCAACGCATACCTTATAACAATATAACATAAACACCATCTCCAATAAAATTTCTATAACAAACCACCAAAGATACCCCACCCAGTCACAAAACAAAACAAAACAAAAAACGAAAAAGAGAAAAAATAGGATAACGAGATGTGAACCGAATAGCGATGGACCTATAACAAGATGGGGGCGGTACGGTTTGGCATGCCATAGCGGCGTCATAGGTGCAAAAGTTCCCCTATAGCATGACGTGGGTGCACTGCACCGGGCTCTCTAAGGGTGATGGGAAGGTATTTCACGTGTGGTCCTATTTTACGGGTGGTGCTCCTTTAGACACAACCTTGGATCGCGTGTGAAGATATTGGGTTAATCCCAATCGACCCAACCCAATCAACCCAAGTCAACACCCAAACGACCCGGTCAACCCAAAAGTCAAAAAAGAAAGTCAAAGACAGCAGTTTTAAAGACAGTTACAAAATAACTGTATTTAGCAGTTACAACACCAAACGACACATCTGTTGGTTCCTTTGAACCAACACATCTTTTCATTGTACATTTTCATTTGTTATAAATAGATAGGAACTTTGTACAGAATTCTCGTGACTGAAATATATAGAAAAGTTTCTTGATTCAAATTGTTTATTGTTATTATTGGTATATTTTGATTAAAGATCCAGAAAAACGGGCCAACAATTGGTATTAGAGCCAAAATAATCATATACCATACTCGTTTTAGTTCCAGAATCAAATCAAAGAAAAAAAAAAATAGTTTCGACAAAATTTCTGCAAATCGATAAGAACACAAAAAATCCAAGACGTCATTTTTCTTGTGTTTCACACTCTGTCGCAACAGGGGTATAATCACATAGTGATTACTCTCAACCCGTCAACAAAAAATTCGCAATTTTTTTTTTACTTTTTATCCGAAACCATCTATTTCACCCAATCCAGTAGGATTAGATAAAACGAATAAAATCGTTTTCATTTGATTAAAATTAAGAAAAACTAAACGAGCGTCATCAATTAGGGCATAATAAAAGATTCGAATTAGAACAAACACACATGTTCATAAAAGAATTAAGCCCAGAAGGATCAATTGGACCCCAATTGATTCATTTGCATACTCCAATCATCAAATTACTCACGGATTAGAAAACCCCCAAATCAATCTGAAACCCTAGGTTTCAAATTGGAGGAATTTTAGTGCTCGTGAAGAACACCCATACCGGAGAAGAAGAAGAGGCGGTCAAAAAACACAGCCGTTAAAGGGCCGGTTAACCGTCGATTATTGGAGAAAGGGAAGATCAAAGTTAATCTTCCTAGAGAGAGAGAGAGACTGAAAATACTGTCTCACAAAGAAAAAGAAGGATACGCGTGTTTGTTTTATCTCAAACAAAATAGATAAAAAAAAATAAATATACAAAGGGAGGCGCGTACATACTTAGGGCTACACACTCAAAGGAGTTTATTAATAGGGCATCGGGTTAGACCATCAACCCCTCCAGGTTTCAAAAGATTAAAAATACCACATTTCTTTTTTTTTACTTTATATATTCCTTTGATATATATTGTTTTTATTTTGATAAGTTATCTTTAAAATTAGAATCTTATCATTTTTGGATAGTATATTAACCTAGTGATTACACTGCTTAGTATACTGATTAGGAATAACATTTAAAGTGGAATTAAATTTAGGTTATTCGCTTTTAAAATATAATAATCTCCGAGGATAGTTTTGGATTTAAAAACCAGTCCTATAAAGTTTTATAGCCTATAAGGAAAAATAAAACATTTTTTTTCAACACACCTCGTGTTAGATTTTTGGAGATATTGTTTATTGTCAATATATTTAAAATATGACGAAAGGAAGTGGTAATAAGGAACCTAGTACTAATATTACAAATAGTACACCCCAATTTCAATGCCCAATCCTAAAGCCCGCGAATTACTCATTATGGGCAATTCGCATGAAAATCATTCTCGAAGCAAATAACTTATGGGAAACAATAGAGCCGACTGAGTCGACTCAACCCAATAAGACAAAAGAGAAAACCGCTATTGCTTTCCTTTATCAAGCTTTACCCGAGGAACAATTACTTCAAATAACAAAGCACAAAACCGCGAAGGACATTTGGAATGCTTTGAAAACTAGACACGTTGGCGAAGACAGAGTTCAACAAGCAAGACTACAAACACTCAAATCTGATTTTGAGATGTTACAAATGAAGGAAGACGAGACAATCGACACCTTCACCACAAAACTCACAACTCTCGTAAACAAAGCCGCTAGTCTAGGACACACCATAGAAGATGAAACCTTAGTACGGAAACTACTAAATGTCAGTATCTGATAGGTATCTCGCAAATAGTCGCATCCATAGAACAATATTCGACCTAAGTGAAATGACTATGGAAGAAGCAATTGGGAGACTCAAGACATACGAGGAAAGAATAAAGTTTAAGAAGAATAAGGACAATAACGATCAAGATAAGTTATTGTTTACACATCACAACAATAACATTACTCACTAAGACACTGTGAAAATGTGGACATGATTTGTTCATGAGACCAAAAAAATAATTTCAAGGAAAATTCAAACAAAGAACTCAAATAAATTTACTCATGATAAGAGTAAGGTGATGTGTTTTAAATGCAAGAAGTATGGGAATTTTGCAAACAAATGTCCATCAAAGAAAGAAGAAGAATCTAATCTCATTGAAGAAGACTTAGAACCAACATTGCTTATGGCAACTGTTGAAGAAGAACCAAGAAAATATGATCAGCCCGGAATTAAGGAAAATCACAACAATGAAGGTGGAAATAGCCAGAAGAACATGATCAACCTGGACTTAAGGAAGATCACAAAGGTGGAAATAACCAGAAGAACATGATCAACCTGGACTTAAGGAAGATCACAAAGGTGGAAATAACCGAATCAACATGGACATAATGAAGATCACAGAAGAAAAGGTGGAAGTAACCGAAGGAAAATTGATCTACCTGGATATAAGGATGATCACAAGAAATTAAAAGCTCAGATGGTGGATTTAACCAGAAGATGAATCAAGACTTAAAGACCTACGTCGCAGCGATTGTGATTAAGGGGGAGAATATTTGGTTAAACCCAATCGACCCAAGTCAACACCCAAACGACCCGGTCAACCCAAAAGTCAAACAAGAAAGTCAAAGATGTTAGATTTTAAAGACAGTTACAAAATAATCAGATTTGGCGATTATAACAAAGAACGACACATCTGTTGGTTCCTTTGAACCAACACATCTTTTCATTGTACCTTTTCATTTGTTATAAATAGATAGGAACTTTGTACATAATTCTCATGACTGAAATATATAGAAAAGTTTTTTGATTCAAATTGTTTATTGTTATTATTGGTATATTTTGATTAAAGATCCATAAAAAAGGGCCAACAGAAGAAGAAGAAATAAGGAGATGTTGGTGCAGACTAATGACGTGATATAGGTGGCGGACCCAAGACCTAAAATTATTAGGTTAATTTTAAGAAAATATCGAAAATCGTAACTCAAAGATTAAAGACCAGTTTCGTTTTAGAAAAATCAGTATATTTAACATAATTTTATAGTATGCAAAAGAAGTTTAGAGGTTCGTGTGCACCTTCGAGAACTCCTGTCGGTCCGTCGCTGCGTGACATTGATACCTCTAGTCTTGTAGTTCCAAGAATAGATATAAAGAATGTTAATGTAGTATATTTTCAGCAAGACAATATTACTAGGTCAAAATTCCTTGGTACTTGCTCGGTTGTTGGTGCTACAGAAATGATAATATCATGTTTGTTGATTGGGTCGTGTGTTCGGTATTGAACAAATCATCACTACACGTCATCTAAGAATTCATGGGTTGTTTCTGGTCCACTGGGATTTGTTTTCATTTAACCTTTTAACATTAGTTTATTAGTTAAAATTAAAACTGCTGTTCTAAAAAAGTGAGTAGATCTTTTAGATCTTTTTTCTATTATTCGAAAGACTTTACTTCAAATAACAATAAGGTGATTATATAAATAGTGAGGTGATTTGATTAGAATCAACCTTTTATAGCTTATTTATAACTTAATAAAGTTTCAAAACTTATTCTTATTAGTTAGAGCATCTCCAATAACAGCTTTTTGTAAAAGCTTATACTATTACTAAAAGTTTTTTAAAAGCTTTTCTGCATTGAAGCAGAGGCGGATATAAATCTGGCTCCACCCCTGCATTGAAGTGAAAAGTATTTTTGCCTGTAGATTGGTAAAGCTCAAGATTTAAGTGCAAAATTACAATATGTTTTCATCTTTATTACAGACCTGTTTAATAGATTTTGTATTTTTTTAAATGCTTTATAAATTGAAGCAAAAACTTTTTAATAGAAAGTCGTTGAGAATTACCCATTATGCATGTCTTAGTTAGTAATGTATCATTTGACTAAAGGTTAAAGTTTTATGTATCATATCGGTCTTTAGGATTTTTCTAAAATGATACGCTGAGTGTGCTCGTAGAAAACAATAATCGTTTTCCTATTATTATTATTATTATTATTATTATTATTATTATTATTATTATTATTATTATTATTATTATTTTATTTATTTATTTTATTATTATTATAAACATCACTTTATTGAGAATCATAGTGATTTACAAAAATTAGCGAGGCCAGAGATACTATCTCGAGTTCCACTAATCTTACTATAGCAAAGCTAATCTTATTATTATTATTATTATTATTATTATTATTATTATTATTTGAACGACATTTCCTAGTTGTCTATACGCAAACAAACAAATATCTCTATATCTTGTGTATTGTATCTTTCAAAATATAATAGATCTTTGAATACACAAGGCCACAAGCTATATAGACAACCAAGTTATGAGTAAAGATGGTTTATGTCATCTTCATTGGATTATATATCGTATTTGGTATGCAATAATTTTTTATATCTAAGAACTTTTTATAAAAAATTGCATTGTTGATGTAGGGTATAGCTAATTCGAGTAAAAAAACTTGATATAGAATCAAAGTCAAAACTCAAAGGATGGTAAAAAAATAAGTCAAGTTGTCATCAAAACTCAAAGGGGGGTGGCAACACTCCACGGTATGCATTCGGTATGGTAAGGCATGGAACGGCTTACCATTGCCACTTAATCGGTATGGACAAATCGGCATGACTTGCGGGTTCTCAAACCGCAGCGGTATGGCCAAATTGTGAGAGGAGCGTGTGATGTTTTTTGAATTTTTGTACCGTTGCATTCATTGTACATAAAAAAAATAAAATAAAAAAATTCCCCTTCCCTTTATAAATAATACTCCTCACAACACATTCCAAATCACATTATTTTTACACACACAAATCAAATATAACATTCAAAAAAAATGTCTTCATCATCTCTTCTTCGTTCGATGATTAATTAATTTTTCCCAAGAGTCGTCCGAACTCATTTTGTCCACCGGTAGTACTCTAGAAACCTATTTCGCTATGCGCGATTCCTTCAAGACACCGCTAGCTCAAGCAATACTTGGGGCAATCTTTGACCCGCTTTGTGATAAAGCATTAGAAACTTTAATGAATGACTATTTCGCCGAATCCACCAAAGTTTCCCCACCGTGTTTTCGTGAAAGATTTCGAATGAGCAAAAGCTTGTTTTAAGAATTGTTGGCGATGTTGAGCGACATTTGAATGGTTTAAAGAGGGCCGAGACGCGAGGAAGAAAAAAGTTTCACGGCGTTATAAAATGCACATCGGCCATTCGGCAATCGCGAACGGTGAACCTCCTGATAGATTTGATGACTATCTAAACATGTCACGAAGAACGTCCGGTATTTTTATTTTCGTATATATATTTTTTAATATTTTGGAGGAGATTGTCTTTATCATTTTTGATATGCGGTAATTGCGTTATACGGTCGAGAGTTCTTACGTAGGCCGACAAGCCATGACGTTGCACGGATATTCGAGGCACACCAAGAAAAACATCACATTCCTGGAATGCTTGGTAGCATTGATTGTACACATTTCGTTTGGCGAAATTGTCCTAGGCATTTGAGAGGCCAATATAAAAGAGGTGATCACCAATACCCGACTATTATGCTTGAAGCCGTCACTTCAAATGATTTGTGGTTTTGGCATTCGTTTTTTGGACCTCCAGGTGCGAATAACGATATCAATGTTTTGAATCAATCTCCGTTGTATCTTACTGAGCGAAATGGAACAGTAGCAACAGGTTCATTTATCAGAATGGACGGCTTTACAAACGTGGATATTATCTTACCGATGGAATCTATCCTACATATTCAACGTTGGTTAAAGCATATAAGTTTCCCAACGACGAAGGAAAAGAGATTCAAAAGCTATAAGAGTGCAAGAAAGGATGTCGAACGAGCTGGGCGTCCCGAAGGAAAGTGGATGATTCTTAGTCGTCCTCTATGGGCTATGTCGATCGAAAAGAATCGACTCCTCGTTTATGCGTGTATTATACTATGCAATATGATTTTAAAAGACGACGGGATGGCAATATCACCGGTTCATATAATGGATCAGCCGGTAGCGCCAGTTTACGATGACACTGCACTACAGGAGTTACTAGACGAAGATATCCATAATCGTCTACGATTTGATCTTACGGAGCATTTGGCGGCTCTAGACTTAGCATACCTCGATGACTAGTTTAATTTTCTTTTTATTTCAACGGTGATGTAATTTTTTTTTACGTATTATGCATTTTTTTTTATTATTAATGAAATATTATGTTTTTATTTAATTGTTTAATATAATTATGAATTTAAAAAAAAAAAAAAAAATGAGTGAGGTATGGAATGACCATTGCCACTAAAAAACTATGGTGAGGTATGGTGAGGTATGAGATTAGGTGGAATGAAATTATTGGTGGGTTGTGAGGTATGGTGAGGTATGGAATGAAAGTGTTGCCACCCCCTAAGATATATGGCCAAACATATCTTCATTATATTGCAATGTAAACCTAACTTCAATGCGTATAGTTTTGAGCAAAACTCATAAATGGAATAGAAACACACTTGTTAATAGAGATGGCAAAAAAAACTCGTATCCGATAGGGACTCGATCTTCAAACTCGATTTGACTAGGGAATCTCTGATTTGACCGGGGACGGGACAAAGACGGGACAGGGAATCCTCGAATTACGTAATAGGGTATGGGGCAGGGATGGAAATAACATTAATCCTCGAATCCGAACCCGGCCCGATCTTTTTAATGAATAAATAATTGAAAATTATATGTATTGCCATACAACATTTACTTTTGTATGTACATTTTTATGAGCATTTACATGTGGTTATGTATGATATATAAAACGAGATTAAGGATGATTTGGGATGGTTGTGTTGCTCGGTTTCTTGTATTGAATGATAAGGACCCAAAGATGTAATTAAAAATCACGAGCTTGGGTAACACTCACAACAAGCCGTATGGTGTGTGTTTTACTATGTGAAATAGTATGAGAAGTTAGAGAGAATTCTAGACCCGTTTGAGGGTGTGAGATGTCTTCTATTTATAGAAAGACATTTAGGGTTTAAGGATAAACTTGTGGGGATGAACATACGGCTGTAAGACAAGCCACGTGTTGATCATCCAACATGTAGACAAGAATGACAAGTGGCAGTTCTTGTCTCGTACCATGTTGTGCCCTTCTCAGATATTCCCGTTTGTGTGTCTTCCATTGTCATATTTCAGATGGTACATATTATTGTTAGTGACAGTTGGGAGATAATTGTCTCGCGCGTGTAATCACCATGGAATGAGAGGCCTTCTCAGGGCAGGTGTGACATGGGAATGTGGCTGGTCCTATCAAGCTTTGATTATGGACATTGTTTAAGTGTTTATGATGGGCTTGAATTAGGCATGTGATTAATGGGCTTGGCCATTAATGTTAATACACTATCAACATGTAATGTATATGCATTTATGATCAAATAGCTTAAAAAATATAAAGAATTAAACACTGATTATTATATATTACTTAACCAATGTTTTGTACGAATATTCACATACAATGCACATTTATATTATATGTGTACCTCAATATCTATGATGCTTTAAAGTAGGATTAACATTGTAACTAATTAAGTATGAGTGATGTACGTTTCTTGATACATTTTATAGGTCAAATTCTTTATGCTTTCGATGAGTTATTGTATTATTTATGTTTTTTTGATAAGGATGGAAAAATCCATGAATTCTGGCGGAGATCCCCGATCCTGTTGAAGATGGGAACGAGGATGTAAAACTATTCCCAAATGGGGATTGGGGCAAGGATGAGATGGAGAGTGGGAAACGGGCATGAAAATGAGAAATATGATCCCTGACATTTCTCATCTCGTTGTCATCCCTACTTGATAATGATGTTATTGTTCAATCTAATTGGCCTTGTCAATGTTTAAAATCGTAACTTTTTGTACTTTTCTAATATATGAAATACTTTATACATATACAATCTCATTTTCATTGCAGCACAACAATTAAAATTAATAAGATAAAAGTAGCTACACTAAAGTAGAATGTTTGCTACTAAGAAAATTTGGCGTCGACACTACATTTGGACGCTTCTAAAATATAAGATCGTGAATAAAGAGAGACCCTTGTTCAAAAATTAATAAAAATAACGAAAATAAAGAGGGCCCTGTCGATATGTACAACAATTTTTCATACATGAAAAACACGTATCAACGACTAGTTACTTAACTAAGGGTGTGTTTGTTTTTTTAAAAAAAGTCTTACTAGCCCTCTTACTCTTACTAGTAAGAGGTGGGCAGACGTTTTAGTTGTTTGTTTTTTCATCACCAGTCAGACATGGTAAGAGCTAATATGTCTAACTCGGTAAGAGGTGACGAAAAGATCTTACTACATCTTATTAACACCCCTTCAACTCATTCATCTTCAAATCATTTCAGCCCATTCATCTTTAAATTATGCAAAGTAGATTTTAAATTATTTGATATTAGTTAAGTTACTTAATTATTGTTTCATAGCGTTAAGCTTATGTTTTATTTTAAAACGATTTATGTAATAGTTTATATTATGTTAAATTTTGGATATGTATTAAGATAATTTATTTAATGATTTATAATTGTGTTAAATGTATGATAAAAATGTTTTGTTTCAAGTTTACACTATCTACTTATTAATCGTACTTGCAATAGTTTAATATATACTTAAAAAATAAAAAATTAAAACCATTCGGACAATTATAAAAAAACAAACAACATTTTTTTATTCAGATTCATACATTATAGCCACCTCTTACTAGTAAGATGTGGTAGTCAGATTCAGATGCGAAAGATCTTAATCAAACAAACACACCCTAAGGCATTAAAAAGGTTACTTGCCATTTCAAAGCGCAAATAAGTCATTAGATTATTTTTCTTCTTTTCGTCCTTAACGGTTAGTTGCAAAGATGTTTCATCTATTACTACCTGAACTGCGCGTCATTAGTTTTTCATCATTAACTGCGCCTTACTCCATATGCGAACATCAAGCTCAAAAAACATAAGAAAACGAAACTTAAAGTAAAGTTCTATTGTTACTCTTTTTCATTTTGCTCATGGTGGTTAAAGTTTACAACCCCTAAAAAGATGGGGCTTTCGACATTCAATGCTAAATCAATGATCATTAATCTAATTATGAATAACTTAACTTATCAAGGCACATGGATCAGACTCGTCCCCTACCAAATGTTTGTCATTCTTATATTGAACCAAAATTTAATGCTTTGTTAAGTCTAACCAGGAACCAAATGCCCATTCATCGGAAGTAAAGTCGAACAGATCACTATTCACTTTTCGGTTGAGATTAGAACACACCACCACCAAGAAGCAAATGCACATGTATTACTATTTGGAACCATAGGGAACGTATGTTTGCTTAGTTTGTGAAACACTTGTCCACAAATGTTAGTATGCTTTTCATTATACTCGTATAATACAAATATCATGCAAAACAAGATGAACTTATGAAACAACATGACCAAAAGATAATATACGGACCTAATAAAGACTACACTCTCATAGTTATGTTCAAAAACAATAATGTGAGTTGTTAGTGATCAAAAAGTTAGTTAAGAAAAGTTAAATGTGATCTAGTTTAGTGTGATTAGATTAAAAATAAATAAAACACATATTATTTACTAACTTTTGTCAATTAATTAAATAAACAAATTGACGTGTTTTTTATCTTGATTTTTGAAACCATTAGTGGTTAAATTACCATCTCTATAGGAAACACACACTACACGTCAAATGAAGCACGTTAGGATGCTAGTGCTTATTCCATGTGTATCAACTAACAATTTGTGTTCTTGATACTTATACCACACGATTGAAACCCTAGTGGGTTACGTTCAATCGTGCCTTGAAAGATAAGTAAAATTGAATCCACACACCCTAGTTAGGGTTTATACGAGCCACCAAAATTGAAACCGAGACTAGTGATTCTCGGCTAGGGTTAGTGTGAAGTCGGTTCAAGCTAGGGAATGAGAACTGAAAACCACAAGGGGTTCGGTTAGGGTTTGGAGTGGGGTGAGCCGAAAACTACAAGACTTTGGTTTGGGGTTTGCTTTGTGTCTCGTGTGAGAGAGCAAGAATGAGACCAAGGGGTGTTTAAATACCCACTAATCTTGTTCTCCAAGTCTTGTCTTCCACCTCTCTAGTTACCAAAACTCGAAACATAGCCCCCCCTAGAACCTTCATGTGACCAGCCATAACAAAGGGAACACAAAGGTTTTGGTTTTCCGACACTTAAGTCCTTCTCTTGTATTTAACATGCATTAGTTAGTTAGAAAACGTCTAACGAAAACTAATGGCCGTTAAATACATTTCGTGAAACATATTATACATTTAATATAAAAAATATATATATATTAAGTATATAATAAACATGTTCTTCATGTATACGTGTGTCCCCCGATAGATCATGTATTTCTTAACCGTATAAATAACTACATTAATGAGCACAAACCAACACTACTAAATTGAACTAACTGAGAAAATTGAAATCAGAGTGAGTTCGATTGAACCCTCTCATCATAGTGTGGCTCCATCCCTGTCACCATTTCTTTTGCACCAAGAACAATACATGTTTGATTTGGGAAGAAAAGGGTCACATATATAAATATTAATCTAACTTTTGAAAGAAAATATTTTAAGATCGGTTAAACAATTAACAGTTAAACAAACTAAGCATAATGGCAACTCAATTCACACATAGTTAAGTTAAATGGGTATACAAGAGTACATAAAAATTCTTTATGTTTTACCATTCATTTATTTAGGGGAGATGATTTGCACATATAATTATTGATTTGCACACTATAATGTACAAGCAGTTAAACATAATACAATTATATATAGTATAGTTGTGTAATACATAAGTTGATACCTATTATGCAAACATCTTGGAGTTCCTGTTGGATATAACATGGCTATATGTTCTAACTGGAACGCTATTATGCAAACATTTACCTCAAAGCTAGCTCTTTGGAAGCTCTTTTGTTATCAGTTGGAGGTCATCTTTCTTTAATCAAATTTTTGCTTGGTCACCGTCCAACCTATTACATATTGATCTATCCGATGCCCTCTACCAATGTTAAGAAGCTTGAGTCTATGCGTAATCAGTTCTTTTTAGGAGGTGACATTGATGAGAGGAAAATGTCATGGGTGCGATGGAACCAATGTTTAGCTAGCAAAGATTTTGGAGGCCTTGGCATTGGGAGTATTTTCGGGCTCAATAACGGGCTTTTGTTCAAATGGATTTGGAGATTTCTTTGCAGCCCTTCCGCTCTTTGTGTGAGGGTTATCAAAACTATACATGGGCCTCATGGTAACATTAATGATTGTTGGGTTTTATAGATTTGATGATACAAAACAAGAAGAATGAAACATGAAGGACTTAAGAAGACAAAGGATGAAACTTCAAAAGAAAGAAAAGATTACTACAGATCTTTTATATTTTTAGTATATATCCTTTGTAACCCTAATTCTCTATTATATAAAGAGATTATAGGGAATTAGTTTTATTAAGTCTTTCATAATGTAGTCGACTAAAGGGGTGTGTGTGTGTGTCAGGCGTCAAGTCCTCTCATGGACGCCTAGGGTTTGTTTAGTTTAGCCTCAAGAATCACTTGATTCCTGTTACAGATTAGTTGTAACTGTATTATTCTGATCAAATATTATTTGAGGCTTCGAGTGTTATTAAAGAAAAATCTTGTTCATAATAATATTAATTCTTATTTGAATATTCCGCTTTCATTATTATGTTCCTAGATTTTATAAGGTCTAAACAACCTCAAGTCATAAACTGTCCAAGAATTAAGAAGGCACTTTAGTTCTATCAGTTGGTATCAGAGCAAGGGGCTCGTGATATCTAGGATTTAACAAGGTTTTATTTGTCGAAGGATGAAGAAAAGAAGAAAATTTCGATTTTGGTTTTAGTTTTCAAGAGACGATAACTTCTTCATTAACCGTTGGATCGGGAAGAAATTTTTCTGGAGCTTCTCTATATATCAAGGTAACTTTTTACCGGGGGGATCTTCAATTGGAGCTTTCAATTGAAAGATATAGGCTGTCGAAAACTGCTGCAGAGGAGGATATGTAAGTCGAATTTTAAGGGTTTTTAGGGTTTCGGTTCTGAATTTATTAATCAGTGTGTTGATATTCAAGATGGTTTATTGGTGCTTTGTAGTTCTTTACCCTAACTACATTAAAGTGCTTGGTTTTAATGATTCAAAATTGGATCATCTTGTTACTACTGCTACTACAATATTAAATTACAAACCCTAATTGGTTTTAACCCTAACTAACAATCATTGTTCAATCTAGTATTGTGACTGCTCATATTCATGGTATAAAATCCTAACCTAATCTAAGGGTTTATGCTTGATTAATTCTAAAAATATTTAGTGATGTTCGTTGAGCAGTTCCTGAAGCACGTTTATCTTATGGACTTTGATTTGATTATTCACTGATGTGAATTTGGAAAAGGAGTTAGTTTTTGAGTTTGCTGTTTCTGAGTAATTAGGGTTTATTAAACAATATGAAGATACCTAGGTATTTCGTTATGTTCCAGGTTGCTAAGAAATCCCAACCATCAATCATATTCTTTGATGAGATTGATGGGTTGACTCTTGTATGCACCAGAAGACAAGACCAAATTCAGTTGTCTCGACTTTACTTGCTCTAGTGGATGGTTTAAAGTTTGATTGCCAGCTATTTGGTCGTTTGGATTTGGAGGAGTACGCTTATTCTTAACTATGCACCTGATCCTACTCATTAATAATATTAGTGAGTTAATGCTGCTAGTGGCGAGTTTCTACTGCTACATTATCATTACTAACTGCTGCTAGCTTTGGTTTGTATCTGCTAGAACTTGTTCTTAACTGCTGCTAATATTTTTTAACTGCTGCTACTCAAACGTTTTCTGTTGCTATGCATCCATGGTTCATACTGCTAGTTATATGCAAGTGCTGCTAGTATCATGTTCCTACTGCTAGTTCTTGTTATCTGTTGCTAGTTCATTGTATCTGTTAATACAAATAAGCCGTAAAAATGTTTATTTATATTTTACGATCTTCTAATGTTTTGTCGATAACAAACGTAAAATCATTTTAACGAAACAAATAAAATACGTAAATGGTTTGAGCCAATAGTTTACTAACACACTTACATTTTCATATAAAACACTAAACAAATAATAGTGTTTACATTTATAGAAATGCATATGTATAACAAATAGTGTTTACATAATGGGTATATATATATATATATATATATATATATATATATATATATATATATATATATATATATATATATATATATATATATATATATATATATATATATATACTAGTATATATTGTAATGGGTAATGTAATGGGTAAAACCTAAGTACTTGACCCATTGATTACCTATACCCATGTAGTTGGTTGAGTCCATAACCCATGACCTATTGCATGACATCATGCATGGATGTCATGCATGAAGTCGTGTTGGGTATTTTCCAAAGTCCATGACCCATACCCATGATCCAATGTCTAGATACATTGTATCTATTTGGATACCCATGACCCAAAGTCCATAACCCATGACCCATGATCCATGACTCATAACCCAAATAGGAGGAGCGTCTGGCGGATCCCCATGAATACACTGGACGGATCCCTCAAGCAAGGGATCCGTGGGATCCGGGGAACAGTAGTTGATTTTTGTCTATAAATAGTGAGCCATTTTCTCATTGTAACTTACCCCTTTTCACACACATTCTCTCTTAGTGTTGTAAACTCTCTAACCTCAGATCCAAAAGATCTTTCTATGTAGTTTTATGTTTGTGTGATTCTCTAGGTTCCTCTTAAAGGCGAGATCACTACCTCTTGAAGTCGAGCAAACTCAAGTCCATGGGTTGCCAAGCTTCGTCATCATCAAGACTACTGATGTTATCTTGTTGATAGTTCTTTCCTATCTCATTAGAAGTGTTGTGTTGAAGACATATGTGAAAGACGTCTAAAGGGTCAAGTCGAAGGCATTAGTGAAGGGTGCTGAAGGTCCGTGTTGAAGGCATTAGTGAAAGGTGCCAAAGGTTCGTGTTGAAGGAATTAGTGAAGGGTGCCTAGGGGTCGTGTCAAAGGCATTAGTAAAAGGTGCCTAGGGTGTACATTTGATATGGTGCATCGATGTACAAGATAGATTAGTTTGGGTCAAAGGATATTGATATCCTTGTTGATGTTGTAATAAGGAGTGTGTCTCCTTTGGGATAGGTGTTGTGTAGTAGTTCCTCCTTTGTAATGGAACTCGGTATCTAGCCTTGTACCGGATAAAGTGTAGGCGACGTTGTGATAGGTTTGGTTCTACCTCGTGGAAGAACCCGGTGTCTAGCCTTGTACAAGAAAAAGATTAGGCGACGTTGTGAAGGCTTCTCCGCCATAAGGAGCTTGTGTTGTGTAGTGATTACGAACTCTCGAGTAGGTGACTCGGGGAGTGGAGTAGGGCAAGGAAGGTGTCCTTGTCGCCGAACCACTATAAATACTCGCGTTGTGGTTTTGTGGTTCTCACTCTTTAACTTTGCTTTACTTACTTAAATGATTATCTATCATCATCCAACATACACCTTTACTAAGATTGACATAATTTGATCTAAATAGTTTAAAACGAAGTTTTAATCGGTAAAACTATTCAACCCCCTTCTAGTTTTCCACAGTATCTGCTGCTATCTATAAACGTTACTGCTGCTAGTTTCTTTTACTACTGCTACGTATATGGTTGTTTTTATGCTGTTGTGATGATACGATGGTGACTAGTGGAAGGGTTTATGATGTTACAATATATGTTAGAGCAGGATATGAGGATGGTTATTTGGGTTTAAAGTGATTCGAATTAATAACACCTAGATTACAGGTCGTATTGGTTAAGTGCTATTGCTTGCTGAATATAAAGTTGTTGAACACACACAATGAAGATGGATTTGGTTTTAAATGTTCTTAAACGTTTTAAAAGGCTCGTTATTTGATTTATTGAATAATTGTTTACGAAGACGATTTTTATCACTTATTTGAAGTTGAAGTGGAATTTCTTGGATGCGTGTTCTTATCATATTTTTAAACGGCTGACAACGTTTAAAGGTAACTTGTTCGTGCTTAATGTTGTGACAAAGAATTGACAAATCTAGCAAAAGGGATTTGCTATCACTTAAAGGAGTTACATTGTAGTGCTCAGTGTCTCATTGAAGACGAGAATTTTGTCAAGGGATTGCGGTCTCCTTATACATCGATTTGGGTATACGTTCATAGTCACGTGGATAATACAAGACATAAGACACAAGTTTGGGTTATTCTACTTCTACATCAAGTTCGTTATACTTGGTTTTCTTCATCAGTGATCGTTACATAGAGCCTACAGAATTGAAGATTCAAGAGATGGTAAACATATTGGTTTCAGGGGAAGCTTATTGATTAAATGTTTAACCATCTACATGCATCATTTGAGGGGAAGTGATAATCAAAGTTGCATATCTTTACATGTCCTCTATTAGATGATTACAAAAAGGGGAAGAAGACTACAAAGATATGATTTGCAGCTTATTTATGTGTGGTGACATGTTCAAGTAGATCTTAAGTTAAGGGGAAGCATTGAAGATTGTTTCACTCATGGTGAGATTTTATTATCTCAATTTCTCTACTTTGTCTAGGGAAATTCGTACAAAAACGTGTTTGTTTTGTCATCATCAGATAGGGGAAGATAGTTGGGTTTTATAGATTTGATGATACAAAACAAGAAGAATGAAACATGAAGGACTTAAGAAGACAAAGGATGAAACTTCAAAAGAAAGAAAAGATTACTACAGATCTTTTATATTTTTAGTATATATCTTTTGTAACCCTAATTCTCTATTATATAAAGAGATTACAAGGAATTAGTTTTATTAAGTCTTTCATAATGTAGTCGACTAAAGGGGTGTGTGTGTGTGTCTAGGCGTCAAGTCCTCTAATGGAGGCCTAGGGTTTGTTTAGTTTAGCCTCAAGAATCACTTGATTCCTGTTACAGATTAGTTGTAACCGTATTATTCTGATCAAATAATATTTGAGGCTTGGAGTGTTATTAAAAAAAACCTTGTTCATAATAATGTTAATTCTTATTTGAATATTCCGCTTTCATTATTATGTTCCTAGATTGTATGAGGTCTAAACAACCTCGATTCATAAACGGTCCAAGAATTAAGAAGGCACTTTTGTTCTATCAATGATACTCCTTCTCGTCGCCTTAGCTACAACACTTGGGGATGTATTCTTTCTTTCATTAAGCATGTTAAGCTTAAAGGTATTGACTTACTTTCCTATTGTACTCTTAAAATTGGTAATGGTGCTACTACTAGATTATGGGAGGATGTTTGGTGTGGTGAACAACCTCTAAAAACCATGTTTCCTAGTATTTATTTGTTGGATACAGATAGACATAGTTTGGTTAAGGATCAAATTACTTTCCAGGATGTGAGTTCTATTCTCAGGCGTCAACCGCGAGGGGGTATTGAGATGGTTCAATTTTTTGATTTAGATGCTAAGATCCAAAATATCATGCTTTCTGATGAAGGAGATTCTTGGCTCTGGTCGTTGGATTGTTCTTGGTTCTCCGTGCATCTGTTCGGTATTTGGTTGACTCCAAAACTTTAGACACGGGTCCTAATGCTACTCGTTGGATTCGCTACATTCCAATTAAAGTCATATATTTTTATTTGGAGATTGATGCTTAACAAGGTCCCCTCTAGGGCAAATCTTGATAGAAGAGGTATTGACGTTGGCTCGATTCTATGTCCTATTTGTCAGGTGGACATCGAAACTATTAACCACGTATTTTTCTCCTGTGAAATGGCGTTGAATTTGTGGGATCTCGACATTCCCATTTGTGATAATATTTTCGAATGGTTTGATTGGATTGGCATGTTGCAGTTCTCAAACATGGTAAAGGATTCTCTTGAAGGCATGAGAGGGACTCTTATATGGTTTATTTGGAGTTTTAGAAATCACTCGATTTTTTCTAATACTCCTCCGAAAAAGGCGGTGCTTTGGGATTTCGTTGTTTCTCAATCATTCTTGTGGATTTCCTATTGAAATCCAAAGTCTAAGATTAGTTGGGTAGATTTGTTAAGAAATCCTATTGTTTTAATAACTCATATGTAATGTCGTTTTTTTAGCTTTTGCTAGTTTTTTTATATAATTTAGCCGTTAAAAAAAACATAAGTTGATACCTAGATCATCTGTGGAGGAGGTAAGTGGTAGATTGGCTAACTCCTTATATGGTTATTTCATTGGTAAACGTGTGGCGTTTCCAGTTGTGCAGAATTATGTTTTTAACGCTTGAGGAAATTACGACATACAAAAGATTATGATGGACGCCAATGACTTTTTCTTCTTCAAATTTGGTTAAAAAAAGGGTTGATGATGTACTTGAGAATGGTTATTGGATGATTCGTACCATATCGATAATTCTTAAAAGATGGACTACTTCTACTAGTTTGAAAAAAAGGAGTTAACACGTATTCCAGTTTGGGTTAAACTTCATGATGTTCAAATGGTGTCATTCATTGTTGATTGTCATGGTGCCATTGCTACTAAGATTGGCAAATCATTAATGTTTGATTCATTTAATAGCACGATGTGGAAAGAATCATGGGGACGAAATAACTATGCATGTACTATGATTGAAGTAAGTGTTGCAAACACTTTGAAGGACTCAATGGTTATTGCTATCCCAAATTTGGATGATACTGAAACACCTAGTAGAGAGGCAAGTTGTTCGAACCGCTTTGATGCACTTAGGTCGATTGAAAAATGATGATATGTTAGGTGCAAATGGGGTAATCCCATGAGGGCGGAAACTGATGTGGACGAGGGGCAAAATGATGATTCAGAGCTTATTCAGATCTTGCCGGGTACGCCTAATGATGTGACACTTGTGAATGAGGTACAACTGGCACAAGAGCAGCCCACGTCTAATGTGGCTGGTGTGGGTGGCGAGGATAAAGAGAATGAAGTGAAAGAGGTTTTTGATGAAACAACAGGTTTCATGGAATCCAAGAGGAAGGAATAGAGATGAAGAGCTTATACGAGCGTTGGAAGGATGATTATGATGATAACCCATATGATGATGATGATGACTGCGAATATTTGACTGAAGCGTAATTAGCTTTGGTGATGCTTATGATATAAAGGTCCGTGGTCATACTAGACGTAAGTAGTTTTATAGAGTAGTTTTCATAAGTTTAAATTGTCATTTTTATGATAAGTTTGATTTGAAGTACAAATAAAGCGTTTGTTTTTTCGTTTATATAACGGGTTGAGATGTGTAGATTCACTCTCAATCTAAATACTTAAATGTTTTTTTAGTAATAAAATTTAATAGGTGTTAAAAACACCCTTTACTCAAAAAAGAATACATAAGTTAATATGTCTTAATTAAAATGTTAGAAACCAAGCGTTCTAGGTACGATTAACCAAACTTAAGATAGATATTTTTTCTCTGTCGATCTGGTAACACCCTTAGACCTTAGTTAAGTATTTTTCATAGGAAGATTTCATTTTGGTTTTGTTTTGATCACGTAGTTGTTGTGAAAACACGTCATAGTTCCATTGAACATGTTATCATGATGAGCCACCCAAGATATCGGCACCTATTAAACCACACCTGCCCCCACCTTCCCTTTGTTTTTTCCATTATATTTATCCTTATGGACAATTTTCATATGTTGCTAGCTAGCCAAGGTCATTTTCGTAAAATAGACATGTAACCACTATATCACATTAACTTACAATATTATTAGATTGTGACATTTTTCTAGATATTTCATAACTTATTAGGTCTCATCTCAAAGCACCTAAAATCAAAGAGTTGCTAGCATTTTGAAAGCAATGCAAGACGTACAAAACGTTGCTGGTGGTGTGGGGATGTTGTTCGGAGGTGGAGAACGACGACTGAAAGCACACCACCACCAGGCTGTAAAGTGTCCTAGGTGTGACTCTTTAAATACGAAATTTTGTTACTACAACAATTACAACCTTTCTCAACCGCGGTTCTATTGCAAGGGGTGTCGTCGGTATTGGACTAATGGTGGTGTGCTTCGCAACGTTCCTGTTGGTGGTGGTTGTCGTAAAAAGCGATCTAAGCAAAAGGCTAGTGTTGGTAATTCTTCCATGAGTCCGATAGTGACTACATGCATCGGCAGAGCAAGAGTTTCTAATAAAGGTATGCTATAGTGTTACAAATCATTATTTTAGAATCACATACTTTTTTCTTTTACGATCATAATAGGCGTATAGATTGATCATTTAGACCACTTATTTATTAGTTAACTTATATTTTACAAGCAAAATGTTTGAGTATTCGCATGAAAGCTTATTCTAGAGTTACTATAAGTTGTGTTTTTCTTTGAATGTAAGATATCCACAAAGGTACACCATACTTGATTTTTATTTTTTATTTTGTTTTTATGTCTTTAACTGCTACCTAGTTACAAAATTAGACCATGTATGTGTTTGACAATGAGTTTTTTTGGAGTGTTTAGGATCGTTTAGAATTAAGCTTTTAACTTTTAACTTTTAACGTGTAATATAAGGTCCGTTTGCAACTAGTGTTTAGCTTTTGAATGTTGTTTAGATGGTCCAGTTTGAAACGCTAATAAAAGAAGCGTTCAGCTTTATGTTATTTTACATTTTATTATTATTATTATGTTATCAAACGTTTTTATAAATTTAAGCATATGTTTAACAAAAATTAATCCCTATATGTGAATGAATATAATCAGATTCAGAGAATTCAAGCAGTGATAGCTTGGCGGTAACAACTACACCGGCCCCCTTCACATTAACTGAGTCATCACCTACGTTGTTCAGCTATCAGGAGATGCTGGACCAGTGCACCACCACCAACAACATGTTTTCGGAGATTGGGACATTAAACAGCTTAATGACCTCATCTTCCGAACATTCACCTCTAGAGTTCAACCCAAAGCCTGATATTTCATCGTTCATGCAGCAAGAAGACGAAACGATCAGTAAGGTTGGATACTCAGAGTCAAGTAATGTTGGAGTCGAGGAATGTGGTTTCTTTGATGAATCTTACTGGTGGAATAATAATAATGATTATCATCAGCTTGATTATTTCTTTTCTTAACAAATGTAATTTTGATTTTGAAGAGGAGTTTCAGTTAGTAAATAGATTTATCATACTGTTTTTGTTTAATTTGTTAGTTGGTTTAATTTTATCATTTTCTTAAATACATTGCAACATTTTAGATATTTTATGAGGAACATGGAATGTGATTGGGGACCAATTCGTGTCGCAAACAAGAAGGCGGGACAAAATTCAGCAAACCGTACGTTTCTTGTTAAGTTCAACTACATTGAGGGTAGATAACTATGGTTTGAATGGATCAATGATCCACTATTGGCTTGTTCTAAGTTTCTATGATTATTTTTTAGCTTCTTGCTAGCTTTTGAATAAATATCACCGTTCCAAAAAAGGGTAACTATGCATGGTTGCAGGTATTTGAAACTGTGATATCGACTTCATTTTTTTTAAACACTAATCTAAGAGTTTGGCGCTATCTATAAGCTAGATAGATATAGATGCCACAAATTTCTTCCAATCAAGATAGATATCACTTGGTGGAGAATAGCAAATGAAACAAAGGCAACAAATTAAGGTAAATAACAAAACGAGGGAAATTGATCTTTATTGCCTGATTTGTGACGATGACTAAGAAACGGAATTTCACTTATTATTTACGAATTGTCTTGCTGTGGACTTGTGGAAAGCTATCTTTTGGTGGCGGAAATATGAGTATCCCAACTTCGCCAATTTAATCGAGGAAAACTATTACACATACATAATTGAGGTAACAAGTGAGGTTGATGATGATTGAATCAAAAAACCGGATCATGCTATTTGTAAGTTAGTTATAATTAGGAGAGGATTACAGGTACTTGCTGGTATATTAAAGTTCTATGAAAAATATCCAAAACCATACGTCCGGGGCTTTACTAGCTAGCTAGCCCAATAAATGTATTCTTCTTACAAAGATTTTGACAATAGTTGTTTCATGAAACTATACAAAAACCAAGCACACTACTAAGTTATCTTTTCGGTGTATTTACTTTCAGTTCATCAGACGAATTCTAGTATTTTTTGCTATCGTTGAAGATATCTAGCATCCCAATTTGGCGATTAGCTATCTTGACATACTTTGAGGCATAATAGAAGACTGTATTGATATCAAGAGTTTTGTTAAACTTGTTTTTTTTCCATCTAAAAAGGAAACATAAAACACAAAAGAATGAAGCTTGAAAAGTTAGTTTTGGAGCATTATAATCGATCTGTTTTTGGTAACACCACGAGTACCTAAAGAATTCTGTTACCAATCCATCTATAGGTATGCTTTATGATTTCACATGATCGAGTTCACATGCAATTATCATGTCTTCTTGATCATCACGTCAAGAACTTAACATCTTATGTACTGAATATTTAATGCCTCATGTGCGATTGAGTGTTCACTTAGGTGATATATAGTTTCTACTAGTCATGAATGCATTACCTCATGACAAAATAAAGAGTTCTTGATGACAAATTTAGTTTCTTAAATATTCAAATCAAACGTAAAAATGGGTTTTAGAGGCATTGACGAAGCCCGAAGAGCATTACATGTGCGATTTTCCACCCGTCTGATTTTTTTCTGG
Source organism: Chrysanthemum lavandulifolium (assembly GCA_022545495.1). Taxonomy (NCBI): domain Eukaryota; kingdom Viridiplantae; phylum Streptophyta; class Magnoliopsida; order Asterales; family Asteraceae; genus Chrysanthemum; species Chrysanthemum lavandulifolium. The sequence goes on along the minus strand of CM040244.1, from coordinate 235,878,966 downwards.
ATAATAAGAGTTCACAATTGTAACTGAATTATCATATGTTTAATATTTAACCAAAATATATCTCTAATGAGAACTGATTTGCACTCAACATAATATTGATTGATAGATGCATAAGAGATACAAACAATGTATATCAGATGATACGATCATTTACAGCGAGAATTGAAATGTTGTGTGTGAAACAAAAATTCCCTCCAACTACTAGTCACACTCGATCACTATTTAAAACAAATACAACAAGTCTTCCACCAATGCCGTCTTCGGTCAGCTTTCACCATCCTCACTGGACTGTTTGGCCATTCTGAACTTAATCTGCATTCCAACAACAATATACCAAATAGAACAATATATTTTAACCACAATTTAGTACAAAATTATGGAAATCAACATGAAACTCACATAGGAAATGTGAAAGATTGCCTGCTACTAGATCTACATGAGATGCTACCACAATTCGACGTTTGATCTTCAGCTCTACTTGCAGCTTTCCCTTCTTTGTCATTGGTAATATCTTCACTTGCATCATCCTAAAATTGAAACATAGTCTATTTACTAAGGGTTTGATGCAAATTAAGATCAAAAAGTTCGGTGTTTGTTGTAGTCACCTTGTGATCTTGATAAACTTCTACTCTTTCAATCTCGAGGCTCAAGAAGAAAGCTAGAGTTTTGTGATCGACGTTGCATCCTTTGATAGAACAACTTTGATTGCCGGTGATGCTAGAATCAGTTTGTGATGTGTTCATGGCTGCATTCATACTTTCTTTATGGTGTCGAGTGGTCTTGAAATGTACCTAACTAATAAACCGATAACATTAATCTCTCAGAGACAAGATAATCGATAAGAAATGACTTGTTGAATTAGTTGCACACTTGTTTTCGTCTAATGAAAAAACATCCTTTGAGTGTGTTTTATAGAGAGCTAACTCATGGTGATTCAGTGAAGTGTATAAAATTCTAGAAAAGTAATCAATCTTGTAAACTATTTTGTTTGTTATCTTGTTATGTATAGAAACGTTCGCTTTCTAAAAGATACAAAAGAGTACATGATATATTGTATGTTTTGCAAGACTTGATGATTTGGGTAAATTTATAGACTTTTCTTTTGAACGGCTCTATTTTTAAAATTTACCAACTAGCAAGAAGCTAGTAACAAATTACAAAAGAATTAAAGTTAAAAAAAATGATTTAGGGTCATATGACCAATTAATCAAAGCCAAACCGGGTTGAATTTTTCTTTCTATGAAGAATTAAAGAGTGAGAGTGCACTTTAACTTTTTCAGAATCGTTTTTAAGAGAGTGCAAGCGGTGTCATTGCATAGAGGTCAGGGCTACCGTTTGAAGAGGGTCACAAAATTTCATGCACCCCTATTATATTTATGTACATGCACTTCTATTACCCGCTTGATTGAGTTTAATTAGTTATGCATTATTTATACATGTGCATTTTGTATGCATTTTTAAAAGCCTTTTTGTAGTAATGGCACGGGACGGCCATGAATTTTTTCACAAAGTGTGTCTTTTCTAAGCTTTTGGGTTGAAGCATGTCAGGTTCCTAAATCTCCATCCAAGTAGCCGTGTAAATTATAGATTTATTGACAGTTTGTGCATGTGTGATTGTGTTTTAGTTTAGATTATATATACAAGGGTGGTAACACTCGTGACCTCCAGCGACTTTTATTTTGTGTACCACATCATTTTTCTCTCTCCGGTGATCTGTATATGGCTTTTTACCACACTAAGACGATCACAATTATTTTTATTATCATATTTTATTTATATATTTTCAAAAACCCATCTTTTCTTCCCCTATATATATACATTACATTTTCAATTAAAAAAAAACACCATCTCACACACACAACTTCTCTCAACTTCACAAAATATGGCTGATATGAAGTGAGACGAACAATCATTAGATGACTACGAAGGGAACTAGCTGTTGAGGTGACATTGGCGAAGGAATTGTTGACCTAGTTGGGACGTATTCTTGAGCAACTGCAAAGCCGTACTTTAAAAATGGAGAGGTTGCATTCCATGCCACTGGACCAGCCTCTTTTTAGCTACAGTCTACACGCTCTCCTTATAAGCCATAAAGCAAATATACGTACTGCCACCAATTTGAGAACATCTAAAGAGGAACGTTACTGAGAAACAAGAATTAATTGTGAATTACCGAGCAATATAAAAGCTCGAACCATGTTTAGTTGATGAACTTATGTGTTTTAATTTTTGTATCGTAATTTGTATTTTTATTTCAATTTCATATTCTACTTTGTTGTTTTGAATGAATAAAAGTTCGTATTCTACTTTGTATCTTCGTAATCGAAAATAAATTTTCATTCATTTAAATAAGAATAGATATTACAATACGAAAATTTAAAAGTAATACAAAAACACAATACTCCTATTTAATTTTTAGATGCATCAAAACAAATTTAGAATTCATTTGTTGTTCTATTTTTCCGCCTTTCTAAACAAAGCATTATGCATCTCGTAATCGAAATCAGATTCTTGTCTCAAATAAGCGTCGATCAGAGCACGTTTCACTTGTGGAATGTCACTGCATTCATCGTATGTTTTCTCAGATAATCTTTAGCTATTCTTGCATTCTCAAATTCAACAACAAGTTCATAATAGCTAGCTGACGAACTTTATCCTCTTCGATTTGTTTTTTAACCATAGCTTTGATCTCATAGACGTTGTGTGGAAGCGAACAATGTTGGTGTGTAACTCCCAGAACAGGGTTAAGATAATCAATTCAGCAGAAACAAGTAACAGGTCAGCAGAAACAAATACCACTAGGTGGTTACCGGATATCACTTGGAATCGTGTGATCACTTTCCAAAGTAAACTATTCGACCCTAATGCCTGGGTTACAAGAATATGTACTTGGGATAAGACCAAATGTAGTTATAGAATTAGGCACAATTCAATAACCCTTTTGCTTAAAAGTGTTTATCGTTTTCTGTGTGTCTCTCATGCATAAACAGATCTCCTATTTATAGGAGGTTACTCTTAGCTAGTCAAATGGAATTATGAGAATTAATCGGCCCATTAATTGCCTCATAACTATCCCCATTATAGCCGTTAGTGGTTACATGACCAATTAAACGTGGTCATTATGCGGTTATAATCGCCACTTGAATAGGTCAAAGCTTCGTTACAAGCGGTACTTTCATCAAGACTTTCATAGCACTATCGGTGGATACACCGCTCGGTGGAAACACCGCTTATCGGTGGAAACCACAAGCAATACTTTCCACCAGCAGTACTTTCTACTAGCACTACCAATACAAACCACTATTAGAGTCAGGGTGTTCAGGGACCTTATGGGTGTACACTCCGTACCTCCTAACCCATTACAAGGTGTGAACTAATCCCACAAGTGCACTAAATTTTCCAACAATCCTCCCCAAATTTAGTTCACTTCCTTTGCATGAAAACAAACATTAAACAAAACATGTGCATAAACGAAAATGTCATGAGGATTGAATTTCCATCTTAGTAAAATACACGTTCAAATATTCGAGAATCAAGGTGTTCTAAGAATTGAACCCTTCAACCCATTTGAATACCTGAAGATAAAATACACACAAGTTTCCAAACACTTATCAGCTCCTGACACTATACAAGCCATGTGTCCTGTAAAGCCCCTTTTATCACTTATACCTTATCACAATAACAACCTTTACCATAAACACCCACGTACAACAAACTGTTATGCGTATAAAAGAGAAAGATTAAGATGAAGAACTTGGTGACTTGATGTATAATTCGTGTATATGTTTAGAGAGGTAGAGAGAAGAAAGATGAACCAATAAGTTGTATATTGCTTCAAAGGAAAAACACACACACACACACATAAGCACACCCCTCAAATGACATACTTGAGGGGTATTTATAGTAAGAGAGGATGATGCCCTAAGGCTTGGCCATGGGCCTTGAGATGGACTTGGATTGGGCTTGGGTTTCACGAACTAGGCAAGGCTAGCTTAACATAACTTATGCCCAATTAGCTTAGCCCAATCCACGAGCCCGATGACTATTCTATCACGATATCTAACACACATTACAAAGTTCCTAATCGTGAATGACCATCACTTCTAATAAAAATAATCAAGGCTAACATGTCCATATCCAAATTCATAAATGTTGTAAAGCTAAAGTCCAAAAGCTCCACAGGCGGCAAAACTTCAACATTTACATAGGTGGTTCCTCTTTATTCATGCTCGCCAAGCACTTTTCAAAGAAAATTAACCATTAAGTAAAGACTTCATCCTCCTTTCAGTGAGTTACGAGCACAAACTTGGGATGTAAATAAAACATGTGCTCCGGTCCAATGAATGTTCGACTTTCCACATTGAACTCAACTCCCAAGTTTCCTCATGAGGAGTTGGGTGTCCTAGCATTCGATGACTAAGTTGGACTTAAACCCATCCCTTTAGCAGACTTTATAACCAAGTCTCTAGCCGGACCCTTCGTCAAGTGATTAGCTAAGTTACATTGAGATCTAACAAACTCTATAGATACCACCCCATTCATGATAAGCTCACGAATCATGCTATGTCCGACACCTAAGTGTCTAGACTTACCATTGTACATCGGCTATAAGCCTTAGCCAATGTAGTTGCACTATCACACCGGATAGAAATAGGTGCTATAGGTTTAGCCACAATGGAATCTCAAGAAGCAAGTTTTCAACCATTCAACTTCTTTACCGGTAATGCTAAAGCCCAAATTGATTCCATTGTTGAGCGGTGATACAAGTTTGCTTCTTGGATGCCCAAGAAATTGCACCTCCACCAATTAGGAATACCCACCACTAGTAGGCGAATTGTCTTGATGTTCTTGATCCAACTTGCATCGGTGTAACCTTCCAACATCGAAGGATAACCAGATATGAGAGACTATAATCCATAGTTCTCTTCAAATACTTGATGCCACAATGAGCGACTTGCGATGATGAGCACTAGGATTACTAGTATACCGCTCAATTTTCCCACCGCAAAACCAATATCGGGTCTTGTACAAGTCATGGCATACATCAAGCGACCAATTACCCTAGAATACTCAAGTTGAGATACAACTTTGCCATTATTAGGCATCGGGGTTCTCACAGTATCCATAGGTGTACTCACAGAGTACAATCAAAGTAATTGAATTTCCTCAACACCTTCTCAATATAATGAGACCGAGAGATAGAAATTCTTTTACTTTCATGTTTGATCCTTATACCAAGGATAACATCGCCTCCCCATGTCCTTCATGGAGAAACTTGATGACAAAATTCCTTTAGTCATGTCAACTCGATTTTGGTCGGTGCCAAAGATCAACATGTCATCAACATATAGACAAATGATGACTCCTTTACCGATTCATCAAATTTGCTATATACACATTTGTCGACTTGATTAAGAACATAACCACTAGACAAAACCACTTCATCAAAATTTTATGCCATTGCTTAGGTGCTGTTTCATCCATATAGAGACTTAATCGGTTTACACACCTTGTTTTTATTGCCGGGCATGATGAAGCCACGAGGTTGGTTCATGTAAACCTCCTCATCCAATTCACCATTCAAGAAAGTTGTTTCACATCCATCGATGAATAATCAGTTGTGAATAGATGCCAAAGCAATCGGCGATCTTATGGTAGTGCGACACGAGCCACGGGGCATAAGTATCAAAATAGTCTATCCATGACTTTTGTTTAAAGCCACGAATAACTAGTCTAGCCTTGAACTTTTCAATAGTTCCATCTACCTTCATTTTCCTTTTGAAAATCCATTTGCAACCCAAAGGTTTGCAACCGGAGGTAGATCAACCAACACCAGTGTTGTTCCCATGATGGAATCCATCTCATCATTGATTGCTTCTTTCCGTAAAGTAATATCACGGGACTTCATTGCTTCTTCAAATGTCTTGGGATCATCCTCAACAATGAAGCAATAGGAGTATTGGACAAAGACCTCATTCCTTGTTCCTTCAACTAAGTATAGTTGAAACTCGAGTCCAAATGACTTTGGAGTCCCGACCCTTTTGCTCTTCCCGAGCACGAGTTCGAGTTGTTGCACCACAACCTCATCGGGGACCACCGATGGTTCATCATCGAGGACCTCGATACACCAGTGTCATGAGTTCCATTAGGAATCCTCGACTTGGTCTAGGGACCGATGAGAATCTATTCTCATCAAAGTCTGCATCCTTGATTCAATTATTGAGTTAATTGAAATATATTCATTAGGTTCAATAACATAGAACCTAAAAGCCTTGGAATGCTCGGCATATCCAACAAAGATGCGATCAATGCCTCTTTCACCTAAAGTTTTCATCTTTGGATCGTGGAGTCTTACAACACCTACAACCCCAAACCTTGAGATAGTTCGGGTTGGGTTTCCTTTTAGTCCACAGTTCATAAGGGTAACCTTGTTCCTTTTGTTGGGAACCCTATTTAATAAATAGCAAGTGTTAACATAGCTTCACCCCGAACCCTTGACTCGATCTGAATAGGACAACATGGAATTAACCATCTCCTTCAAGACCTGCTTTTCCTTTCGAAATACCATTTCTTTGAGGAGTATAAGGGCATTCGTTTCATGGATTATACCAACAGACTGAAAATACATAGTATCCATGTACTCACCTCCCCTATCAGTCCTTAACCTTTTGATCAAGGACCCAAGTTGTAATTCAACTTCAGTTTTAAACACTTTGAATTTATCTAATGCTTCATCCTTGGTATGTAACAGATAGACATAACAAAACCTTGAAGCATCATCAATAAATGTCACAAAGTACTTCTTATTCCCCAAAGAAGGAGTGGCATGCAAATCACACAGGTCACTGTGTATAAGCTCTAGGAGCTTAGTCTCACGACTAACACCTTGAAAAGGTTTCTTGGTTATCTTGGTCAACATGCAAGTTTTACACTTTTCAGTGTCCATATCAAAAGCTGGGATTAACCTATCCTTAGACATATCTTGCATTCTTTTATAGTGTACATGGCCATGTCTTGCATGCCATAGGGTAGAGTCAGTCAGGTCAGTGATGATCACAAATGCTGAATTAACACTATCAGTGACAATATTGAGCCTGAACATTTGATTACACAAATATCCAAAACCAATAAAACACCATGCTTAGAGAGAACAAATTTATCGACTCAATAACTTGTTTATATCCATGATTATTCAAAATACTACTTGAAACCAAGTTCTTCCTTATATCGGGAACATGAATAACATTAAACAAAGTTACAATCTTTCCGAACTAAATCTAAGATCTACACAACCATGACCATGCACCAAGGTGTTGACTCATTTCCCATGTGAAGAATAGAACCATCATTCGGTGACTCATAAGTCTTGAACCAACTTCTATCTTTGCACACATGAACTGTTGCACGAGTCAACCCACCACGCAACATCATCATCCCGCACATAATGAGATTCGAGATACATATGTAACATAATAAACCGAAAAGACTTATTAACCATATTCGACCTTTTAGTGAGTTGGAAGAACCACCACTCCACTGAACCATTAGTGCACGATCCATTGGCTTTACCATCAACCTTAACACCTTTGCAATCCCTTTTAATGTGACCAGTTTTGCCACATTTCCAACAAGTAGGTGTTGCCTTCTTGTTAGGATATGCCCTTGTGTTGTCATGATATTTGCGTTTGCCTTTGTTGTCATTGTACCTGGTGGAGTTGTTATGCTCCACCATATTGACAACAGATGCACCAACATCATTGCTACTCTTTGGCTTGTCATTATCCTGCACCTTGAGAGATTCCTCAATGCGCAAATGACTGCCCAACTCAACCAGAGTTAGCTCCTCCTTCTTATGTTTCAAGGTATGCTTGAAATCTTTCCAAGAAGGGGGAAGTATATCAATGACACAAGAGACTTGAATAGCCTCATCCATGTGCATATTGTGTTGTGTAAACCTTCCAAGTATACCAAGAAGTTCATTGTATTGTTCCATAACTGGTCTTGAATCAGTCATTTTGTAATTTGTGAAATTACTTACAAGGAACTTCTTACTTGATGCATCCTCAGCCATATATTTGGCATCCAAGGAATCCCATAGTAATTTGGAAGATTCAAAGTTCGATAAATATCAAATAGAGAATCGACATACCATTAAGGATTAAACCTCTGCAAATGTAGTCATCATTCTCCCATTTGCTCCTCCTCCCGATCCGCTCCACAGTAGCATCATCCCATCATCGAGGATAGGAGTGGTTAGCACATACACCACACTCATGCTTGACGAGAAGAAGTGCATCTTCTTACGCCATCTCTCGAAGTCCACCCTTCAAACTTATCAAGCTTGGCAAAGTTTGAAGCCATGTGTTTCATTGCGCAGACCATTGATTATCACAAAATAGTTTACTTTGATTGTTGGTGTGTAACTCCCGAGCGAGGTTAAGATAATCAATTCAATGAAACAAGTAACAGTCGTGAAACAAATACCACTAGGTGGTTACCGGATATCACTTGGAATCGTGTGATCACTTTCCAAAGTAAACTATTCGACCTTAATGCCTGGGTTACACGAATATCTACTTGTGATAAGACCAAATGTAGTTATAGAATTAGGCATAATTCAATAACCCTTTTGCTTAAAAGTGTTTATCGTTTTATGTGTGTCTCTCATGCATAAACAGATCTCCTATTTATAGGAGGTTACTCTTAGCTAGTCAAATGGAATTATGAGAATTAATCGGCCCATTAATTGCCTCATAATTATCCCCATTATAGTCGTTAGTGGTTACATGACCAATTAAACGTGGTCATTATGCAGTTGTAACTGCCACTTGAATAGGTCAAAGCCCGTTACAAGCAGTACTTTCATCAGTACTTTCATAGCACTATCGGTGGATACCTCGCTTCGATGGAAACATCGCTTATCGATGGAAACCACAAGCGGTACTTTCCACCGCCAGTACTTTCTACTAGCACTACCAATACAAACCACTATTAGAGTCAGGGTGTTCAGGGACCTTATGGGTGTACACTCCGTACCTCCTAACCCATTACAAGGTGTGAACTAATCCCACAAGTGCACTAAATGTTCCAACAAACAAGCCATTTAAAAAAGTTGATGAAAGTGTATATAAATTATGTATAAAATGATAAAATAAATAGAGTATTTATAGGGTAAAGGGTTTAAATTTTTAAAAGTTATTTATTTTATTTCTTTATAAATGTACCAAAAGGTACAATTTTTGAAACACATATACATGCTCGACTATGATCGAGTTCTCGACCAATATCCCCTTCCGACCGAGCTCGACCGACACCCTCACACCAAGGCCGGCCGACTCGACCGAATGTCGACGACCTTAGTGCACCCAACCTTAAAGTGATGGTTTTTAAGCATAAAGATCTGTTGGTAAATAGAAGAGCTTCACACTTAGTACTCCAGGTATAAGTTAGTACTGCCAGTTGCAGTACTAACAACTTAGTACTGCTAGTGATAGCAGTTAGTACTGCTAGTTTAAGTTAGTAATGTTGTTAGTTTTGGAAAAACGTGTGAAGGTTGTAACGAATATATTCTATGTAATTAGAAGATATACGTAGATAGTTTTCTTGTAAAGGACTCCTTAGTCTATAAAAGGAGATCCTAGGTTATACTTAGAGGTATCTCATTCTGTGTAAAAGCTTCAAGGTTGTATATCCTGATACTAGCTAGAGTATCTGTATTATTGATTAATAATATTGAAGCGTTTTGGTTAAAACATTGTCCATTGCATTATTACTGTTTCGTTGGTCATTCTTCTATGTGTTATCAAAAAAATTCCGCATACTTGTTCCCATTAAGCTTTGTTTCATTCGTTGTTTTGGAATCATCCAAAGAAATATACTTATACAAGCTAAGTAGATCCAAGGTTTGGGACTCACAAGTGGTATCAGAGCTTGTGTATCTGAAACTCTAAATTAGAAGAAGTTTATTCCAACAAAGAAGCAATGAAATTTGAAAACACCCAATCTCATGTTGCTGCAAAGATCCCTAAGTTGAAGCAGGGAGAATATGAGATGTGGAGAATCAAGATTGGGCAGTACTTCTTGATGATGGATTATAATCTCTAGGAGATCATTGAATCTGGAAATTCTTTCAATGCAGTGCCCATTGCAGGCAAAGATGGAGAAGCTCCAACCATTCCAAAGTCTACATCCAATTATGAAAAGATTAAAAGAAAGAATGATTTGAAAGCAAAAAAGCTTGCTACTTATGTCTATCCCTGATGAACATTTGATGACCTAAAACAAGCATCATGATGCAAAGAAGCTATTTGAAGCTATTAAAGCAGGTTTTGGTGGAAATGAAGCCACCAGAAAGACATAAAAGACTCTGTTGAAGCAGCAATTTGAAAACTTCTGTGCAACAAGTGGAGAATCTCTTGATTCTGTATACAATAGGCTTCAAAAGATTGTTAGTAAATTGGCCATCCAGGGTGTGGAGATCTCTGTAGAAGATGTGAACTCCAAGTTCATGAGAAGCCTACCAAGTGAGTAGAACACACATGTAGTTGTCCGGAGCAACAAGCTAGACTTTGAAAAAATGACTATTGTTGATATGTACAACAATTTTAAAATTGTTGAGCAACAAGTTCAACAATCCACCACTTCAACTGCAAGCTCAGAGTCACCAAATATGGCATTTTTGGCTCAACCAAGCACTGGCAGTACCAATGATGTCATTGGAGTTAGTACTGCTAGTACTAATATTGGTACTGCTGGCACACAAGTTAACACTGCTAGCCTAAGTGATGCCACTGTTTATGCATTCCTAGCCAGTCAACCCAATGGATCTCTGGTTGTCGATGATGATTTGGAGCAGATCAATGAGGATGATCTGGAGGAGATGGACATTAAGTGACAGGTGGCACTCCTGAGTATGAGGGTAAAGAAGTTCTTCCAGAAGACAGGGAAGAAGATCACCATCCACAACGATGAAACTACTGGCTTTGACAAGTATAAATTCGAATATTAAAACTGCAGGAAGATGGGACACTTTGCTAGGGAGTGCAGGAGCCCAAGGACACAAGAAGGTAGAAACAGGAGCATAACAGCCAATGGGGAAGAGTCATCTTCCAAGGCTATAGTGGCCATTGATGGTATTGGGTATGACTGGAGCTACATGGCTGATGAAGAAGCAGCTCCTCCCAACATGGCCCTGATGGCGTTTTCAGACTCTGAGGTATACAATGATGAATCTTGTACTAAAGGTTGTCTAAATAACTATGAATCTTTAAAAACTCAATATGATAATTTAAAGATAGAATTAAATCAATCTGAGTACAATTTGGCTAATTATAAGAGAGGATTAGCCTCTGTAGAAAAATAGTTAGATTTCTACAAAGAAAATGATGAAGTTTTGAATGAACAGATAGCAATATTTAAAAGAGACATGTTGTATAAAGATGCTAAAATATCTGTGCTTAAAACTGATTTAGATAAATCAAGCTAGAAAAGGATAACATCCAAGCTCGTGTGGACAAGTATGCATATTCAAAAGATTGTTCACATAAGATCATAGAAGTTGGACTTCTTAGACCAGAAAATGGTGTAGGATACAATAGTGTTGAACCACCAAACACTGGTCTATACAAACCTCCTAAGTTTGACTTGGCTAGCACAGGTATGGAGGAATTCAAAGAACCTAAAATGCAGTATGGGCTTTAAAAGGTTGAAATAGAAGTGACTAGTGAGGTTGATAACGGTACACGCGTCGTTCGGGGTCAAAGGAACTTCCTTTTCTTCGAGCAAGTTTTATAACACCCTAGGCAGTGAACCTAATCGTTGTAGTGTAGTATTAGGGTAAGCCACGGGTATTGATATCGTTCTCTAGGGGAATAGGAATGCTAGTGAGAAGTTACTACGCTAAGGTTGGGGTTGAGGAAGATTATTTTTTATCTTTTTATGTTTTTTTAGGAAATGGAAAGGTATGAATCTCGGGGTTTGGATTTGAGGGTTGGTATTTCTACCGATTACTCTACTTATCTAATTATCTAATCTAAGGTGTATGTATTCTGTGTCTAATTATTGTGTGCTCGTATGATAGTTTAAAGATGTGTTCACTTAGTTTTTATTACTCCTTAATTATCTCTTATTGATGGTTGAATTGTCACGTCCTTATTCTTAATCGCGTTGTGTGTCTAAAGTCATAGGGTATGCGTTTATCCCTAGCTCTTTGAACTTACCAAAGGGTCTCGTCTACAAAACCCTCTAGGGATTATAAACTCTAACTCTAAGGCACTCTTTGGATGGTTTAGCCTACAACCGCTCTAAGTGCTATAGCCCAAGGTTCACAAAGATTAATCAAGCATTAATTACACAACGAATGACCTATCGTATTACTAGATCATTAATCAATTAAGATAAGAGACAACCAATCAATATTTAATAATTAAGTTTCATATTCCCTAAGCAAACACACAAGTAAATTAGCGGACATGGAGAACATGCAAGCATACACACAAATAATTGAAGACATAATTGAATTAATGAAGTAAAACACTTATCTTGATGTAAGATAGGGTTTGGAACCCTAAAATCTTGTACAAGACGACCTTGGTTCGGTTTAGGTTTTTACTCCAAAAGACTACACACTAAAGCGAAAAATTCGGATTCTATATATAATATTACAATCGCGACGGCGCCACCTTATGATTTGTGATGCCGTGGTCAGCATTATCGTTAGGGTTTCGTTTTGGCCATGTTAGTCTTGCAACGGTGTCACCTTGTTCTTGTGACGCCGTCCTCTTCGACTTTCGCGCCGTCTAGATCAAATTAAGGCCGTGCGAGTTGCGACGGCCTACTCTTTTAAAGCGACACCGTCACTTGAAAATAAGAAATTTGGCTTCGTGTCGTCACAAAATGCTCCGACGGCGTCATAGATTAAGCGATGGCGCGTCACCTTGTATTTCAAAGACTTGAGTGTCTCGATTCTTGACTTTGGCCATTTCTTCAGTATATCCGCCTTTTCGTCCAAATAAGTGCCATTGCAGCAATTTGCCTTCAAGAGACCTAAAAACTGAAAAGGAACGATATTAAGTAATAAAGGATACAAAAGTGATCAAATAAGGACTTAAACGACCCCTCAAAAAGGTACATTTTAAAACCTTATCAGAGGTTAAGGACTCTTCTGATACCTCTATAGTCAAGGCTTCTACAAATGATGAAACTAAGCATGTTCCACATATAGATACTGTCCAAACTAAACTAAATGAAAAACCATTTAGGAACACAGTCAGGTATGCTGAGATGTATAGGTCTAAAGGAATATCATCCACTCCTAGGGGGAACCAAAGGAATTGGAATAGTAAAAAATCACAGCACCTAGAAATGAGTTTGTTAGGTATAACAAATCATGCTTTGTATGTGGAAGTTTTATGCATTTGCAGGAACACTGTAAGTACCATCAGAGGGATAAGATGGTACATGGGAATAGTTTGCTAGGGTGAATAACTTTAATGCTAAATATTCTCACCCAAGCCGTTTCACCCATATGACTCCAAGAGCAGTTTGTTTGAAATCTGGCCTTAAAATTGTTAATACTGCTAGGCCAATTAGTACTGCTCACCCCCAACCAACTATTTTTGGTGCCAGACCTAAGAAATCCTTTGCTACACCAGCACCATCAACAGACCCAAGACCCATTAAAAGACAAATAACATCAACCTTTTAAAACTTTAATCAGCAGGCTAAATTTTACAAAAGAAATGTTAGTATTGCTAGACCCAGAGTTAGTACTGTCAGGCCAAAACTTAATATTGTTAGGCCAAAAACTAATAATTTCAACTCTAAAGGTAATGTTGTTTGAGGGAAAAGGGGAATGTTGTTAAGACCTCAGTAGTTTAGGTTAGGAAGACTATCAAACCTAATAGTGCATCAGTTATACTGAAGAAAAATGACTATCTTGATGCACGAGGCTGATCCAAGCCAGTAATGGCTTGGGTCCCCAAAGGAATCTACTTCCTTTATTTTATGTGCAGGGCAAGCCACCAAAAGATGATCAAGGTTATGTAGACAGTGGTTGCTCCAGGCACATGACATGCAATATATCATATCTATCAGATTTTGTAGCTCTTAATGAAGGATATGTTACCTTTGGGGGGGGGAACCAGAGGAGGGAGAATATCTGGCAAAGGAACAATAAAAACAGGGAAACTTGACTTTGAGGATGTTTTTTTTGTTAAAGAACTGCAGTTTAATCCCTTCAGTGTCTCACAAATGTGTGACAAGAAGAACAATGTTTTGTTTACTGATACTGAGTGCTATGTTCTTTCTCATGACTTTAAGATCCCTGATGAAAGTCAGGTTTTGCTCAAGGTCCCTAGGAAGAACAATGTATACAACATTGATATGCGGAACATTGTTCCCAAAGATGATTTAACTTGCCTTGTGGCAAAAACATCCAATGATGAGTCTATGCTTTGGCATAGAAGGCTGGGTCATGTGAATTTTAAACTGATAAATAAATTGGTTAAGGAAAACCTTGTCAGAGGTTTTCCTTCTAAATGTTTTCTAAATGACCAAACATGTATTGTATGTTTGAAAGGGAAGCAGCATAAGGCCTCTTGTAAGCCCAAGATTTTAAACTCAAACACATAACCATTATACTTGGTTCACATGGATCTGTTTGGTCCTACTTCTGTAAGCAGTTTGAATCTTAAGAGGTATTGTTTGGTAGTAACAGATGATTACAGCAGGTTCACATAGGTTTTCTTCATGTTTTCTAAGGATGAGACTTCTAATATCCTTAAGACCTTTATAACTAAAATAGAAAATCTACCTGACAAGAAAGTTAAATTATTAGATGTGATAATGGCACTGAGTTTAAGAACAAAGTAATGAATAATTTCTGTCAAGCTAAGGGTATTAAAAGGGAATATAGTGTGGTTAGGACTTCTCAGCAAAATCGTGTAGCTGAGAGGAGAAATAGGACACTCATAGAGGCTGCTAGAACCATGTTAGCAAATTCAAAATTACCCAACACTTTTTGGGCTGAAGCATTTAATACTGCTTGCTATGTTCAGAATAGGGTACTTGTGGTTAAGCCTCACACCAAGACTCCATATGAGTTGTTTCTAGGTAGGACCCTTGCCTTAGTGTTTTTAAGACCATTTGGATGTCATGTGACTATCCTTAATACCATGGGTCATCGGAGAAAGTTTGATGGGAAATCTGATGAGGGCTTTCTGGTTGGGTATTCTAGTAAAAACAGTATGGCCTTTAGGGTTTACAATATTAGAACCAGAAAAGTATAGGAGAACCTACACGTAGAGTTTTTGGAAAATAAACCTAGTGTAGAGGGGAATGGACCTAAGTAGCTTTTTGATATTGATATGCTAACAGAATCAATGAACTATGTACCAGTTCTTGCAGGTTCTAGAATTTTTCAGGTACAAATGAAGGTCAAGATGCAGGTATCTCTGGTGAGGAGAAAGAATCAGAGGAAGACTGCATCATCATGCCACTTTAGAAGGAAAATTCTCCAGTTATTGATGATCCTCAGCCCTCTAATACTGATGATCAGGATGATGTAGAAGTTGTGGACAAAGACAGTGCAGCTGCTGATGCTGCTAAATCAATTAACAGTACTAATGAAGTTAGTAATGGTGGGAAAAATAATAGTACTGCTAGGCCATTTGTTGATACGGCTGGGCCAAGTACTATCCCACCAATTACTAATGGTGTTCCACCTTCTGTTGCATATTTTTTTGGTGAAAGTGATGATGATGAGGTAGATCTCACCAATATAGCATCATCCTATCCTGTTCCTAACACTCCTCACACTAGAATCAACAAAGATCATCCCTTGGATAAAATTATTGGTGAAGTTCAATCAGGAGTGAAGACAAGGTCTAAAGTTATGACTAGTGAGACTGGATCATTAGTGCTATCTCTGAAGAAAGATCTCATGGTGAAATATAAAAGTGTCTGTTTGCTTATTTTGTGTCTCAAGAAAACCTAAGAAGGTTGCCAAAGTTCTCAAAGATGAAGCCTGGGTTGAGGCTATGCAAGAGGAACTTCTACAATTCAAGTTGCAGAAGGTATGGGTTTTGGTAGATCTGCCTGATGGTAAGAAGGCAATTAAGACAAAAAGGGTATTCAGGAACAAGAAGGATGAGAGGAGCATTGTCATCAGGAACAAGGCCAGACTAGTTGCCCAAGGATACACACAGCAAGAGGGGATAGACTATGATGAGGTATTTTCCCCAGTTGCTAGGATTGAAGCCATTAGACTTTTCTTGGCTTATGCATCCTATAAAGACTTCATAGTGTATCAAATGGATGTCAAGAGTGCATTTATGTATGGGACAATTGAAGAGGAGGTATATGTTTGTCAGCCTCGAGGTTTTGAAGACCCAGACTTCCCATATAGGGTGTACAAGGTTGAGAAGGCTCTGTATGGTTTACATCAGGCTCCCAGGGCATGGTATGAAACATTGGCCAAGTATCTATTGGACAATGGGTTTCATAGAGGCAAAATTGATCAGACTCTATTCATCAAGAGACTGAAGGGAGACATTTTGTTGGTTCAGATATATGTTGATGATATCATCTTTGAATCCACCAAGAAGGAGCTATGTACAGAGTTTGAGCAGCTCATGGATGACATATTTCTGATGAGTTCTATGAGTGAACTCACATTCTTTCTAGGGCTGCAGGTGAAGCAGAAAACTGGTGGCATATTTATCAGCCAAGATAAGTATGTAAAGGAGATTTTAAAGAATTTTGGATATGAGAGTGTGAAGACTGCCAGTACTCCTATGGACAACAACAAACCTCTACTAATAGACGAAGACGTATTTGACAGCATCCAGACCAGATTAATGATCGGATCTTTGATGTATTTGACAGCATCCAGACCAGACATCATATTTGTTGTATGTGCTTGTGCTAGATTTTAGGTCACTCCAAAGGCTTTACATCTACATGCAGTGAAGAGAACCTTTAGGTATCTGAAAGGCCAAACCAAATTGGGCCTTTGGTATCCAAAGAATTCTTCATTTGATCTGGTGGCCTACTCAGACAGTGACTATTGATGAGTGTCTAAATACTCATCATTTCGTTCACATTTAAGCTACAAAATATATCGAAAACATACAAATATGCTTCAAAATATTGGAATTATCTCCAAATTGTGTTTTAGGTATTAAAGTGCAAAAGGATGGCGATGAAAAACATGCAAAACATACATAATTTGATTTAGGTCCACGAACTTTGATAAATTGGCAAAACTAGTCCTGGTTAATCAAAACTTGTAAAATATCATAAAAGGTCCTTGGGATTCACAAGTTGTTAAAATAATCCTTTGAAGTTTAAAATCACAAAATTACAACTTTGGTCCTCAACTTTGCAAAAGTGTCAAAATAGTCCTTAAGGTTTTAAAAATTGGAAATTGATCAAAATAAACCTTATACTATTTATAAATGGCAATATTGGTCCTTATGATAAACTTTTGGAAAATTACAAGTTTAACCCTTCAAGTTTCAGAAAATTACATAATAGGTCCTTAAGGTTTAAAAATGGAAAAATATTCATCTATGGTCCTTGTACTAATGTTTAAATGC
The DNA here is from genome assembly GCA_022545495.1 of Chrysanthemum lavandulifolium. Taxonomy (NCBI): domain Eukaryota; kingdom Viridiplantae; phylum Streptophyta; class Magnoliopsida; order Asterales; family Asteraceae; genus Chrysanthemum; species Chrysanthemum lavandulifolium. The sequence continues at coordinate 235,861,369 of CM040244.1, read as the reverse complement.
AGGTTTGGTCCTTGGATGAAGTTTGAAAAGTTGGCAAGCCTAGGCCCCTCAACTTTCAGAAATTACAAATTGGTCCTTGGGCTTGTTCACTAATAAAACCAACCGGACCCTATTATTATTATTATTACCCAACCCAATCCTAAACACTACCCGGCCCAACCAATTAGCCCAAAACCCACCCCTTTTAAATAAATAAAACAGAACAAACCACCCCGTTTTCTCTTCTTCTTCTTCCCCTCCACTGTGAATCGCCACTTAACACTTCCACCTCACCATCTCCACTCACCCCTATCTTCCTACCCACTCTCCACCACTCTGCAAAACCTCAACACGCCACAATAAATGCCCTTCACACCATATTTCCCCCCAAAACCACTCCTTACCCACGGTATTGCTAAAAACCACCCAACTTGGTCTAAACTTCATCAAACGTGTCCCCTACACCTCCACATTACAACAAAAAGCTTTAATTGTGCTCAAACTGCCTCAGTACCACGTGGTGAGTTTTGGCGCCAAAATGAGTTTGAACGGACAAGATGAAATTGACTCAATGAATGGCTGTGATTTGATGTGGGATAATATCTTTGGACTAGTGGAATGCAAATGGGTGATAAATACAGAAGAAAGAAGAAGAAGAGAAGCATCATAATTTTAATCTTAGTTTATGATCAAGTAGCCTAATTAAACTAGTTGTTACCTAGTGTAATCTTTAAATTACATTGTTAAAGTGTTGTATAACTTTGCTAAAGTGTATTCAACAACTTTGTATTCTCATATCAATCTATCTTTCAAGTTTTCGAATTTCACTTTGTCCCATTTTCAATTCAAGTTATTTAAATTTCTGTTTGATACCTGTTAATTAGAGGACTCTAATAACACTACTTGGTTCTCAGTAAGCCATAGCAAGCTTTTAGATACTCAAAATCAGCAAGGATCACTTAAAAAAAAGGAAAACACCAAAAAGAAACAAGTAATTTAGAATTTAATATAAAAGTTACTGTAGAAGAAGCAAAGGAGCAAGGTTCATCTTGGATTGCCTTGGTTTAGAGCTCTGTGGAGAGCATTTAGGATTGGTTCTCAGTTATTGGTTCTCAGATTTTGGCCTTGATTCAAGTTGTAAGCAAATTCTTGATTATGCCATTTTCTGTATTAGTTCTTATTTTAGTATAATCTCTCTTGATTCATGCTTAGTTAGTGTTTGTTAGTGATATTATAACTTAAAATCGATAGATTGTTAATTGGAATTCATAGTTGCTAGTTGTTACATATTTTAGGTCAATATTAGCTTAGTAGTGATTCATAGGTTATAATTGTTAATTACTGTGTAATTGTGTTCATTTGATCTCATATCATCTGTATCAAGTGGTTAAATTCAGTGTCATGCTCTAAATCTGTATTGAGTAACACTAATCTAGAAAACAACCTTGCTAAGGTGTGTTTGGATCAAGCTGCTTATCTGTGTTCTTGCATGATACTGTCCTTGATTCTTGTTTCTGCATGTTAGTTTAGATCATACTAGCTCATTTCTGTCATAATAAATAAGTCATATTAGAGTAAAAGTCAAAATAGTTTGTAATCTAGTCTAGTTTGTAATCTGTTAGGATAATAAGTTCCATATTCCACATACTAGCTTAAAAGTTGATAACCTAGCTTAATTTCACCATATCATAGCTTAATACAACATACTTAATCGATAAATTAGGATCTAAGCTCGGATAAGTCAACTTAGTGGTTTACATAAAAGTCAATTTGCGACTTAACACGATTTTGAATAAACTTTGGATTCAAATTGTGAACTTGGTAATTGATATTAGGACTTGAGCTTGTAGGATAATTTAGACTTGTTCTTGATCTCCTTATTCTTGTTTTATTAATCTTTATCTAGTGATTGAAGTGCTTAATTAGTGCTTAACTTTTGGTGATTCTCCATAGACCTCCCACAATGCATGATTTGATACCACTTTTACAAGCTTGTATAAGCTTGTTTATTGAGTGTTGGTGCGAGTATATTGGTTGTTTGTGATGCCCATGTGGCTAGTTATCCGAACTAAGCACTTATTTGCCTTTGATTGCTTATTTGGTCTGCTTATTCTTGCTTAAATTTGTGCAACAAAATCAAACATTACACTGATCATCAGTGTAAACAAGCAAAATCACAAGCCCACCATAAGCTCATCAATAAGCTCTGGCTTGTGATCTTTAGCTCATTTAGAAGCTAAGCAAATCATCTTCACATTTCAAGCTTTAATTTTCCATAACAAGTTCTTTAACTAGGGTTGCATCACAGCTTGAAGCTTGTCCATTCACTCAGATAACTGAGTGAACTCAGCAACCCACCCAACTTCATAAGCTCCTCAAAAGCTACTCAGTGGTCACCCAGTCAAGCTTTGGCATTTGAAAACATCACGGAACCTCTTGATAGTCCAACATCAAATTTGCTCTTTTAAGCTTATTCTATGAGCTTAATTTGGTATCACTTTTGACTACAAGTCGTGTTTGGATCTCGGTTTCATTGGAAGTGCTTAAAAGCTTATTCCAAGCTTATTAGCCAAATCGGTGATCCCACTTGTTCATACTTGTTAATATACCATATATACATAGTACTTATCTTTTGTTTTCTTTCTTAAGCTTGTTTTAAAGCTTTTACCAAGCTTACTAGCTTATTTCACTCACTCGAGATAGCGAGTGAACTCGCTTGGACTCCTCCTTCACAAGCTCTTTGTGAGCTCATCATGGGTCCCACACCTTAAATCTTGGTTCTTCCAACCCCTCCTACCAGGCTTGAACCATTGACCCTTTGTTTGACCTTGGAACCTGTGGACCCACACGGAATTACCTCACAAGGTTGTCCCATTTTACATCTCGGGAACCAAATAAGCAAGTGCTTATTGTGGCCTTTTGGCTTATTCGGTGAGCTTATATTATCAAGTCTTGCTTATTCAAGTCCAAGTAACTTATTGGAACCAGAATTTACCTAGTGGACCCACATAAGCTCATTTGAGCTTATTTCTTTGGTTGGTCAAACTAAGTCAATGTTTGGGCAAATAAGCATTTTTCGTGCTTATTCTTGGTTTCAATTTTGTTGTTTTGTATTAGTTTCTTATTTTAAGTATTTTAATAGTTTTATAAAATAAAAACCACAAAAGCCAAAAATACTTATAGTAATAACTTCTATTTATTAGAAACTATCTATTTTATTTTCTTTTAGCATTATTTATAAGCATACGTAATTTTTTATTTTAGTAAATCTCTTTTATATTAAAGTAGTTTTATAAATTTTTCTAGATTTTCTTTTGTCATCTAGTAATTTTAGAATTAATTTTAGTTTAATTACTTATTAATAAATAATAATAAATAGATAAATAGTATAATAAATATATTTTAATTTTAAAATAAGTTTTATATTATTTTAGATTTTCTAAGTTTTTAATTTTATTTTTCTAAACTTATTTTAGTTTTCTAATTAAATAGTGTATTAATAAATAGTATTAAATAGTAATTAATTAATAATAAATAATATATAAGTTAAATAAATATTTTTTTTTCTAATAATTTTCTTTTATTCTTAGGATCTCAAAATATAAATTTCACATTTGTGGAGTTTATATTGATCACTTTTACTTTTATTTTTGTGCGTTTACGTAATTTTATTAAAACGTCGTTTTAGGTTTTAAACGTTCATCACTTTAAAAATAGTGATAGCGTTTATTTAATAGATTTTAACTTTTTAATTTTCTTTAATTTGCATTTAAGTCGCTAAGACGTGCAAATACCTACTATAGTTATAATCGATTTGTTTTTAATACGTTTTACGTTTCTAGGGTTTTGATCGTTCTTATTAGTTGTTATAACTCATTTGAGTTATTCATACTTTTAGTATTGTGACAAATCATTCATAACCCTATTCCTGATCAACCAAGCTATATAACACATTTGTTCAATCACAGGATATCACAACCTCGTTGGGGAATAAACGACCCGGGAATATAACTGTACTACCTCGGATTATTGCATTTACGGTTTCTTTAGTTTGACTTTAGTTGTTGACCATTCACAAGTGGTTGACTAATAAAGTAGGCTAAGCAACGTGAATCAATTTTAGCGCCTTGCCGGGAGGGTCTTTGCGTTGAACAATTTTGTTGGTGATTATCTATCCTTTTATATATATTATCATATTTTAATCTTCCATAAACAATATAAAAACAAAAATATTTTCTTTTCTTTCTATATATAAAAGATAAATAATCACAAAAATACTCTTCGCACCCCTTACGAGTTTCCTTTTCTTCAAGGATCCTTAGCGCGTCTTAGTGCATGCGCACTCGTTCTTCAAGGTCATCAAGTCCTCTTGCGAGCTTGTAGCCATACCTCGAAGAAGTCGTGAGCGCGTTCGCTCCATCGATCGTGCAGAGATACGTCTCGAGCCAAAATTCTGTCAAAATGGCGGAAGAACAAGCGATGAATGAACTTCTCCGAGCACCCACCGATGGGTGCGGAGATGCCATTGTTGTTCCGGCCATCGTGGTGAGAACTTTGAGCTTAAAGCAGGGTTAATAAACCTAGTGACGAGACGTCAATTCTATGGTTTTGATAGGGACGATCCTCACTATCACATTCGGTGGTTCAATAAAATCACATCCACCTTGAAATGTAAAACGTCCACGAGGATGCAATCAAACTTCTTCTTTTCCGTTTTCTCTCGATGGGCCCGCCAGATCCGGCTTGATAAACAACCCCTAAGTCGATTGAAGCGTGGGAAGATTTAGTATGAAGTTTGTGCATAAATTCTATCCTCCTTCAAAACCACGAATCTCCGAATGAAATCATGAAATTCACACAACATTTTGATGAAACATTCAGTGAATCATGGGATCGTTTTAAGGAAATGCTACACAACTGTCCTCATCATGGATTTACTGAGTTGATATATCTGGATACTTTCTATAATGGCATAAGACAAGCTGATCAAGATTCTCTTAATTCCTCCGCGGGAGGTAATTTTTTGAATCGAACAACAAAGGATGCTTTAGCCATTATAGAAAACAAAGCTGAGGTCCGTACCTCAAGAAACAAACCAGTTGTTCCCAAAGCAAGTGATTCACCTTCTACTTCATCTCCCATGACTCAAGCTGCTGACAATACTCGGTTTGCTCAACTCATGGATGCTCTTAAAATTTGACTCTTAACCAAAAGAAAGAGTCATCCAAACCGGTGAAGTCAAAAGATTGAACCATGTGTCACTTGTGGTGGTCCTCATGCATACTACAATTGTGATCGCCACCGATGGCAATGCATTTGAAGTCGATGCTCTAGCCGGTAATTTCAATCAAGGTGGTAACCAATACCATCCCCAAGAGGGACCATCAGGATCATATCAGCCCAACAATTCAAATAGGTCTAATCCTAACCAGCCAAGAGGGCATAATAACCAAAATCAATATCGCACTCAAAACAATCAGATTGTTCCTGTTCAATACCTACCACATAGGGGAAATTCAAATTCTAATCAAGGGTATTCAGCTCCTAATAATCAAATGGTATCGTTCAAGAATCTCAATCTGTGAACTAGCTAACCACATCAAAGCTCGATGCTAAAATGAGAGTGGTTCAAAACCAAATCTCCAATTTGAAGAATGAATTTGATTCTTCAATTGCAAAGAACAATAATGAGCTGAAGAATGATCTTAAAAGTATGATATCTGATTTGGTGAAACAACTCGTTCCACCTTCCACCTCGGGAAGTCTCCCGAGTAATACTGTTGCGAATCCTAGGGGTGAACTCAAAGCTGTTACTACTCATAGTGATACAGCTCAAGTTGGACCAACCACGGTTGTCCCAAATTCTACACCCCCAATTACTTCTACATCATCAATAGATCCCACTCTTTCACGATTCAAGGTTAAAAGTTTGTCAAACAATCTTTATGACCAAAGGGCAGCTATGACTTATTCTCATATGCTTAATGCTTCCCGAAAGAGTGTACTTGACGATAGTGATGATGAGGAGGATTCCAACATCATCAAAGCTATCACCACTCGTAGTGGTGCTGCTTATGAGGGACCCTCTACTCCTATTCCACCACCGTTATACGATGTGGAAAAAGAGCCCGAGGTTGCCAAGGACCAGGTGCAAATTCCAAGCCCACGAAGTACCGCACACGTCCAACCGCAAGTTGTCCCTCGAAAGAAAACCAAAACAGGAGTTGTCTTTGAGACTGATGAAACTCATGAGCCTACTATCCCTAAATCCAAACCTTTTAAGCCTACCATTCCTTACCCTTCACGCTTAAATGAGCAAGAACACCGCGAGAGGTCTAATTATCAAACGGACAAACTCTTGCAAATCTTTAAAGATTTGCAATTTGACATAAGTCTTGCGGATCTTTGTCATCTTGATGCCCAAGTTCGCATCAACAATCAAGCAGTTGTTAAACAACAAGGAAAAAGCGGTTGAATTGGCAAAACTTCTCTAAATGAGAAGCGCTCTGCAGTTATCTTAAAGAAACTTCCCGAGAAGCTTGGAGATCCTGGTAAATTTATCTTACCTTGTGAATTTCCAGGAATGGTTGCATGCAACGCCTTGGCTGATCTGGGCGCCAGCATCAACCTAATGCCTAATTCAGTATGGAAGAAACTTTCTCTTCCTAAACTTACCCCTACCTGCATGACTCTTGAGCTTGCAGATCGTTCCGTATCTATGCCCCTCGGTATTGCCGAGGACGTATTTGTGAAAGTAGGGAAGTTCCATTTTCCAGCTGATTTCGTGGTTGTTGAATTCGATCTCGATCCTAGGGTTCCTCTCATTCTTGGGCGAGGATTCCTAAGAACGGGCCACGCTCTTATAGATGTATTTGGCGTCAAATCACATTGCGTGTGGTAATGAGGCTATTACCTTTAACCATGATCAAACTTCAAGTACTCCTCCAATTATAACTCTGCATCGGTTAACCGAATCGATGTCATTGATGTTGCCTTCTGAAGTACTCTCAAGAAGATCTTGGTTATGTTCTTGATATGGTGAGTAGTGATCCCACTCCATTATCTCATTCCATCATTTCCGACCCTTCATCTTCCTCACTCCGGTTGAGGAAAGTGGTCCCATTGGGATGTAGACTTGAGAGTGATCGGGAGGAGATATTCTTCTGAGGAATTGCTAAGTAATAATCCAATTTCCCTCCTCCACTACAAGACTTCCATAGTGGTCCCATTTGGGATGTAGATGACACTGAGAGTGATATCTTAGCTGACTCTTCAACTTTCCTCACTCTGGTTGAGGAAAGTGATTCTATTATGGATGAGATTAATGATTATCTCAATCTGGATTCATTTATTCCTGGAATAGATGATGCTGAGATTGATGTGGAGGGAGATATTCTTAGTCTTGAACAATTGTTATACCCAGACAATTATTCCACTCTCCCACCCAAACAACTTCATAAAGAGGAATCCAAATCAGTTGAAAAAACTGATAAAATTCCTGAGATCAAGCATAAGACCTCTCCTCCTTCAATTAAATTTCAAATTCTTGAGGAGGAAGTTCTTGTGATTCTTCATTCGATCTCACTACTACCCTTCACCTACCCGGTGATTTCTCCTTCTCTTCACTCATTCGGGAGTGAAGATGTTACCTGACCACAGGATATTCCATATAACATTGGTTTAGAGCCGATACTTCCCATGGATCTTTAAATTGTTTTTCTCCGACACTGTTCAGAACTCTTTATTACAGTTAACGTTCACTGGCGGTTAGCTTGCGTGATAAAACGGCGGTTTGGGAGGAAAGAAATCAAAATCGGGTCGAGTCCACTAGTGACTCGGGAATCAAAACATTAGCACAAACATGGGTTTTCACCCGTGTGTAACACCCTAGTGTGGGGAGATGCCCACATGTTGTAATTAAGAAAAAAAAAAAAAAAAAAAAAAAATTATCTAAAAATATATATGTATGTATATACATCTTAAATAAAGGCTAAGTAATATTTTCCTTTTACGTTCTAAGTTCGGTTTAACACCGGTGCTTTGAATATTGAGGCAATATTCAGTTCTAAGTGTGGGGGATTCTCTCGAGAATTCAAACACATATTCCATCAGAACCCCAATTTTAGCCAAAATTTTAAAATTTTTCTCACTTAGAACATAATAAATGGTAATCATCCACCATGTCTAACACACATAAGGATTGGCTAATCCAGAGCAAACGGCTCTTGGTAAAGATAACTCAAATCCGTTTATGACTTGCAATTTGCCCAAAATTGTATGGTACCTCAACTCGCCATATCCTAAAAGCGAATGAGTTGGCTAGCCGCAAGATTATGGCTTGTGGTAAAGGCGTGGAAAAACCATAATTGGTAATCGGATCACCAAGATGTTGACTATTCCATCAAGAGTTGGCTAGTCCGAAGCAAACGGCTTTTGGTAAAGACAAATCAAAACCGTTGACAGCTTGTGGTTTGCTCAAAATCACATGGTTATCAGGTGGACCATAGTTCTTACTTGAACTGAAACATCTTGGCTACTCCAGAAGTGATGGATTTTGGTAAAGAGTTCTTTCAAATCCATTAAAACTTCATAAAATATTGCTAGGGACTAGCAATAGCTTAGTGTGGGGGATTGATGAGTGTCTAAATACTCATCATTTCGATTCACATTTAAGCTACAAAATATCCGAAAACATACAAATATGCTTCAAAATATTGGAATTATCTCCAAATTGTGTTTTAGGTATTAAAGTGCAAAAGGATGAAAATGATGAAAACATGCAAAACATACATAATTTACAATTCGGTCCACGAACTTTGATAAATTAGCAAAACTAGTCCACAGTTAATCAAAACTTGTAAAATATCATAAAAGGTCCTTGGGATTCACAAGTTGTTAAAATAATCCTTTGAAGTTTAAAATCACAAAATTACAACTTTGGTCCCTCGACTTTGCAAAAGTGTCAAAAATAGTCCTTAAGGTTTTAAAATTGGAAATTGATCAAAATAAACCTTATACTATTTATAAATGGCAATATTGGTCCTTATGATAAACTTTTGGAAAATTACAAGTTTAACCCTTCAAGTTTCGAAAATTACATAATAGGTCCTTAAGGTTTAAAATGGAAAAATATTCATCTATGGTCCTTGTACTAATGTTTAAATGCGGGTTTGGTCCTTGGATGAAGTTTGAAAAGTTAGCAACCTAGGCCCTCAACTTTCGAAATTACAAATTGGTCCTTATTATAATAAAACCAACCCTATTATTATTATTATTACCCAACCCAATCCTAAACACTACCCGGCCCAACCAATTAGCCCAAAACCCACCCCTTTTAAATAAATAAAACAGAACAAACCACCCCCGTTTTCCTCTTCTTCTTCTTCCCCCCTCCACCTGTAACTGCCACCTTAACACTTCCACCTCACCATCTCCAGCTCACCCCTATCTTCCTACCCACTCTCCACCACCTCTGCAAAACCTCAACACGCCACAATAAATGCCCTTCACACCATATTTCCCCCCAAAACCACTCCTTACCCACGGTATTGCTAAAAACCACCCAACTTGGTCTAAACTTCATCAAACGTGTCCCCTACACCTCCACATTACAACAAAAAGCTTTAATTGTGCTCAAACTGCCTCAGTACCACGTGGTGAGTTTTGGCGCCAAAATGAGTTTGAACGGACAAGATGAAATTGACTCAATGAATGGCTGTGATTTGATGTGGGATAATATCTTTGGACTAGTGGAATGCAAATGGGTGATAAATACAGAAGAAAGAAGAAGAAGAGAATCATCATAATTTTAAATCTTAGTTTATGATCAAGTAGCCTAATTAAACTAGTTGTTACCTAGTGTAATCTTTAAATTCTGTTGTTAAAGTGTTGTATAACTTTGCTAAAGTGTATTCAACAACTTTGTATTCTCATATCAATCTATCTTTCAAGTTTTCAGAATTTCACTTTGTCCCATTTTCAATTCAAGTTATTTAAATTCTGTTTGATACCTGTTAATTAGAGGACTCTAATAACACTACTTGGTTCTCAGTAAGCCATAGCAAGCTTTTAGATACTCAAAATCAGCAAGGATCACTTAAAAAAAAGGAAAACACCAAAAAGAAACAAGTAATTTAGAATTTAATATAAAAGTTACTGTAGAAGAAGCAAAGGAGCAAGGTTCATCTTGGATTGCCTTGGTTTAGAGCTCTGTGGAGAGCATTTAGGATTGGTTCTCAGTTATTGGTTCTCAGATTTTGGCCTTGATTCAAGTTGTAAGCAAATTCTTGATTATGCCATTTTCTGTATTAGTTCTTATTTTAGTATAATCTCTCTTGATTCATGCTTAGTTAATGTTTGTTAGTGATATTATAACTTAAAATCAGTAGATTGTTAATTGGAATTCATAGTTGCTAGTTGTTACATATTTTCAGTCAATATTAGCTTAGTAGTGATTCATAGGTTATAATTGTTAATTACTGTGTAATTGTGTTCATTTGATCTCATATCATCTGTATCAAGTGGTTAAATTCAGTGTCATGCTCTAAATCTGTATTGAGTAACACTAATCTAGAAAACAACCTTGCTAAGGTGTGTTTGGATCAAGCTGCTTATCTGTGTTCTTGCATGATACTGTCCTTGATTCTTGTTTCTGCATGTTAGTTTAGATCATACTAGCTCATTTCTGTCATAATAAATAAGTCATATTAGAGTAAAAGTCAAAATAGTTTGTAATCTAGTCTAGTTTGTAATCTGTTAGGATAATAAGTTCCATATTCCACATACTAGCTTAAAAGTTGATAACCTAGCTTAATTTCACCATATCATAGCTTAATACAACATACTTAATCAGTAAATTAGGATCTAAGCTCAGATAAGTCAACTTAGTGGTTCACATAAAAAGTCAAATTTGCAGCCTAACACGATTTTGAATAAACTTTGGATTCAAATTGTGAACTTGGTAATTGATATTAGGACTTGAGCTTGTAGGATAATTTAGACTTGTTCTTGATCTCCTTGTTCTTGTTTTATTAATCTTTATCTAGGCGATTGAAGTGCTTAATTAGTGCTTAACTTTTGGTGATTCTCCATAGACCTCCCGTGCTTGATTTGATACCACTTTTACAAGCTTGTATAAGCTTGTTTATTGAGTGTTGGTCTGAGTATATTGGTTGTTTGTGATGCCCATGTGGCTAGTTATCTGAACTAAGCACTTATTTGCCTTTGATTGCTTATTTGGTCTGCTTATTCTTGCTTAAATTTGTGCAACAAAATCAAACATTACACTGATCATCAGTGTAAACAAGCAAAATCACAAGCCCACCATAAGCTCATCAATAAGCTCTGGCTTGTGATCTTTAGCTCATTTAGAAGCTAAGCAGCTCATCTTCACATTTCAAGCTTTAATTTTCCATAACAAGTCCTTTAACTAGGGCTGCATCACAGCTTGAAGCTTGTCCATTCACTCGATAGCGAGTGAACTCGTGAACCCACCCAACTTCATAAGCTCCTCAAAGCTACTCGGTGGTCACCAGATCAAGCTTTGGCATTTTGAAAACATCACCAGAACCTCTTGATAGTCCAACATCAAATTTGCTCTTTTAAGCTTATTCTATGAGCTTAATTTGGTATCACTTTTGACTACAAGCTGTGTTTGGATCTCAGTTTCATTGGAAGTGCTTAAAAGCTTATTCCAAGCTTATTAGCCAAATCCAGTGATCCCACTTGTTCATACTTGTTAATATACCATATATACATAGTACTTATCTTTTGTTTTCTTTCTTAAGCTTGTTTTAAAGCTTTTACCAAGCTTACTAGCTTATTTCACTCACTCAGATAACTGAGTGAACTCAGTTTGGACTCCTCACTTCACAAGCTCTTTGTGAGCTCATCAGTGGGTCCCACACCTTAAATCTTGGTTCTTCCAACCCCCTCCTACCAGGCTTGAACCATTGACCCTTTGTTTGACCTTGGAACCTGTGGACCCCACCTGGAATTACCTCACAAGGTTGTCCCATTTTCTGTCTCAGGAACCAAATAAGCAAGTGCTTATTGTGGCCTTTTGGCTTATTCAGTGAGCTTATATTATCAAGTCTTGCTTATTCAAGTCCAAGTAACTTATTGGAACCAGAATTTACCCTAGTGGACCCCACATAAGCTCATTTGAGCTTATTTCTTTGGTTGGTCAAACTAAGTCAACTGTTTGGGCAAATAAGCACTTTCAGTGCTTATTCTTGGTTTCCAATTTTGTTGTTTTTGTATTAGTTTCTTATTTTAAGTATTTTAATAGTTTTATAAAATAAAAAACCACAAAAAGCCAAAAATACTTATAGTAATAACTTCTATTTATTAGAAACTATCTATTTTATTTTCTTTTTAGCATTATTTATAAGCACTTCTGTAATTTTTTATTTTTAGTAAATCTCTTTTATATTAAAGTAGTTTTATAAATTTTTCCAGATTTTTCTTTTGTCATCTAGTAATTTTTAGAATTAATTTTAGTTTAATTACTTATTAATAAATAATAATAAATAGATAAATAGTATAATAAATATATTTTTAGTTTTAAAATAAGTTTTATATTATTTTAGATTTTTCTAAGTTTTTAATTTTATTTTTCTAAACTTATTTTAGTTTTCTAATTAAATAGTGTATTAATAAATAGTATTAAATAGTAATTAATTAATAATAAATAATATATAAGTTAAATAAATAATTTTTTTTTCTAATAATTTTCTTTTATTCTTAGGATCTCAAAATATAAATTTCACATTTGTGGGGTTTATATTGATCACTTTACTTTTATTTTTGTGCGTTTACGTAATTTTATTAAAGCGTCGTTTTAGGTTTTAAACGTTCATCACTTTAAAAATAGTGATAGCGTTTATTTAATAGATTTTAACTTTTAATTTTCTTTAATTTGCATTTAAGTCGCTAAGGCGTGCAAATACCTACTATAGTTATAATCGATTTGTTTTAATACGTTTTACGTTTCTAGGGTTTTGATCGTTCTTATTAGTTGTTATAACTCATTTGAGTTATTCATACTTTTAGTATTGTGACAAATCATTCATAACCCTATTCACGATCAACCAAGCTATATAACACATTTGTTCAATCACGGGATATCACAACCTCGTTGGGGAATAAACGACAGGAATATAAGCGTACTACCGGATTATTGCACGGTTTCTTTAGTTTGACTTTAGTTGTTGACCATTCACAAGTGGTTGACTAATAAAGTAGGCTAGAAACGCGTGAATCAACTATGTTGGAGCTAGTTTGGACAGTAAGTCAACTACAGGTGGTTGTCAATTCATAGGAGACAGGTTGATCTCTTGGCAGTGTAAAAAGCAGATTGTGGTGGCAAATTCCTCAATTGAGGAAAAATATGTGGCTGCTGCAAGTTGTTGTAGTTAAGTGCTCTGGATTCAGAATTAGATGCTTGACTATGGGTATAATTTTATGAACATTGTCATTCACATAGATAATAACAGTACTATTTGTATCATTAAAAATCCAGTCATTCTAAGATTAAACATATAGAGATAGAACACCATTTTATAAGAGAATGCAATGAAAAGAAGCTTATTCAAGTTTACAAAATTAATACAGATTTTAATGTTATAGATCTTCTCACAAAGGCTTTTGATGTGGGAAGGTTTCAATACTTGGTTGCAAGTATTGGGATGCTTAACCCTTAAACAATGTCTTAATCTCTTTATCTTTGTAAACTTTTTGTAAAATGGATTAGTATTATCTGAGTTTGTACTGCTCATTATATTTAGTACTGCTGGTACTAATTGATACTAGTAGCCATTTGTATTAATACTGCTAGTCTAAAAATTAATATTGTTATCAAGAAAATGGTTTGGTTTGTGTTTTTTCTTGGTTTTAGACTAAGATTTGCAGGCAAGGCAAAGCAGTATGCATGAATTGGGATGTGTGAGACTTTGGCAGCTCAAGAAAATTGTGTGGTTGACTCCCCTTGTAGATCCTAGATCAAGAGCCCCTAGGCCTTGATACATGTATACAACCACATGATGGAGATTTTCTATGCTGATTGAGATGCCAAAGCATTATGAGGCATTTGGACCTTTATTGAACATGAATTGATGGTCTTAGTTAGTCAGTTTACTCTGGTCTAACCCACTCTTTGTCATTCCATCATGTTTCATGATATTGTGTTACTCCAAGGAGCTCGGCATTGAGAAAAACGAGCAAAAGTGAATCAAACACTTATGTGTTAGAGGTAACAACTGGCATGAGCTGGAAACCCTATCAAGAAGGCTATTAGAATGAGTCTATCTGTCACAAGAAGCACTTAGTACTGTAACTATTGGTTCTCACACAACCAGAGGTCAAATGAGACCGAAATTTGATTAAGTGTCTTCCTTTACACTTAATCCCTTCATAAAATCTCAGGACAATATTGTTTTGTAAGAAAATTAGGCTAATACTGCTTAGAAAATTATTTTAAAAAAGTTTGTACTGCTAGGCAAAATATTTGTGCTGCTAGCGTAAATTAGTATTGTTGGGTATCCGTTAGTACTGTTTGGGGATAACTACTTTTTGAATATAGCCGTTAGGTTTTTCTGTTACTTACCATACTTAAAGGGTTTTTTAACTTGGAAATTTTTACATCTTTCCATCTTTTAATAGATTACTTTTCTTTTAAGCTATCTATCATCCAAGTTGGTTAATTCTCAAACCATAAAGTCTTGTCTATAAAAACTCAATTGGCTCCTAAATGAGTACAATTCACTCATAATCAAACTAATCCCAGCAGTCGAAACATTCTTTTAACCCTAAAATCTAAATTCTCTTTAATAGCGCCTCTACAATTTGCAGCAAAACACAATCATGTGGCATTCTTGGAGAAAACAGAGGAAGCAAGAGACTTCCATGAGATAGTGGACTTTCTGAATCATACCCATATAAGGTATGCTCTTACAGTTAATCCAACTGTCTATGTTTCACACATCAAAAATTTTTGGTAGACTGTTACTCTTGAAGATGGAAACAAACAGTTAAAATCCAAAGTAGATGGCACTTTTATCAGTCTTACTGAAGCATCTATTAGGAGGTATCTTCACCTAGGAGATGAAGATGGTATTAGTGATATGCCAAATACTGAGATTTTTCAAAACTTAACCGGAATGGGGTATGGCACAACTTCTCAAAACTTGACTTTTCTAAAAGGTTGTTTTTCAAATGGAGATTTTTTATCCATACTATCCTTCATTGTTTGAGTCCTAAGAAAATCTCATAGGAGCAGTTCAATAGCAATATCGCCACTGCTCTCATATGCTTATCAACTGATAGGACTTATAATTTTTCAAAGTTAATATTTGATAGTATGGTGAAAAATGTGGATAACAAGTGTTAATACAAATAAAACGTAAAAACGTTTATTCATATTTAGCGGTCTCTGTGTTTTGTTGATAACAAATATAAAGTTATCATAAGTAAAATTATAAGGATACATGTTATTTTTGTAAAGCATTTACATATATAATCATTTAACATAAATTGTTGTAATAATTCATTTATTGTAATAGTTTATTAGGATGGGTAAAAACCATAACCCATGACCCATACCCATGGAGCATATCCATAACCCATGGAGCTAACCCATGACCCATTGACTAGATGCATTGCATCTTCTAGATACATTGTATCTATTTGGATGCCCATGGTCCAAAGTATATGATCCATGACCCATGATCCATGACCCATAACCCATTTAGGGGGAGCGTCCTACGGATCCCCCAGTTTACACTGGACGGATCCCTCATGTAAGGGATCCGTGGGATCCGGGGAACAATAGTGATTTTTTGCCTATAAATAGTGAGCCATTTCTTCATTGTAACTCAACCCTCTTCTTACAAACTCTCTCATATACTATTTCTCTCTTCTAATCTCAGATCTCTTAATCTATATAGTAGTTCCTCCACAAGATTTCTGTAGCAAGATCTTGTATTTCATATTTCAAATAGTTTTGTGTTATAGTTGTGTTGGTTTGGTCCTTCGTGTTAAGGACTCAAGATTTAGCTTTGTCTGGGAAAAGTGTAAGTGGCGTTGTGAAGGCTTCTCCACGAGTTGGAGGAGTTTGTTGACATAGTGCTTGAACTCGAGTAGGTGACTCGGAGAGTGGAGTAGGGCAAGGAAGGTGTCCTTGTAGCGAACCACTATAAATCGGTTGTGTCATTTCTATCATTTACTTTACTTACTTTCATTTCCTACATTATTTATTGCTTTATACTTTCTATCCATCCATACGAATTCACATAAGATCGAATCTAAAGTTTTTGAAACTAACTTAAAATCGGCAAAACTGTTCAACCCCCCCTTTTAGTTTTCCACAATTGGTATCAGAGCGCAAGGTTTACAAAAGTTTTAAAGTAAATCGTATTTTAAAAACTTTTCGATCACAATGGGTTCTGAAAACTATAAAGAAGGGCAATCTACAACGACCTCCATTACTTGAAACTAATGGTTTTATTTATTGAAAAAATAGATTCAAAACTTATGTGAAATCAAAAGATATTGATCTTTGGTACATCATTGTTGAAGGCGACTTTGAAGCCACTACAAAAGATGATAAAACCGGAAATCTAATAAACACACCTCATGATCAACTCTCCGATGATCAAAAGAAAAAGCTTTCCAAAAATAGTGAAGCTAAAATGGTTTTATACAATGCTTTATCCAAAAAAGAATTTGAAAGAATTTCTATGCTTAAAACCTCTAAAGAAATTTGGAATTCTTTAGTTGTAACTCATCAAGGAAATCAACAAGTTAAAAACAATAAAATAGATTTGTTTGTTCAACAATATGAACAATTTTCAATATCGGATGAGGATACTATAGATAATTCTTTTACTAACTTTAATACTATAATTACATCATTACAAGCACTTGATGAGTCTTTCTCTAGTCGTAATCATGTCAGGAGATATCTAAGGGCACGTCCATCTAAGTGGAGATCAAAGGTGATGGCCATCGAAGAATCAAAAGACTTATCAATCCTACCCTCGATGAGCTCATAGGCAATCTTAAGGTCTATGAGCTTGTCCTCGCTAAAGATTCTGAAGCCTCAAAAGAAAAGAAAGAGAAGCACAAATCTCTTGCCTTAAAAGCCAAGAAGGTCTCAAGCGATGAAGAAAACTCTTCTTCGAATAGTGATGACGAAGAATATGCTATGGTGGTAAGGGATTTCAAGAAGTTCTTTAGAAGAAAGGGAAGATATGTCAAGCAACCATATGACGACAAGAAGGGGTTCCGGAAAGGCAAAGACGACAAGAAAGCAAGGGATGAACGTGAATGTTTTAAATGTGGGGACCCTAATCACTTCATTAGTGAGTATCCCAAACGTGATGAACAAAAGGCGTTCGTGAGTGGCTAGTGGGGAATGAGTGAGGATGAGAACAAAGAAATTTGTCTCATGGAAAATGACTCAAATGAAGTGTGCTTAAAGGTCGACCTAGATTCGGACGAATGGATCAAGGATAACGGGTGCACGAGGCACATGACCGGTAACAAAAACTTGTTTTCCACATATGAATCCGTCAATGGAGGGAATGTGGTATTTGGAAATAACAAGAGCAAAATCATCGGTAAATGTACAATTTCTCACAAATCTTTGACCATTAACGATGTGCTTTACGTAGAAAACCTAAACTTCAACCTTCTAAGTATAGGACAAATATGTGATAAAAAGTGTAACGTACTTTTTAGTGAAACCGGTAGTAAAATATTGAAAAACGGTATTGCTATAGGAAGAGGCGTTAGAAAACATAGAGTCTATGTCATTAAAATCGGTAATGAACCTAAAGACAAACTTTGTCTTACTTCTATGGATGATACTTCGACCTTATGGCATCGAAGATTGGGTCACGCCAATATGCGACTTCTTTAATCGCTATCATCTAAGGAACTAGTAAGAGATCTACCAAAATTAAAATACGAATATCATTTTTGTGATGATTGTAACGTAAGAAAGAAAGTCCATGCTAGTCACAAAGCTTAAAATATGGTCTCTACTACTAAGTGTCTAGAACTACTTTACATGGATTTATTTGGTCCATCCGCTATTCAAAGTTATGGAGGTAACTACTATACTTTGGTAATAGTGGATGATTACTCTAGGTACACATGGACTAAATTTTTAAAGAATAAAACTGAAACGTTTGATTACTTTGAAATATTAAGTAAGAAAATCCAAAGACAATTAGGGTCCTATAGTGTCTATTAGAACGGATCATGGTATGGAATTTGATAATGAAGTGCAATTTGGAGTTTTTTGTGATGCTAATGGTATTACTCACAATTTATCGGCTCCTCGCACTCCACAATCAAATGGGGTAGTTGAAAGGAAAAATAGAACCCTACAAGAAATGAGTCGCACCATGATTAATGAGCAATCTATTCCTTAGAAATTTTGGTGCAATGCAGTTGATACATCAATGTACATACTTAACCGAGTCTTAATTAGACCATTCTTAGGTAAAACTCCATACGAGTTACTTCGAGGCAAAAATCCTACGTTAGAACATTTTAAGTCTTTGGTAGCAAATGTTTCCTACTTAACACTAAAGATTACCTAACTAAATTTGATCCTAAATCAAGCGAAGGTATCTTCTTAGGTTACTCTCCTAATAGTAAAGCTTATGTTATATTAAATAAAGAAACAATGAAGGTTGAAGAGTCATTAAATGTAAAATTTGATGAAAGTCCACCTAAACCTACCCAACCTCTTGTCGATGACGAGATAATCAAAAGTGAAGCCATAGAAATCAAGGAAAATATAAACAAAGAAGATGAATCATTAAACAATGAAATCATCAATATTAAAGAGTCTAAAGATCATCCCGTAGATAAGGTCATAGGAAAGTTAAATGAAAGAACCTTAAGATCTCAAGTCCAAAACCAAAGTAGTTTATTTTGTTTTGTCTCAACCATAGAACCTAAAATACACAAGACCCCATAAAAGATGAAAGTTGGGTAATGGCTATGCAAGAAGAGTTAAATCAATTTGTTTCTAACGATGTTTGTGCCAGGTTCCCATATTTATAACACAAGCATCAATAGAAGAAATAGAGAAGAAGAGATCGGATGAACAAACACACACACACACGTATGATAATATATGAAAGGTTATGCGTAAAGTGTGAAGAGTGAATTGAACAACCAACCCTCAAGTGAGGGTTTACAAGCATTATTTATAGGAAGGAACTAGGGCAACATGCAAGTTCCCTTCATTTCCTTTATGGGCTTGGGCCAAGGCTCATGGGCTTTCTACATAAGCCTTGGCATGATTACTAACATAAAATCCATATTAAGCTAACTATTACATATTAATTACTAACACTTGAAATCTAGTTTAGGAGTGATTCTAACAATCTCCCCCTAAGTGTTAGTGATTGATGATATAGGCGTTGAAGGTGCTAATGTAATAGTAGCTTTGACGTCTTCTGACATTCTTCTTTCTTGTGAGAAGAATTGCCTCGATTCGAACAATCTCCCCAGTGTAGAGAAATTGTTTCCTTTGAAAAATTTAGCTTTGACGTCATCCTATTCTTTGTTCTGTGATCTTTGTTCTTTGTGATGGTAGTGATAGTATGTTGTTGTTGTCTGCATCAGGTCTGCTTCGTTGCTCCAGTGTCTCCACGTCTTTCTCCAACATGCTCACATGCTCTTTAACGTTGGATTTCGAGATCGATGTAGTTCTCTTAGTCTTTAAACTTTGTAGATTCTTTGACTTGAAGAAGAATCATTCGACTTTGTTGCTTTTGAGAGAACTTTCATTAGTGATGTTGTTGGTATGAGCATGTGAAGAATCTACGATCGATCCGCTCCGAGCTTCCATAAGAAGAAAACATAAGAATGGTTAGTGATAAGCGGATCCCAAGACTTACAAGTTTGAACTTGAGCTGCGTGTTATGAGATAGTGTGAAAACACAACTCTAATTCTCACAAAGGTCGTTCTCGAACTGAGTCCCACAAGTGAGATAATGCGATGTACCGAAATACATCTATAGTTAAGATGAGCCGAGGTACATCAAGCATCACTCACGATTGTAGACCGTTTGAGACACACTAAGCGTAATCCATGAGGAGTTACCAGTGACATGCCGTCGGTACATTTGATGTTGACCACGGCGGGAGTTTCCATTCAATCACTGAGGATCACATGTGTGAACCTCTCATAATTGTTCTCGACATATTGCTAAGATCTGTGAAGGACTCGATAATGGATCACTTGTGTTCTTATTGTTGAACGACAAGCGATGAATTGTCAAGTGTTCCTAAGAGATCTTTTGATGAATCTCGTGGCTCTAGACTCAATAGTACGCTTTGGTTTTCCTGAGCGGAGACTAGGGAGAGTGTCTCCTTCTTCAATACCAGCAATCCCTTTGAGAATGAAACAAGCTTCTGTTGAGAGAAACTTGAGTGGCTAAGAAGGTTTAGTGCATGCGTCACTGGGTCCATGACGACTTTAATCTTCAATATCGGCGTCATCAAGTGACAACCAATAGCATATGAATTGAACCCGGTGTCTGCCCTAAGTCGAATAATTTGGAGGACTATTTCTTTTCACCCTTTTCTTTACTTTTCTTTTTAATTCTTCAACTCCTTCTTTCTCCGATTCTCATTTTCTCCTTTTTATAATCCTACCTAAGGACTTCTAATTCTAACTATTGGTGGTGTCCTTGGGTAGATCCCTCCGGCTCTGGCGGATCATAGGACGGTTATTCCTAACCTTAGTCACCTTATAACTCCATTGCCATAAAACCGATTTCTTGAAAATTTCTCAAAGTGTTTATGAATAAGAAACATTTTGAAACACTTCGAGAGTTTTATTTTGTAGAAATACTCCCCCTCCACACATGCTTAAGTGTTTTGACAGAAATTTGCATGGTGAGAGAAGAGCGCGCACTTTTTGAATTGATCGACTTAAGATAGACAATTCCCCGCGAGACACGGTTACGTTGCACAGTTAAAGAGTTACATTGTCAGCTTTTAGGTGACAACTAGCTCTAATAACTACCTTGAAGGTTTGGACAAACCTCGAAGGTTGTCAAACCCGTCAAAGTTCATGTCTATCACGAGCTTCTCAAGACAAATCTTTTCAATGTATTTATTCGGTTCCGTCAATTCATGGGTTGAAGTCTTTTCACGAGGATTCAATAGCAATTCACAACATATTTCTTATCACATAATTTTTCTCCCCCTAAAAAATGGCATATAAATGTTATTTTTGACGAAATTTTGATATCGAATATGACCATTTTGAGTTTTGTGGGAAGATTATCACGAAAAACAATTTTGTGAACAAAGTTAGTAAGCAAATACTCCCCCTCAACAAGTGATATAAACTTTTGAGGTTTTGAAAGTCATAAGGGGAAGTACTTGTCCTTTTGAGCAAAACTTTGAAAAGTGAAAGTTTTGATAAGTTTTACTCAAAAGTAAGAAGCTTTCGCTCCTTTTATAAGGATTGTAGCACTGAAGCGTACCACAGGGTCCTTTCATTACAAGAACGGGTTGTACACTGTTATGTGTGCACAAGCGATTGTCAGATATATCAAACAAAAAAAATCACAGTCAAGAACGTTAAGAGAGTACCCAATGATGACACACGATCATCTACTTTCTGAGGACGTTGGATTTTCTGAATCAGAAAGCTTGGTTTTCCTCCCACATAGCTTTCCAAACGTCGTTCTGATCCCGATGAATCAACCTTTCATCAATCCTAGAGATAAATCGAGGAACATCCTTGCGATCCTTTGAATTCCAACTCTCCGTCTGAATTGTACCCAACTCAATGACCTTCAATCGATAAGCCAATCCATCTCGAACCATCTTCAGGGTGGCGTCATAGAACTTGTGAATTTCATTGAAAGCCATGAAGCAATTATGATGATTTTCACTTTGGTAGACAAACCCAAACTTTGTTTTATAAACGATTTTGTACTGAGGTTCTTGATTGATTCCGTTTGAAGTGTAGGAGTGGGGCGGTGAGATTGAGTTGTTTTTGGTTAGATTCGACCCCGAGTTAGAGATCTTCAACACGCTTTTTGATTTGATACGTATGAAAATAAGGAGTGCAGTAATGTACTTGATCTGAATTTCGGTTGAGGTTCAGGTCGGGGCCCAGGTGATTTAAGATCCTCACCACCAGTGTATGTAAGTGATTACTGGTTTTCTCCATTGGTGGTGTGGTTTCTGAAACCCTTGGTTGATCAGATGGTGGTGGCTATGTAGCTTGTTGTGTAGTGGTGAAAACCTGCTTAATCATTTGTCGAATCATTGGATGGAGTTGCCTTCTTAACATCTTTTGTTGTTGACTTAGTTGTTTCATTTGATGATGGAGGTGATGATTGAGATGATGATTTGGGTTTGGTGGAAGTGTCAAGAGGTGGTTCGAGAAGGCGTTGAGGTTTGTGTATTGAATTGTCAACTATGTGGTTGTTCGATTCCTTCTTTAACTTTTCTTCTTGACTCTAGCGACTTCTTGACCTCTTTTCGCATCATTTCCTCTTCAGCCACCAAATTATCATCATTAGTGACTCTTTCATCCTTATCATGATCGTAATCTCCTTCTTTATATATTTCCACATCTTCACCATGCTTTTCTTTTTGCGGTTGTTTTAGTTGTTGTTGTGGTTGCTTCATTTCAACAGTTGTAGTGACAGTGACACCCTGATCCTTACCGGGTTGATTAACCCATTGCAAACAACTCTTACCCCATCAACAGTTGTTGTTGATGGGGTAAGAGTTGTTTGCAATGGATCTTCCATAAGTGGAGGACTACTGCTTGACCCTCCTGCCCCACCGGGTTGATTAGCCGGAAAGGTTGAAGCATTATATTCCATCCATTTCTGCATTAATGTCTTACGAAATTGTATTTCCTCATCCATTGAATCATACTCATCATCAGTATGACTTTGTGAGCATGAATTTGAATGAGTGTAGCAGAAGGATGTCCACAGCAATTTTGCAAGATGATTCAGAGCATATGAAGTTGTTGAAGACGACACGGAGATTGTTCTTGCCAATTGTTTTGTCGTATCCAGCTGGGAATGTGTTTGCCATCGAGAGCTCACCTGGGGCATTGATGTTTGCTTGATTTGCAGCCATTTTGTGATCTGAAAGTCATTAGACAAAGAGACAGACATATGGAAACAGAATGTGTTTGTTTTACTCAGATTTATTATCTAATTACTTGTTTGATGGTAACATGTTTATGTTAGTTACAAGTACTAAGTCACATTTGTCCAATTGTTTGAAGTTGAAGTGAAAAGTTACGTGAACATGTTAATTTTAAAATTTCAAAGTCCAATTATTCACTTAACACACAACATATTAACATTTGAAAGCTCATATGAAACATCAGGTATTTGTGACTTATGCGTAACATATAACAAGTAACATATGCGTAATGGTCTAAAATGTAGTGAAAAGTGGGTTACGAGTAACAAGGATCCTTATGCGTAAGAAAGGAGCTTATGCGTAGGATTAAGCTAAAGCGTAAGACCAAGCTTATGCGTAGGAGTTTCTTACGCGTAAGACAAGTTCAAAGGCTTTAGGCTTACGCGTAGGAATAAGCTAGATGTTACACATAAAGTTTACTCGTAAGAGAAAAGCTTATGCGTAACAAGCCTTGTTTACGAATATCTTTCCAAGATACGTGTAATCCACTATAGACCTCTTTATGCGTAAGATTTACGCATAAGATTTCTCTTTGGCGTAACCTTTACGCATAAAGTATTCCTTAAGCGTAACGGTTTGAACACCTAAAGATTCTGACATTACGAATAATTAACCTGTTAAATATAAACATGAAAACTTGATTGCAGTTAATTCCAAACATCTTTTAGATCACAAAACAAGCACAAGAACATATCAGATACACATAGAAAGACTTAGGCATAAAATTACTTAAACCCTAAGCCCTTAATCTACACGTAATAGATATAGCCACACAAATCAAACAAGAATGTTTCTGGAGTGTCCTAGATGTCATATGAGTGCAATGGAACAAGATTTAACACATTTCTACCACAGAATCAGAAGATTCATGGGAGATGAACCCTAAAAAACCTAAAACTTAAATTCTTACAGTTTAGATGTTTTTGGGCTAATTTCAAGGTTCAAAAACATGGATATAAACTTATTCTAACACTTTCATGACCACATGAAAACATCACAGAATAGAAAAGCCCTACATGAGCGCAAGAACCATAGAATTCAAATAAGTGAAATTGAAAATTCAGGATGGTTTTGGACGATTGAAACAAGTTTAATAGACACTAAGAAAGGTTTTAACATAACTCATTTCAATCCAAAACACTTTTATGCATAAACACCCAATTCGTTCAATTGAACAAGTTTCTAAAATTAGTTTAAAGAGTTTTACCCGTTGGATTTGAAAGCTTTTGAAATTCTTGTTTAGAATCTTGATCAAAACAATTTAGAACTTACAGATTTTGAACAACTTGAACGGATTTTGAAGATTTGATTTGGGTTGTTTAATCTTGGTGGTTTAGGAGTAAATGCACATGAAGTGGTGCATTGAATGTGTTAGGTGAATGAACTTGTTAAAATTACTTTGCCAAGTTGACACATTCAGTCCCTTAACCTCAAAAAGGTTCCAACCAAGATCCTTTAACTTCCGTTTAGGTTAGACAAAACACTTGTAAGGCAAGAAACTTAACGATACTCCCCCTCGACTTTTGAAATAATAAATTTTTTAAACATTTAAGTCTGAGGAGAGTATTTGACAAGAAACGTATACACCATTTTAGAAGAAACAACATATTTATGGAAACATGCAAGTACAAGGTTTTATGAAACCGAAAAATATTTACTTTCTCCCCCTCAACACTTGTTCGGGAAAATTGTGAAAAGTTTGATAGAACATGTGTTGACGGAAGATTTGTACTTGCAATGTTAAAAGAAATATAGATAGAAGAATATTTTTGTTGTTTTGTCAGATTTTATATTTTTGTATTTTATTTTTGAAAAATATTTACAAAAGAGGTTTTGGTGTTTGATTGGTTTCAAGAATGTTTTAAAAGTTCACCCAGTTCCTCTCGAGTCAAACACCGCATACCAATACGGTGGACCAACTCATTAAACCTAGCAGAGCCAAGGCTTTGGTGAGGAGATCTCGCCAATTGGTATTCAGTACCCACAAAGTATAATTCAACAGTACCCTTTTTCACGTGCTCCTTGATGAAATGATATCGAAGATCGATGTGCTTTGATTTGGAATGTTGAACATAGTCGCACGAGATTGCAATAGCACTTCGATTGTTGCAGTACATCGGGATTTTGTCAAAAACGTAACCATAGTCTTTGAGTTGTGTTTGCATCCAAATGAATTGAGCACAACACGCCGACATGGCTACATATTATGCTTCTATTGAGGACAGCGACGTACAATCCTACTTCTTCGATTGCTATGACGCCAGTTTATCACCAAGAAATTGTAATGCTCCTGAAGTACTTTTCCGTGAGTCTAAGCATCCTGCATGATCAGCGTCTGAAAAAGCTATTTGTTCAAAACCGAATCCTTCGGATACGGATCCCCAAGTTAATGGTTCCCATGATGTATCGGAGGATTCTTTTAGCCTCGAGAGGTGAGTTTGATTGGTCTCGATCGATAACAGGAGCAAAGATATACAAACACAATATCGGGCCCGCTAGTTGTTAGATACATGAGAGACCCAATGATACTACGGTATTTGGTAGGGTCCACCAATTTTCCATGTAAATCGTCTAGCTTCTTGGTATGAGCCATTGGTGTGGCATAGGTGTCACAGCTTTGCATTCCAAATTTGTTAAGAAGTTCAAGGGCATATTTGGACCGACTCAAGAAAATACCACGGGGTGATTGATGAACTTGCATTCGAGAAAGAATGTGAGTTCACCCATCATTGACATTTCAAAATGTTTTGTCATTAGTTTTGCAAAAGCATTTGAGTATTTTAAATGTGTTGACCCAAAATGATGTCATCCACATAAATTTGAGCGATTAAGATGTGAGCCCGTGATATTGTATGAAAAGTGTAGGATCGACCGAACCTTTGGTGAATTTATTGGCAATGAGAAAGGATGATAACTTATCGTACCACGCCTTGGAGCTTGTTTGAGTCCGTCTGAGCTTTGTTCGGTTTGTAGGCGTGGTTCGGGAACTCGGATCAACGAATCCTTCCGGTGGTCGACATAGATTGTTTTTTCGGTTGACCATTCGAGCGGCTTTGGCGTCCATCGAAAGACCGTTATATTCATATGAGCATGAACGCCGTAAATATCCGAACAACCTCAAGGCGAGCAACCGGAGCGAATGATTCTTCAAAGTCAATACCTCTTCCCGCCTATAACCCTTAGCCACCGACGTGACTTATTTACGATTACGCCCTTGACATCAATTTGTTTTTCCAAATCCATTTGAGACCAATGACGTAGACCCCTGTTGGTCTTTCAACCGATTCCCATACTTCAAGACGTTTGAATTGATTGAGTTCTTCTTGCATGGATTCAATCCATTGTCTTTGTCATTGCATCTTTAGTGTTTTAGGTTTAGATTGGCGGACGGTGAGTGCATAAATGCAATGTTCACCATCCGTGTGAAGATGTTGTCTTGTTACAACCTGGTTGATTCGGGTTACCAATAATGTTTTCAAGGGATGGTCTTTTGTCCGGTGATGTGTAGAGGGTTGATGTTGGTATACATTGTGCGATTTTGAGGATTCAAATGGCTTGTAGATGATTCCATAATATCGGTCTAGCGGTTTCATTAGCAAACGGGTTAAAGAACGCATTTGGATCAAAATCTGCAGGTGGGGGTACTTCATTGTTCAGAACATCATGTTAGGAATTAGAAAATTCCAGTATTGAAGAGTCGGTCACCCCAACTATTATCTAGCATAAGTTAGCTCGTAGACTTGTCGTTATTTACTTTTTTATGTAGTTAATTAGTTAGTCAGTAGCGTAAAATAGTTTAGTGCAACACCGTGGAGGTCGTTTAGTTTGTAACCTATAAATACCCTCTACCTTGCAAGGTAGAGGGTTGGATGTTCTTTGGTAATCTAATATTTTACAAGTTTCTCTTACTAGAATATCCCACTTTCTCTCTCTCTTAAATCATCTATATGCTCATTGTGTTAATGTTATGATATGTAAGTGAAATCCAATATCTAACAATTGGTATCGAGCCATGGTTAGATCATATCTTGCACATCTTTGGATTTCTAGTGGTTTTAGGTGGTTTTGAGTTTGAAAAAGTTTAGTGGTTTTGCATCATTTGGGTGATTTCTAGTGTTAAAGTTTGGATTTTGATAGTACTTTTATGTTTAGAATCATAACAAGTGTTTAGGTTTTGATTTGGTAAGCTTGTATCATCGTGGTTGGGTAGTTTTGGATTGAAAAGTGATGTTTTGTGGTTTTCTTGCTAGCGACTTGACATTCGGACTTCATTCTTCGTAGCGACTTGCTATGCACATTCGTAGCGAGTTACAATTTTGGAGTTAGCGACTTAAATCTAGCGATTAACAAGACAAGTAGTGGACTCTCCACTACGGGTAGCGACAGTGGTAGCGACTTGGTGCATGCGAGTTGCTCTTTAGCGACTTGTATCTTTAGCGACTTGAGTAAATAATTGTCGCCAAAATTATGCTAGCGACTTGAGGCTTAGCGAGTTACTACTTAGCGACTTGCATTTGTCTAGCGACTTGGGACTCTAGCGACTTGGTGGTATAGCGAATTAGGTGTTAGCGACTAGAGGATTAGCGACTTGTACTTAGCGATTTGGATGTTGATTTAACGACTTGGGATTATTGCTATTTAGTTGCTAGCGAGTTGGTTCAAAATCTCTAGAGACTTGGGGAGTAATTCATAATAACACAATGTCAGTCATCACGGATCCTTTAATCACCAAAGTACTTGCTCTCTATGACACAAGACGAATAGTGAAGCAGAATGCTTACACAGAATGCCATACATTTAATGATTCAAGATCGATTAATCGAACAACTCAAATAAGTCACTCTTAATGTCCGCAAATGATACTATGAATATGGAATGCACCGGTGAGCGTTTCGACATCTCGATCGACTTCTCAAATTACTCTTATCTACAACCATGGATCGAACAAGTTGTGCCATCCTTCGTCGAGATTTTCCCACTTTGACAAGAACTGCTTTACTTAACTTAGAACGATCGAGGTTTCAAATTACCAAAGAAAAGGTCTCAACCGATGAGTCTCATGCCACTCTTCAAACTATCTTCAATCAATTTCACCACTTATCCGGAAGAATATTCCTCGATTTTGATGATATCATGGTGGAATATCATTCAAAAACATACGGAATGGAAATTCATGAGTTCGAAACTCATTTACTCAACTTATGGGTAATATGGAAACATACATCAAGGAAGCGCAAAAGAGAATAACAAAAGTGAATCGTTGAATGAGTACCAAGAGACACCATGGAGCAATTGTGACAAGTCATGCAACATTCCGCTTGAACCAGTTGAACCGATGAATGACACAGAGTGAGACTCGGTTGTAATGAAAAGGATGAAGACAACGAAGCGATCTCAAACACTCGAGTCGAAAAGGTTTCTTTCGATAAGGTACACTTAAGCGATCACACAAATTCTCATAAAAGGTACATAACTCTTACTCGAACATAACATTGTGGAATCAATCTTTGTTCTACCCGAATCTAATGCAAGTAACATGATTGAAAAAGGGTATATGATGAGCTTTCAAACAAATTTTCAATTCTTGAAAAACACCGTATCTCATTGCAAATTGAAATACAACAAAAGGATGAAATGTTTTATGCAAAAAAACGTGTACTAATCGGGAACTTCGAATTTAGAGAATTTTTGAAATTAATCGCTTAAAATCCAGATTCGGGACAAAGATCGACCATTGGCAATCTGAAACTACTTCTTCGAAGCCCGAAATATGATCGTCATGAGATGAGTGATGCACTTGAATCTAGAAATTCGAACTAGCTCTATGTGTGTCCAACCTTCTAAGAGAAAATGAGCATTTAAGAATGAACCTTGAGGAAAAAAATTCTAAGTTAGTCAATCAATCTAACCTCTTGATGAAAGACATTGATGACCTCAAAGCACAAATTCAGGATAAGAGCTTCAATATTGTTGCCCAAAAAAATGAGCTCAGGAAGTTTGTTGGAAATAGGATGAACACTAAGTTTGCAAAACCTTCAACTTTGGGAAAGTCAAATGTTCAGAACCACTTGAAACGAACAGTTATTAAACAACCTAATGCCTTTAGGTCTGAAAGAGCTAAACCATTGAAATCTAAGCTTACATCCCAAGTTGACAATATGTCTATTTTGTCAAAACCAGTCACTTCAATGCCTAGTTCAGACATGATGAATCTCAAACCCCGGACTTATGGACAATTCTCACAGATCAGAAATGCAATAAGTATAACTAGCCCTCATGCAAAACATCATTTGACTGATCAATCCCCTAAGAAATTCTCTGATCACAAAAGGACATATTGTCAAAACAAGGTTGTGCACTCATTTAGGTCAACTAACTGTGGTTTCAAATGGATTCCCACCGCGATTTTTAAGTTTACGGGACTTAAACGAACTTACATTCCTAGATCATGCCTCAGTGGATTCCAGGTAAACTCTTCAAGAATGTAGAACCGAATAGGATCCCCATTAATGATACGTCGTGTTATTGTGATGCATCCAAATGTGAGATTAAACATGTCACTAACCCTTCTATGTACAAGTCTACATGTGCTTCAAGTACAATGTGCTCTCGCCTTTTTCGGTACAATGCTCAACTCAATCGGGAACTTCATGACGTGGTTCCCATCGAAATGAACATAGCTCATTCGGGAGCTATAGCGTGCGAGTTGATGTACTTCTTACTTTGACTCCTATTCATCTTGAATCAGGACTCGCTCTTCTATATCGTGTATAAATCAAGTTTTTTCTTAAAAAAAAAAAAAAAAAATTATTATTATTATTAGAAAATTTTTATCAGTTTTCTCAATCTTTTAAATTTTTATATATGTCATTCTTTTAAATTTACAATTTTATCATTTTTTCTCAATCTAATAAAGAATACATTCCTTGTTATCGATAACATCTACGGTCCTAGAAATGTCATTCAATAATGGCACGGGATCATAGATGAAGTTCGAACAATTGAAATATTCTTTTTATAACGGGTTGATTAATGTCAATCAATGTTCTTTGATGACATTGATTGAGGGAGATTGTGTATATGTTTTCTTGACTATCTATGCCATTGGCTTCGTGGTCGATTATAATGCTTGCTCGCTTGTAAGTTGAGGTCGTGTTTTGCCCGTGTAACTATCTCGGTTATGGTGTTTCTCTCGGTTGTAGGTTGTGGTCGTATCTTGCTCAAGTGATTATCATTGTGTTCCTATGTATTAAGTGCCTAGCATTAAATGCTTATTTGATTAAATGTTTAATTGATTCATGGCGATCATTGTGATAATCTAACTTAGTCTATAATCCGTGTTAGCAACTTACCACTCGTTCATCAAAACCATAGGGACCAAACTTGTCATATATTTGAAAGTTGTGTTGCACTAGCGACTTATCTCACTTCATTCGTAAACCACAGGGACCGAATGTGTCAAATTACAAAAGTTTCCCCTATACCCCTAGCGACTTACTACATTTTTATTTTATAAGTTTTTTTTTCTCTCTCTTCTCTCGTTTTGTCTTCTCGTCTAAGTTACTTGTTCTTTCTAGCGACTTAACTGTGGTAAGTCTCGAATCACACGTTATTTGTTCTCTCTTATGCGTTTGTGTCTAGTTTCTAATCTGTCTCTTTATCCAGATCCTCTCGAGCTCGTGATTTGTGACTGTTTGATTCCCACCTAGGTTCGATTTGTCATGAAATCGTTTTTTTGTTGTTTTTGTTGTTTGTTGTTGTTATTATGATGATTGAATGTGTACAAATTGTTTGGTATATCTTATCTTGATTGCTTGATAATTTGTCTTCATGATCTGGTGATGAATGTTTAGTGGATTGGGTTGTTGGGTTTTGTTGTTATGAGTGTTCTTGATGGCGACTTTATATGTTCTTGGTAGCGACTTAGCTTGAATGTTCTTCATGGCGAGTTAGCATTCAACTTAGCGATTATGTTTCTGTAGCGAATTAGTTTATTATATTCTGGCGACTTGGGTAGCGAGTTAGTTGTCAGCGACTTATCTTTACAAGTTAGCGAATTAGTAACATTAGCGACTTAGTTAACAAATTTGTAGCGACCTGGTTTTGTTACTGTTCATGGCGACTTGTCTTTACAAGTTAGCGAATTAGCATAGCGACTTAGAGAGCTAAACTATTAGCGACTTGTCTGTGGTACTAGTGATGGCGACTTGTCTTTACAAGTTAGCAACATTGTTCACTTTCATGTTGCGAATTAGTCTTAGGGTCGAGGGTTATTAAAATGTTCAAAGGTTTATTGCTAAAGTTGATCTCATTCTCACAATACTTAGGATCTCCTAATTCAACTTGTTGAGTCAACATACTCTATGTAATGCTATGACATTTCTGTTTAAGCAAAAGGTACTTGGTTTCTCTCACGACAGCCAAATGTTACTTTTTGCCTCATGCATATTTGTTATATCACTTCTACATGTGTATCTTGGCTCATGACATGATCCCTTTGCAATGCACTCTTTTGCCTTTTAATCCCTTATCAGCTCGTCGTGTGAAAATTTATCTGTAAGATTCTACTTCATTGAAATATCTCACTTATGCCACTCAATCTTTCTCTGTATGTGTTTTGGGGACTCCTTCTGAGTTACTGCTTCTATGTGTCTATGTCATAAGGGTGCTCTCAATGTTGTCTCACTTATCATTTATCATCTAACCTGTTCCCAATCATTACTGTTGATTGTATGTTTACTCAGACCATCAATGGCAAGTTCAAACCCAGAAAAGAGCGTTACCCCTTCGGCATCATCCAAAGTTCTCTCAGACGAAGAAATCCTTCCCAGGAGTCAATGGGCTGATATTGGAAAAAGCAACTGTTATGTGGACCTACAAAAGCTTCAACAAAATCCGATACTCAAAGTTTCTATTGACGTCCTCAAAAACACAAACTTCTTCGGAGCAATTACCAAGCAATGCTCAATTCCAACCATTTACATTCAACAATTCTGGAACACCGTTCAATGGGACAAAATCACAGCTCGATACTCTTGCAAACTGGATGATAGGGAGCTCACAATTGATTCTCGATATTACGAGCAAGGCTCTTGGAATCACCCCATGTAACCTCGACCTGCTCGAATCTCCACCGGTGTCGACGATCCGATTGTCTTTCTAATTGGGTTGGGTTATCGAGCAAGATTTCAAGAGCATCCGACATCATCATCGGACACATGTATCAACCGGAGAGCTATTACAACTATTCTTAACTTGTGCTTATCCGCAAAACATCGTGGTTCGATAAAGTGAGAATTCCTATCCTGCAAATCCTATGGGGAATTGTTAATAGGGTTGATGTGAATGTCTCGGATCGATCCGGGAAGAATTTTCTTTATCAATACACACATTCATATCTCGATAGAACTAATTTCGAACAAAGCTCAAGGACGAAAGAAACCGAACAAGCTTGTGATTCCCAAAGATCGATTTTCTAAGCTTGTTATCCAAGATTTGCAACAAACTCACAACTTCAATCCTAGGAGTGAATCAACTCGCATAATGCGTAAGATGAATATGTTTTAGGAAACTTGAAATATGTTCCTAGAGGTATGGATAAAGAAATATTTGATTGCCAATTCACGATAGTCTTCTCACGTAAGATATCAAGAAGAAGGACTACTTCAAACAATACAAGAAAAGAGCTTCCAGTTCCTCTGTTGATGTCACACCTTCTCCTCCACAACCCAATGCTCCCAAGTCCACGCCGACCTCACAAGCATCCTATGCCTCTTCCCAAAAAGAGACTTGAAAGGTCACAACATTCGGACACCGCATCCAAGAAGCGTAAAGTAAAAGGAAGAAAGTGGAAAAGGAAATTGGTGAAAATATCGAGGTACCAAAGAATATTACAAGGTTAGCGATGAAGATGATGCGGATCTACAACTTGGAATTCAAAGAAAGCCTAGAAAGTCCGAATGTGAAAGCTCCCGTAGGTGGAATTGTGCTAAGAGAACACGATCATCCGCCTAGACAAACAACCCCAATAACACAAGACAAAGGAAAAGGGGTTGCTAGTGTTGAAACCGGACAAGTCGCTCACATGCTTTTAACGATCTCATCGCTCCATCAAGCACCACCAATCAATACGAGTGAAGAGAAGAATAGAATCATCTCGCTAAAGAACAACTGGAGTGGACAAAGTGTCTCAAACGCCTAAAGAAAGCCTTACACCTAGTGAGACTCATTACGGCGGAATGTTGACGCCTGCTGCGTAAAGGCTCGCAGGAGAATCTTGAGACAAGATCGATGAGACCTTGCGATGGATGAACCAAATCATCTACCAACTCTCTATCTTCACTCAAGGACTTTGATACTGATTTCACTTTCGGAGATCAATACTTAAATGACAAACCCTTAGATACTGCACAATCCATGGTTACAGTCAACATTCAACAAGATACATCAACAATTCCTCCGATGTCAGCATCTTCACTCACAACTGCACTTCCACCTCCCATACCAACTCAATCAACTGTACAAACACCACCAACATTGTCACCAACCCCTGAACCTGTCATTACAGTTGCTGATATGGATGCTCCACCAGCTTCACCGCCACAGATCCTTACCTCGATCAACCATGGACAAAGTCGTAAAAGGATAGAAGCTCGAAAGGCAAATTCCTAAATCTGTTGATTCCCTGTGGATCGTGTCTATAGATTGGAGCACCTCAACTTCAATGAAGGGGTTTGCCGCTATTGAAGGAGAAGTCAAGGATCTTTGTGGAATGGGCTATGGAGGCTCCACTTCTTAGACGATTCAAGGACCTACCTATCACCGATATGAGAGCACTGTTTGAAAAGATGTATGATGTCAAGAGGACAAGCATGAGGTTCACAAGAAACTCTATGAGGCACTTGAAGAATCCATTAAGTTCGACAATTATGAGCGTTATATGATTGACGTCGGGAAAAGAAGCTAAAAGAAAAGGAGAACAATTGTGATGGAATCATTGATGAAGGACCGAAGATCCTCCTCCACCTCCACCACCAACGGGCGCTGAACTTTGAGTCGGTGATCATTCTACAACAACCAACACACCTCCACCACAACCACCATCATCACCGCCAAAACCTTCCAATCAATCGGGTCCTACAAAAGAAGAGTAGTACTAAGAAGAAATCACGCTCGGACGACGGTTGATTCAAGGTTCACATCCACATCCACCTCCATTCCTCGATGATCAAATGGTTCACGAAGAGTCGCATGTCATGGTGAATCGTAACTGATGAAGATGATGCATCTACAAAGCATATTCCTAAGCCATCGAAGATTGGTTTGATACTTACATGGTGGGAATCGCACTAGCACATCCGTAGTAGCACCTTCAAGAGACACAATTCAAAGTCGCATTGTGGAAGATAGACCTCCTTCTCCGAACCCACATGGACCATCCGTAGTCGACTCTATGATTCCCGACAACAATTGGGCATCGTTATCACCAATAATTATGAAGTTCCACCAAGACTCTCTTACGCACTACACCGGTGATATGGGAAGTTTTATTAGATGGTTTTGTGAACGGAAGAGTATCTCATCCATAACTCCAAGAGATCTTGAAGGACAAGCTTACGAAATTGTCAAAGTCTTCCACTCGATGCAAATCATCTTCAATATTAGATGGAAGAATGCCATAAGATGTCGAATGACCAAGTCGTTGAGCAAATCGACCGCTTAAATGTCAACAAATCTCTTCCTCTTGGTGGTGAACCTAGTCGATGACCATTCAGCTGAATTCTTCTTCAATCACGACTTGGACTATCGTGTGCTCGCTCTGGCGATAGAAGACCGCTCTATCAATATCAAAGATGAAAGCGCAACCTACTCGATCGGGGCTTGAGCAGATGGTTCCCGATCAATTCGGGTCGATGAAGAACGAAAGTATGATATTGTCCTCTTATGGTATTTCTCACGGTGGTTCAAAAGAAGAAGTTCTACATCGAAGACATGGGCGATAAAAGACGTAATGATGTCGATCAAAGCGCAAATCTTAAGTGTTGTTCGAGTAGAGATATTCCATATCTATGGATATGAGTATTTGAAGA
Organism: Chrysanthemum lavandulifolium; assembly: GCA_022545495.1. Taxonomy (NCBI): domain Eukaryota; kingdom Viridiplantae; phylum Streptophyta; class Magnoliopsida; order Asterales; family Asteraceae; genus Chrysanthemum; species Chrysanthemum lavandulifolium. The sequence continues at coordinate 235,826,087 of CM040244.1, read as the reverse complement.
AGATAGTCCTTAAAAGAGCAGACCTCAAAGAGTATACTATTATAGAGAACGACTTCAAACATCTTACGCCAAATGATTTCAAGATCTCTATCTCTTGAATCTTCAAGGACACCTTGAGCATTTACCGTCCGTGAGAAAAAGGCCTCTCTGCAATTGCCACTCTTTGGATCGGGGCTTAGTCATTCGAAACGAGTTGAGGACTCTCACTTGGCATAGAAAGCTACCAAACCAGATCAACCTTACAAGTCCACAATGGAATGCAAGCGGGCATGAATTTCATCGCGAATACAAAGTCCTTAACACACCTAGAGCCGCCATCTTCACCGATGATATGGATCTCATATGCTTATGCGTCTTTGTGAGCTCTACAAGTTTAGTGACGGATGCGCTCAAATTGGTCAAAGAAGAACTTGACACCGAGTGAAAGAAGTCAAAATTGATATGAAATCTTGGGTTAAGACTACCTTATGGATCGATGATGACCAAGAGGTGTGAACACTTCATTGTTGCAATCATACGAAGACTCAAGACACGAAGGATCTTCCGACCTTGAAAGTTTTGTTGGTGGAAGGCTTGGGATGGTCACTACAAACTTCTTCGTGAGGATGAATGAAGACATCTTCGGAAGCAGTTTATGTTGTGTTTTTTTAATATGTGTAATATGTGGTGTACTAAATGTGAACAAGCGTAATTCATGTAATAGTGCTAGGATTTGTCTTGTGGTTTCCCTTGTAAAATGGGGAAACATCCGTGTTGTCCACTTCGATCATATAAAACCGGACACATTTTCTCCTACAAATTTTTACCTCATACATATTTAAATCACTTGAGATCCAAAATCTCAAAGGATTTAAGATTTTGATCGGGGAGAAAATGTGATATAAATATGAAAGATGTTAAAAGATAAGATGACCAATTTTTGTGCATACTTCTCTAATATGTGCTAAACAATTTTCGAATCTCAAGCATATATTAAGGGGAGAATTCTCTTTGCAAATTCAAGTCATCGTGGTACACAACTTTCAATCTTTCCAAGGTACCTTGATTGTATGGCTTCTAATCCTTTGGTGATCATGTATGCACTTCTTAAAGGGTTCCTCCAAGATGTGCAAAACTCTTTTCAAAACCTCGAGGCACATATTGAGGGGGAGCAAATTTATGGAAACCTCATCCTTCCTGGAAATGCTTTATCTTCTTGATTTGATCAAGGAAGTGATGGTGATATTTTTTTTAAATAATAATCAAAGAAGTAACTTCTTCCTCTTGCCTCCGTGTGCAAAACGATTTCAAACATTTGATGCACATGTTGAGGGGAGCACTTATTCTAAAATATCAAAAACAATTCGGTACAAAATGTTTTGATATATCAAAAGTATCTCGGATTGTTTTTCAAATGGTTTTCGATTGGTTCCAATGGCGGATGAACAATACCAAATAGACCGAACAACTTTACTTTATGTACGGTGATATAAGGATGATAAGGTTAGGTATTGGTTCCCATGATCCGCTGAACCGGAGGGATCTACCCAGGACAATCCACTAGTTAGTGTAGAAGTCCTTAGGTATGATGATAAAAGGAGAAAAGTGAGAATGGGAAGAGTGCAGATCGAGACAGAGCAAGTCTTGGAACAAACCCAACAAGGTTCTTGCTATGAAGTCTCAGTAAGCATGAAGGGGTTGAAGAATTAAAAGAATTGAATGAGAAAAGGGTGAAAACAAATAGCCCTCCATTTATTCAACCTTAGGGCGAAACCGGGTTCAACTCATATGCTACCGATGGTAACATCGGTATTGAAGACAAGACGTCATGGACCCAAAGGACGATCGCACTTCAACTTTCCAAACCACTCAAGTTCCTCTTAAAAGGACTTGTTTCATTCTCACGGGAACCTACATTATCCATCGAATTTCTCTTAGAGATTGTTGATATTGAAGAAGGAGACCTCTCCTAGTCTCCACACAGATCCAAATATGCACAAAATTGAGTCTAGAGCCACGAGATCATCAATAAATCTCATTAGGACACCTTCAATGAAGACTCTGTTTCACACAATGTGGAAGAGAGATTATATCTTGAGTCCACGCATTATCCTTGTGGTATTGCCGAACATCCGAGTGATGTGTTTACATATTCACAATGAAGATGGAAAGCCTTCGGAGCCAACATCAAACAAGCTCTGGTAGGTGGCATGTGAGATCTATTATATAGATCAACCATGTGACAACCGAATAGAAACAATGGGTGATTCAATCACTTGAATCAATCTCGGTTCGAGTTATGGATTGACGGATACCTTTGAAAACCGGTCTTTGTGCTTAACAACTCTTTTCTTTAGCACATCGACCGTGTACTCATTTTTCAAACCAAAAGGTGTTTTATGATTGATAATTGATTTTCAATAAAACCTTCGTTGTATTGCAAAAACAATTTCTATTGAGCAATACACGATTGTTTTCAAATCTCTTTTCATCAATCGGTGGACTTAAAATTCACGTTCACTCACTCCGTGTTATCTTCTTTGAGACATTCGGTTTGAGAACACTATAACATTGCGAAACCCGTCAAGGAGATTCTTAGGAATCCTACCGATCACAGCAAGACTTGTCCGATCAACGAGGAACCGTGGGCGTGTACCTCAATTCAACGAAGTGATCAAAGACACTTTCGCGGCGCTTTATTGCTAGCTGTTGTTTGCGGTACATTTGACGGTTCGGTGATCGTAATTGAGGAGTCAATCCAAACCGCATGCTCACAAAGATCCACACCTAATTTGAAGAAATCATGGTGGTGCATATCTACATAACACGGCTCGATATTTCACACTATGCTTCGTCATTGCAAATATCATGAACCAAAGAAAGCTTCCGCTACTCGATGGAAAGATGTCATGATTCAAAAGTGTGAGCATGTCGGTCCGAAAGTCACAACATCACATAATACCAACACCACAAAGGATATCTCGAGATGTTTTCATAGTGAAGATCTCATAAGATGGCTCATAATTATTATCTCATGGATCATGAATGACCTCCACTTTTAAGTACAAATCTATGAGACTTTGAAGTTGCACTACTTATGCACAAAGATTGCGAAGGTGTAATATTAAAGTCTACGAGCTCGAGAACAAAGTCAAGAATAGAATGCTAGGATTTGAAATGTAAAACATGGGGTGACCTCCCTTGGGGAGATTGTTAGGAATTAGAAAATTCCAAGATTGAAGAGTCGGTCACCCCAACTATTATCTAGCATAAGTTAGCTCGTAGACTTGTCGTTATTTACTTTTTATGTAGTTAATTAGTTAGTCAAGAGCGTAAAATAGTTTAGTGCAACACCGTGGAGGAAGGACGGTCTTTACCCACCTGTATCCCCGATCCACAGCCGTCAGGAGGTCGTTTAGTTTGTAACCTATAAATACCCTCTACCTTGCAAGGTAGAGGGTTGGATGTTCTTTGGTAATCTAATATTTTACAAGTTTCTCTTACTAGAATATCCCACTTTCTCTCTCTCTTAAATCATCTATATGCTCATTGTGTTAATGTTATGATATGTAAGTGAAATCCAATATCTAACACATCATCAGCTGGTTCAACGTCGTTGGAAGCAGTTTGTTCAACTGTTGTTGTAGAGTTAACTGGTGGTGCTTCTTCAACAGTAGTTGTTGTAGCAGGTGTATCAGGTATTGGAATATGATCAGGTTGAGCAGAGGAAACATTGGGTACACCTAGAGCACGTTCATCAATATCATCACTAAACAGAGGAGCAAATAGCTTTTCCATTTGTTGACGAGTAAGTTGGGGCTTGGTTCATTTGAAGATGGGGTTTGGGGAAGTTTAAGCGGTTGTGACCGGGTTCCAAGTCATATGCTCGAAGCCATATCCAGTAAGCTCATCGAAATTTGCATGAATCGTTTCCATAACCTTCTTTGTACCACGATTCCGCATCCGGTAACCTTTAGAATTTTCACAATATCCTATAAATACTCCAATGTCAACTTTGGCTTTGAGCTTACTAAAGTCATCACGATCATTATTCGGATAACAAAGGGATCCAAATACATGAAAGTGTTTGAGGTTCGGTTTATGGTTGTGGATAAGCTCATAAGGTGTTTTGTTGTGGCGTTTGGTAATCATTGAGCAATTCTGAGTGTAGCATGCAGTTGACACGGCTTCAGCCCATAAGTAATCCAGAAGTTTAGCATTGATTAACATCGTTCTTACGGCTTCCACTAACGTTCGGTTTCGTCTTTCAACAACTCCATTTTGTTCTGGTGTACGTGCAATAGATGTTTGATGCTCAATTCCCACTTTCTCATAAAATGTACGAAGAGTTTGATTCACAAATTCAGTTCCTTTGTCTGTTCGAACTTGTTTGACGGTGTTCCGGAGCTGAACTTGAATTTTCGTGAGAAAGGTGATGATCATTTGTGGAGCTTGATCTTTACTTCGAAGAAAGTAAACCCAAGTCCATCTTGAGTAGTCATCTACAATTACCAAGATGTAGCGTTTGCCATTAATCGTCTGCGCACGCAAGATCGGGCACACAAATCCATGTGAAGAAGATGAAGCACATCTTTGTGAGTTGTGTTCCACCTTCGAGGAAAATGAGCACGAGTGCTTTTCCCTTGTTCACAAGGTGAGCAAAGGTGATCTTTAGAATACCGAAATCTTGGGAGACCTTCAACTAGTTTATATCGAGCAAGGTTGGTTATGGTTTGAAAGTTTAGATGTGAGAGGCAGACGGTGCCATAGTTAGGATTTTGTAGATGTAGCCTTAGAGAGTAGAGCAGATGGGAGATGAAGCAATCATGTCTTGCATTGATATTGTGTAAAGACTTGATGTCGTTGACCGGACATAAGATCGTTTCCTTGTAGATCACGAATGAAACAAGTTTTCTCCTAAAGCAACTTCTAAATCTCCATCACAAAATTGACCGATGAAAGAGATTGTGACCGAGGCCTTCCACATAATAAACCACTGCTAATTTCGATGTTGCCATTGATGTAATCTCCGTAGCCCATGATAGGCGCGAAGTGATCATTCCGAATCGACATTGCCAATGAACTTTGCAATAAAGTTTGATAACGTTTAAGATTGCCTATCATGTGTCAAGAACATCCGCTATCAACAACCAGAGAATGATCTGTATCACCGATTCAACACGGGCGACACGGATGGAATAGAAGTAGATGTGGAACCCGAAGAGTTAGAGGTTTCGGCGATTATAGTGGAAATACACACATCAATAATTTTAGGTATCCATTTAAATCCTAGTGTATTATGTATCCATTTACGCCATCTCCAACTAGTCTTTGCTTTAGTCTTAGTGAATGCACTAGGTGATACTACATTCCTGGAGTTGTGAGTGGAGCTCTGAGGGACATCAATCGTTTCTTAGAATCTAAAGAGGCGGTTTACCAAGCACGAGACTTAGAAGCATTAGTGGGCCTAGAGGTATTCCGTTTCTTAGGATTCCATAAACGAGACATATAGCTTTAGCAACACATTTATCATGACAATCGAAAGCATACTTTTACGACAAATAACACAAGAAGCTTGAATGAATATCAAAAGTACTTAAAGGTTCAAGATTCGTTACATCACTTTTCTATTACATTTGTCGAGCGCAATATCTAAAGTGGGTGCAACTTGAGTCTTATTCAAAGTCCTAGGGTGTTCTTCTACTTCAAAGATTCTTTATTGTTCTTTTCTTAGGTCGCAACTTCCTATTCTTCCTTGTATTGCTCGTAGGTCGTGAAGTGCGGACGTTTGGAAAAGAGGCAACTATTCTTGTTCGAGAGAGGAAAGCACATTAGTATCTTGTGGTTTGTCAAGAGGGCATTGGGGTCACGTTTGCTAAGTGTTACAGTAAGTTTCTTAATGATGCTAGGTTGAACTTGTTCATACTTTCCTAACATCTCTCTTAACTTAATGATAGTGTGCACCAAATCTTGATTTTCAGAACAAAGATTTCCAGAAAAATTCATGACTTCTTTAGTGTGTGCAAGATAATGATCAAGTTTGTTTGATGCTTCATCACGAGTCTGTTTGAGTAAATCAAATATGACACCATATTCCTTTTTAACTTTTGCAAGTTCTTGTCCATATTTTGAGATTTGACATTTCAAAGACGCGTTTTGATCATCCAGTTGCTCAAATTTTGGATTAAAAGTTGTGGAATGCAACTGGTTGATTTTGTTTTGCAAAGCAAGTTCACGATTGTGACAATCTTTTTGACACCATTGAAGACGACGTTTTGCATTTGAAAGCTCGTTTAACGATCGTTCAATTTCAACTTTTAAAGACTCGATCCGATGTACATTATCGTATTCTCAACAATTTCAATGAGAATCAACAAGATCGTAGAGATATAATCAAATGCATATGACAAGGAATGCAACAACACAACATTATGGATATCGGCACGTATAACATCTTCCAAGAGTCGATCAACATCTTTCGTAACATCTTCTTTTACGCTTTGTATTTGAGATTGATGTTTCGTTTGTTGAAGGATCCCCATTAATGATACGTCGTGTTATCTTGTGATGCATCCAAATGTGAGATTAAACATGTCACTAACCCTTCTATGTACAAGTCTACATGTGCTCAAGTACAATGTGCTCCCGTCTTTTTCGTGTACAATGCTCAACTCAATCGGGAACTTCATGACGTGGTTCCCATCGAGAAATGAACATAGCTCATTCAGAGCTATAGCGTGTAGTTGATGTACTTTTACTTTGACTCCTATTCATCTTGAATCGGGACTCGCTTCTTCTATATCTGTATAAATCAAGTTTTTCTTAAAAAAAAAAAAAAAAAAAAAAAATTATTATTATTATTAGAAAATTTTATCGCTTTCTCAATCTTTTAAATTTTTATATATGTCATTCTTTAAATTTACAATTTTATCATTTTTTTCTCAATCTAATAAAGAATACATTCCTTGTTATCGATAACATCTACGGTCCTAGAAATGTCATTCAATAATGGCACGGGATCATAGATGACGCCGAACAATTGAAATATTCTTTTTATAACGGGTTGATTAATGTCAATCAATGTTCTTTGATGACATTGATTGAGGGGGAGATTGTGTATATGTTTTTCTTGACTATCTATGCCATTGGCTTCAGGTCGATTATAATGCTTGCGATAAGGTTTTAAAGGTACCTTTTGGGGTCATTTAAGCCCTTATTCGATCATCAGATCCGTTATTGCTTAATATCGTCCCTTTTCACTTTTTAGGTCTCTTGAAGGCAAAATGCTGGAATGATGCTTATTTGGACGAAAAGGCGCGAATATCTGAAGAAAATGGCCAAAGTCGAATCGAGACACTCAAAGCTCGAAACATAAGGCGACGCGCCATCAAGATATCTGCATGACGCCGTCGGGAAGGAATTTTGCGACGGTCGAGCGAAATTGCATGTTTTCAAGGGACGATGTCGTTCTAAAGAGTAGGCCGTCGTTACTCGGACGGCCTAGATGCGCCCAAGACGGCGGTGAAGGGAAGGGCGTCACGGTCATATAGGTGACGCCGTCAAGGTTTACGTGGCCAAGACGAAACCCTAATGGCGGCGACACGACGGCGTCACGAAACATAAGGTGGCGCCGTCGCGGATGTAATCTTATATATAGAATCCGAATTTTTAGTTTTGGGTGTAGTCTTTTGAGTAAAACCTAAAACCGAACCAAGGCTTTCTTGTGCAGTATTTTAGGGTTCTAAACCCTATTATACATCAAGATAAGTATTTACTTCATTAATTTAATTATGTCTTTGATTATTTGTGTGTATGCTTGCATGTTCTCCATGTCCGGCTAATTTATTTGTGTGTTTGCTTAGGAATATGAAACTTAATTATTGAATATTGATTGGTTGATACTTATCTTAGTTGACTAATGATCTAGAGTGCGCTAGATTATTCGTTGTGTACTTAATGCTTGACTTTTCTTTGTGAACTTTAGAATATAATTATCTAGGTAATTGTAGGATAAAGTATTCAAGGACAACCGTAGAGTAGGCATCTATAAATCACTAGAGGATTTGTAAACAAGACCCTTTGGTAATTTCAAAGAGTTAGGGAAACAAGCACGCCCTATAGCCTTAGAATCACAACGCAACTAGGAATAAGGACATGACAAATCAACCATCAATAGGAGATAATTAAGGAGTAGTAAAACCTAAGTAAACACATCTTTAAACTATCATACGAGTACACATCAATTAGACATAGACTATCACAACCTTAGCTTAGATAATTAGATAATAGTAGAGTAATCGGTAGCAATACCAACCCCCAAACCAATACCGAGATTCGTACCTTTTCCATTTCTACAAAAATATAAAATTACAAAAATAATCTTCCTCAACCTCAACCTTAGCGTAGTAACTTCTCACTAGCATTCCTATTCCCCAGAGAACGATATCAATACCCGTGGCTTACCCTAATTACTACACTACAACGATTAGGTTCATCGCTAGGGTGTTATAAAACTTGCTCAAGAAAAGGAAGTTTCCTTGACCCCGAATCCACGCGTGTAGCGTTATCAAGTTTTTGCACGCCGGGAATAGAATAGCTAGTTAGTAGTCCCCTCGTTTAGGTTTCTTTGCTTGATTCCTATCAAGTAAACTTTTTTCTCATTTTAGCTTTCTTAGTCTATCCCCCTTCTTCGTGACCCTTGTTCGTAACCATTTTCATTAACTATTCCGTTAGCCATTATGGAGAACGCGAATCCGTCAAAACTTTCACAAACGAAATCTACTACATAATCTACCCTTTCCACTCCAAAATGAGATCTTGAGGTTCCAACAACATCATGATGAATCATTTCCTGAGGCGTGGACTCGAATTAAATATTTATTACAAAAAGTCCTTTGTCATGGTATGGATTTACTGTTTCCACTACAATTCTTTTACACTCGTATCGCCCAAGAAACCCAAAGGAGACTTGACTATGTAACGGATGGGGATATTTGGGGACGTGGTGCTCAATTTGCATGGGAAACCTTTGAGATTCACGCCCAATTTAGAAGTGGAACATGGGACCCAAAACTAATCTTTAGACCTATTTTCAATTTGGAAACTTGATCGGAAAGGTTGTTTAGGAAGGAGATGATTAGAGTTGAGGTGCCAAGGTGCATGTCATGGTTAGGCGCTACCACAATACAAAATGAATACATAGGTGATCTTGATAAGATGGAGGATGAGTAGAAAATCCAACCCCATCGGATAACCCACAAGTCTTACCATCACTGAGGAACACACATCGCCTATAACTTACCCTAAGAAGTAGAAGAGACTATAGGAACCCCAATTAGAGAACCTTGGACCAAACGCCATTAGAGAATGTAGGTTTAGATGCTTGTTGTCATGACCTCTCTTAGTCCTAGGAAGTTCCATATTTTGATGAACCGAGCCTCGCTTAAAAACCTTACCCAATTTTCCGTCTTTAGATGTGAATCTTGAATTGAATTAGCCCCAATCCACCCATCAAAATAGATAGTCCGGCTAGTTGCTTGATAAAGGTGGTAGATTCTAGGCCATGTAGAGTAGAAGCCGATATAGGAGTAACCCATGACCTTACACACTTATATCACCCATTCATGGTTGATAACAAGAAACACTATGGGTTTAAACCGGGTTTATTAGGTCAAGATGGATCCTTAACTAAGAATCTTTTGAAGTTGATAGAAGATGATCCATTTTAGGAGGAGATTTGATTCACCCGCCACACCAATAGACTTAGGTAAGGTTATAATGAATGGAGCACACTCCTTTGAGCATATAAATCACCCATCACCCTCTCCTCACGTAGCAAATTTCCACCCTAAGGGTGTGTATTGCTACTATCACCCGCACTTAAACTTAAGTGTAGAAAAACTTCCCTTTATCTCGTTAAATAAGGGTAGAGTCGCTCGTGACTCGAACAAAACAAGCGCTTCTTGGGAGGCAACCCATGTGTATTTGTTTTTCATTTTCATTTGTGTGTCGATATCTTTTATTAATTGTTTATTCTCATGTTTGAATTTGTAAAATGCTTTATTCTGTCTTTAACCTCGCCTTAATTACATATAAAGGTATTTTACATAAGGGATAAGTGTAGGGAGGATTACACACGTTTTCAAAAGAAACGTGAACATGAGAATTACAATTATTTAAAAATATATATGTGTGTTTGTTAGAGTCAAATGCTTGTATCGAGTCATAATGAATGTTTTTGCGTAAATTTTTCCGATTCTAAAGATGTAAATTTTCCGAATTTTTCGTGAAAATCGCAGTAACAGCTTTTTGTCGTGATAACTGTGGCGTCAGATTGCAACCGACGGCGTCGTGAAGGAGTAAAACGCCGATTACTTTTCTGCTTTCTCGAGCTACTTATAAATTTTGGAATTTTCGTGTCTTAATTTTCTTAGAAATTCGTAAACATCCATTCCACAAGCATTATATCCTAGTTTAAATCGAGTCTTATATATATTATTACCCGATTTTACGCGAAGGTTTCGTTTGTTTTCTTCAAGTGTGCGGGTTTAGTTTGTCAAGAAGAAGTTACATAAGATTGGAAGGAGCTTTTCACGCAATTATTCTTCTTGAAAAGAATTTAACCACCACTTTACACGGATCCTACCGAACTAATCGGGAGTATTAGTTTCTTTCGCTTTTGATTACCTTCTTTATCATAACTTTGATACTTTCGGGAACATTGGGGACAATGTTCGGTTTAAGTGTAGGAGGGAAAATAAAACGGAACTTTGAAACTATGCTTATCCTTGACTATTTGCTTTGTCCAATTGTGATTGTGTAATAAACCATGAGAAATGTCGGTTAGGGTAATTTTGGCACCAAATTTAAAATTTTTCATAATATATAGGAGTGGGCCATTAGTCTTAACAAAAGCGTCTCACGGATAGGAAGTTGCATGACTAGCACAAAAACCCTTACCACCCAAATTCCACCCAAAATGTGAGGATCGCCCTTAGATTAGTAGGAATTAAAAGCATTCATCTTTAATGCTTAGAGTGTGAACCGGTAGTATATTAGATTCTAGAACTTGTTTTGTGATGCATTCCGAGATCGCAAGTGAGGCTACACTTGTGTAGTTAGGAATAATTAAATGATAAGAGGCATTAGGATAACCCTTGTTTGATACCTGTAATATAATTACTTCTTCCACTTTGGTTGAGTAATTCCCCCACACCCTTTGCGTTGTACTCATCTTTAGTACACGATACCCCTAGTTAACCCCTCGTAGCCTATCCTTTTCATGGTTCTCGTGATATTTCGGTTTTTCCGAATATCAATGAAGAGCATTGTTTACACCCCACCCCAAATATACACCCAAATCGCCTTAGCCTACCCTATATGCACTCACTTTTAGTGCATTATTGTTATCACCCAAAACCCTTAGTTCAATTATCGGTTGCTTGCATAAGTTGCTAAGTCGAGTCATATCATTTGTATACTGTTTTGGGATGATTGGGATTCATGGGAAAAGTTAAAGTTTATGAAATGACGGAAAGGAACGTTAAATTCAAATTCCCTTTGTTTGCGTAATAATGTACCCCAAGTGTTTTGATCTTTTCAAATCGGGTCAAATTAGTGTTAGAGTAATAAAACTCAAGTGTAGGGATATGGCTATAAATCCTTAGTATTTTGATGTTATCGTAGAGGATGGTAGAGTAAAAGTGTATGAAAAAAAAAAAAAAAAAAAAAAAAAAATCGAAAAAATAGAAAAGAGAAAAGAAAAAAAATAGAGTGCAAAAAAAAAAAAAAAAAAAAAAAAAAAAAAAAAAAAAAAAACATACGGGCTACCATCCTACATCTATCTTTCAATTTATGTTTGTTTATTTCAGGTTATCTAAAGTTTAGAGTGTCTAGTCTTGGCTTAGCAACGCCATTCTTCATATGCATTTAACATAGAGATTTTTGACTTGCCACCACTAAATAGCCTATCCCACCAAACCCTTGTTTCCCTACCGTAAGCGACATTACAACCCTTTAAAAGACCTCTTTGATAGTCTTTCCTAGGTGCTACGCCAAAGCGATGGAGGTTTGATCTATTCTCAAGCCTATGGTAATCTATGTACTAGGACCGGTTAATGAGTGTTTATCTTCCATTTCCGATTTGTTATATTTCATATATACACCGAGAGAGATGTGAGTATCCAAACACCCCATGTGAGGTGCTAGTATGTAATTCCGTGCTTGTTATGACTTTCTTGGGCTTATATGTGTTGTGGACCGTTTTGAATGAATGCTTCATGACCCCTAACTTATAAATTAATTGGCTAAAGCACATTTGCTTGAGGACAAGCAAATACCAAGTGTAGGGATATTTGATAAGGTTTTAAAGGTACCTTTTAAGGGGTCATTTAAGCCCTTATTCGATCACTTCAGATCCGTTATTGCTTAATATCGCCTTTTCACTTTTAGGTCTCTTGAAGGCAAATGTCGGAATGATGCTTATTTGGACGAAAAGCGCGAATATCTGAAGAAAATGGCCAAAGTCGAATCGAGACACTCAAAGTCATTGAAACATAAGGCGACAGCGCCATCAAGATATCTGCGACACCGTCCGGAAGGAATTTTATGACGGGTCGGGTTAAATTGCATGTTTTCAAGGGACGACGTCGGGTTCTAAAGGAGTAGCCGTCGTTACTCGGGACGGCCTAGATGCAGCCAAGACGGCGCCGAGTGAAGGGACGGCGTCACGGTCATAAGGTGACGTCGCCGCAAGGTTTACGTGGCCAAGACGAAACCCTAATGACGGCGACACGACGCGGCCATTTAAACATAAGGTACGCCGCAGATGTAATCTTATATATAGAATCCGAATTTTTCGGTTTTGGGTGTAGTCTTTGAGTAAAACCTAAAACCGAACCAAGGCTTTCTTGTGCGATATTTTAGGTTCTAAACCCTATTATACATCAAGATAAGTATTTACTTCATTAATTTAATTATGTCTTTGATTATTTGTGTATGCTTGCATGTTCTCCATGTCCCGCTAATTTATTTGTGTGTTTGCTTAGGGAATATGAAACTTAATTATTGAATATTGATTGGTTGATACTTATCTTAGTTGACTAATGATCTAGAGTGCGCTAGATTATTCGTTGTGTACTTAATGCTTGACTTTTCTTTGTGAACTTTAGAATATAATTATCTAGGTAATTGTAGGATAAAGTATTCAAGGACAACCGTGAGTAGGCGCCTATAAATCACTAGAGGATTTGTAAACAAGACCCTTTGGTAATTTCAAAGAGTTAGGGAAACAAGCACGCCCTATAGCCTTAGAATCACAACGCAACTAGGAATAAGGACGTGACAAATCAACCATCAATAGGAGATAATTAAGGAGTAGTAAAACCTAAGTAAACACATCTTTAAACTATCATACGAGTACACATCAATTAGACATAGACTATCACAACCTTAGCTTAGATAATTAGATAATAGTAGAGTAATCGGTAGCAATACCAACCCCAAATCCAATACCCGAGATTCGTACCTTTTCCATTTCTACAAAATATAAAATTACAAAAATAATCTTCCTCAACCTCAACCTTAGCGTAGTAACTTCTCACTAGCATTCCTATTCCCCAGAGAACGATATCAATACCCGTGGCTTACCCTAATTACTACACTACAACGATTAGGTTCAACGCCTAGGGTGTTATAAAACTTGCTCGAAGAAAAGGTAGTTTCCTTGACCCCGAACGACGCGTGTAGCGTTATCACTTGCTCGCTTGTAAGTTGAGGTCGTGTTTTGCCTGTGTAACTATCTGGTTATGGTGTTTCTCTCAGTTGTAGGTTGTGGTCGTATCTTGCTCAAGTGATTATCATTGTGTTCCTATGTATTAAGTACCTAGCATTAAATGCTTATTTGATTAAATGTTTAATTGATTCATGGCGATCATTGTGATAATCTAACTTAGTCTATAATCCGTGTTAGCAACTTACCACTCGTTCATCAAAACCATAGGAACCAAACTTGTCATATATTTGAAAGTTGTGTTGCACTAGCGACTTATCTCACTTCATTCGTAAACCACAGGGACCGAATGTGTCAAATTACAAAAGTTTCCCCATACCCTAGCGACTTACTACATTTTTATTTTATAAGTTTTTTCTCTCTTCTCTCGTTTTGTCTTCTCATCTAAGTTACTTGTTCTTTCTAGCGACTTAACGTGGTAAGTCTCGAATCACACGTTATTTGTTCTCTTATGTCGCTTGTGTCTAGTTTCTAATCATCTCTTTATCCGCATCCTCTCGAGCTCGTGATTTGTGACCGCTTGATTCCCACCTAGGTTCGATTTGTCATGAAATCGCTTTTTTTTTTGTTTTTGTTGTTTGTTGTTGTTATTATGATGATTGAATGTGTACAAATTGTTTGGTATATCTTATCTTGATTGCTTGATAATTTGTCTTCATGATCCGTGATGAATGTTTAGTGGATTGGGTTGTTGGGTTTTGTTGTTATGAGTGTTCTTGATGGCGACTTTATATGTTCTTGGTAGCGACTTAGCTTGAATGTTCTTCATGGCGAGTTAGCATTCAACTTAGCGATTATGTTTCGTAGCTTAATTAGTTTATTATATTCGCGACTTGGGTAGCGAGTTAGTTGTCAGCGACTTGTCTTTACAAGTTAGCGAATTAGTAACATTAGCGACTTAGTTAACAAATTTGTAGCGACCTGGTTTTGTTACTGTTCATGGCGACTTGTCTTTACAAGTTAGCGAATTAGCATAGCGACTTAGAGAGCTAAACTATTAGCGACTTGTCTGTGGTACTAGTGATGGCGACTTGTCTTTACAAGTTAGCAACATTGTTCACTTTCATGTTGCGAATTAGTCTTAGGGTCGAGGGTTATTAAAATGTTCAAAGGTTTATTGCTAAAGTTGATCTCATTCTCACAATACTTAGGATCTCCTAATTCAATTTGTTGAGTCAACATACTCTATGTAACTGCTATGACATTTTGTTTAAGCAAAAGGTACTTGGTTTCTCTCACGACACCAAATGTTACTTTTTGCCTCATGCATATTTGTTATATCACTTACATGTGTATCTTGGCTCATGACATGATCCCTTTGCAATGCACTCTTTTGCCTTTTAATCCCTTATCATTTCGTCAGGTGAAAATTTATCCAGAAGATTCTACTTCATTGAAATATCTCACTTATGCCACTCAATCTTTCTCTCGATGTGTTTTGGGGACTCCTTCCGAGTTATCGCTT
Source organism: Chrysanthemum lavandulifolium (assembly GCA_022545495.1). Taxonomy (NCBI): domain Eukaryota; kingdom Viridiplantae; phylum Streptophyta; class Magnoliopsida; order Asterales; family Asteraceae; genus Chrysanthemum; species Chrysanthemum lavandulifolium. Next base: position 235,810,854 of record CM040244.1, on the reverse strand, counting down.
CTATGTGTCTATGTCATAAGGGTGCTCTCAATGTTGTCTCACTTATCATTTATCATCTAACCTGCTCCCAATCATTATCGTTGATTATATGTTTACTCGGACCATCAATGGCAAGTTCAAACCCGTAAAAGAGCGTTACTCTTCGGCATCATCCAAAGTTCTCTCGACGAAGAAATCCTTCCGTGAGTCAATGGGTCGATATTGGAAAAAGCAATCATGTGGACCTACAAAGCTTCAACAAAATCCGATACTAAAGTTTCTATTGACGTCCTCAAAACACAAACTTTTCTGAGCAATTACCAAGCAATGCTCAATTCCAACCATTTACATTCAACAATTCCGAACACCGTTCAATGGGACAAAATCACACCGATACTCTTGCAACCGGATGATAGGGAGCTCACAATTGATTCTCGATATTCGAGCAAGGCTCTTGGAATCACCCCATGTAACCCCGACCTTCGCTCAATCTCCACCGGTGTCGACGATCCGATTGTCTTTCTAATTTGGTTGGGTTATCAAAGCAAGATTTCAAGAGCATCCGACATCATCATCGGACACATGTATCAACCTCGGAGAGCTATTACAACTATTCTTAACTTGTGCTTATCGGCAAAACATCGTGGTTCGATAAAGTGAGAATTCCTATCCCGCAAATCCTATGGGGAATTGTTAATAGGGTTGATGTGAATGTCTCGATCGTATCTGGGAAGAATTTTCTTTATCAATACACACATTCATATCTCGATAGAACTAATTTCGAACAAAGCTCAAGGACGAAAGAAGCGAACAAGCTTGTGATTCCCAAAGATCGATTTTCTAAGCTTGTTATCCAAGATTTGCAACAAACTCACAACTTCAATCCTAGGAGTGAATCAACTCGCATAATGCGAAGATGAATATGTTTTAGGAAACTTGAAATATGTTCCTAGAGGTATGGATAAAGAAATATTTGATTGCCAATTCACGATAGTCTTCTCACGAAGATATCAAGAAGAAGGACTACTTCAAACAATACAAGAAAAGAGCTTCCAGTTCCTCCTGCCGATGTCACACCTTCTCTCCACAACCCAATGCTCCCAAGTCCACGCCACTCACAAGCATCCTATGCCTCTTCCTAAAAAGAGACTTGAAAGGTCACAACATTGGACACCGCATCCAAGAAGCGTAAAGTAAAAGGAAGAAAGTGGAAAAGGAAATTGGTGAAAATCTCGAGGTACCAAAGAATATTACAAGGTTAATCGATGAAGATGATGCGGATCTACAACTTGGAATTCAAAGAAAGCCTAGAAAGTCCGAATGTGAAAGCTCCCGTAGGTGGAATTGTGCTAAGAGAACCCGATCATCGCCTCGACAAACAATCCCAATAACACAAGACAAAGGAAAAGGGTTGCTAGTGTTGAAACCGAACAAGTCGCTCACATGCTTTTAACGATCTCATCGCTCCATCAAGCACCACCAATCAATACGAAGTCAAGAGAAGAATAGAATCATCTCCGCTAAAGAACAATATGGAGTGGACAAAGTGTACGAAACGTCTAAAGAAAGCCTTACACCTAGTGAGACTCATTCGCCGGAATGTTGACGCCTGCTGCGTAAAGGCTCGCAGGAGAATCTTGAGACAAGATCGATGAGACCTTGCGATGGATGAACCAAATCGCCTACCAACTCTCTATCTTCACTCAAGGACTTGATCTCGATTTCACTTTCGGAGATCAATACTTAAATGACAAACCCTTAGATACCGCACAATCCATGGTTACAATCAACATTCAAGAAGATACATCAACAATTCCTCCGATGTCGCATCTTCACTCACAACCGCAGGTTCCACCTCCCATACCAACTCAATCAACTGTACAAACACCACCAACATTGTCACCAACCCCCAACCTGCTATTACGCTTGTCGATATAGATGCTCCACCGACTTCACCGCCACGCATCCTTACCTCGATCAACCTTTGGACAAAGTCGTAAAAGGATAGAATCTCGAAAGGCAACTTCCTAAATCATGATTCCTTGTGGATCGTGTCTATAGATTGGAGCACCTCAACTTCAATGAAGGGGTTCCGCCGCTATTGAAGGAGAAGTCAAGGATCTTTGTGGAATGGGCTATGGAGGCTCCACTTTAGACGATTCAAGGACCTACCTATCACCGATATGAGGCAGCCTGTTTGAAAAGATGTATGATGTCAAGAGACAAGCATGAGGTTCACAAGAAACTCTATGAGGCACTTGAAGAATCCATTAAGTTCGACAATTATGAGCAGATATGATTGACGCCGGGAAAAAGAAGCTAAAAGAAAAGGAGAACAATTGTGATGGAATCATTGATGAAGGACCAGAAGATCCTCCTCCACCTCCACCACCAACTGGGCGCTGGAACTTCGAGCTAGTGATCATTCTACAACAACCAACACACCTCCACCACAACCAACATCATCACCGCCAAAACCTTCCAATCAATCAGTCCTACAAAAGAACAGAGTACTAAGAAGAAATCTGCTGCACGACGACGGTTGATTCAAGGTTCACATCCACATCCACCTCCATTCCCGATGATCAAATGGTTCACGAAGAGTCGCATGTCATGGTCGACTCGTAACCGTATGAAGATGATGCATCTACAAAGCATATTCCTAAGCCATCAAGATTGGTTTGATACTTACATGGTGGGAATCGCACTAGCACATCCGTAGTAGCACCTTCAAGAGACACAATTCAAAGTCGCATTGTGGAAGATAGACCTCCTTCTCCAACCCACATGGACCATCCCGTAGTCGACTCAATGATTCCCGACAACAATTGGGCATCGCTATCACCAATATTTATGAAGTTCCAAACAAGACTCTCTTCCGCACTACACCGTGATATGGGAAGTTTTATTAGATGGTTTTGTGAACTAAGAGTATCTCATCCATAACTCCAAGAGATCTTGAAGGACAAGCTTACGAAATTGTCAAAGTCTTCCACTCGGATGCAAATCATCTTCAATATCGATGGAAGAATGCCATAAGATGTCGAATGACCAAGTCGGTGAGCAAATCGCCGCTTAATGTCAACAAATCTCTTCCTCTTGGTGGTGAACCCGTCGATGACCATTCAGTTGAATTCTTCTTTAATCACGACTTGGACTATCGTGTGCTCGCTCTGGCGATAGAAGACCCGCTCTATCAATATCAAAGATGAAAGTCGAACCTACTCGATCGTGGGCTTGAATGATGGTTCCCGATCAATTCGGGTGATGAAGAACGAAAGTATGATATTCGCCTCTTATGGTATTTCTCACGGTGGTTCAAAAGAAGAAGTTCTACATCGAAAGACATGGCGCCGATAAAGACGTAATGATGTCGATCAAAGTCGCAAATCTTAAGTGTTGTTCGAGTAGAGATATTCCATATCTATGGATATGAGTATTTCAAGAAGATAGTCCTTAAAGAGCGACCTCAAAGGGTATACTATTGAAGAGAACGACTTCAAACATCTTACGCCAAATGATTTCAAGATCTCTATCTCTTGAATCTTCAAGGACACCTTGAGCATTTACCGTCTGTGAGAAAAGGCCCTCTGCAAGTGCCACTCTTTGGATCGGGGCTTAGTCATTCAAAATGAGTTGAGGACTTTCACTTGGCATAGAAAGCTACCAAACCAGATCAACCTTACAAGTCCACAATGGAATGCAAGCGGGCATGAATTTCATCGCGAATACAAAGTCCTTGACACACCTAGAGCCATCATCTTCACCGGCGGATATGGATCTCATATGCTTATGCGTCTTTGTGAGCTCTACAAGTTTAGTGACGGTATGCTCAAATTGGTCAAGAAGAACTTGACACTTGAGTGAAAGAAGTCAAAATTGATATGAAATCTTGGGTTAAGACTACCTTATGGATCGATGATGACCAAGAGGTGTGAACACTTCATTCTTTGCAATCGCATCGAAGACTCAAGACACGAAGGATCTTCATGACCTTGAAAGTTTTGTTGGTGGAAGGCTTGGGATGGTCACTACAAACTTCTTCGAGGACCGAATGAAGACATCTTCGGAAGCAGTTTATGTTGTGTTTTTTTAATATGTAATATGTGGTGTACTAAATGTGAACAATTGTAATTCATGTAATAGTGCTAGGATTTGTACTGTGGTTTCCCCTTGTAAAAGTGGAAACATCCGTGTTGTCCACTTCGATCATATAAAACCGGACACATTTTTCTCCTACAAATTTTTACCTCATACATATTTAAATTACTTGAGATCCAAAATCTCAAAGGATTTAAGATTTTGATCGGGGAGAAAATGTGATATAAATATGAAAGATGTTAAAAGATAAGATGACCAATTTTTGTGCATACTTCTCTCAATATGTGCTAAACAATTTTCGAATCTCAAGCATATATTAAGGGGAGAATTCTCTTTGCAAATTCAAGTCATCGAGGTACACAACTTTCAATCTTTCCAAGGTACCTTGATTGTATGGCTTCTAATCCTTTGGTGATCATATATGCACTTCTTAAAGGGTTCCCTCCAGTATGTGCAAAACTCTTTTCAAAACCTCGAGGCACATATTGAGGGGGAGCAAATTTATGGAAACCTCATCCTTCTTGGAAATGCTTTATCTTCTTGATTTGATCAAGGAAGTGATGGTGATATTTTTTTTAAATAATAATCAAAGAAGTAACTTCTTCCTCTTGCCTCCGTGTGCAAAACGATTTCAAACATTTGATGCACATGTTGAGGGGGAGCACTTATTCTAAAAATATCAAAAACAATTCAGGTACAAAATGTTTTGATATATCAAAAGTATCTGGATTGTTTTTCAAATGGTTTTCAGTTGGTTCCAATGGCAGATGAACAATACCAAATAGACCGACCAACTTTACTTTATGTACGGTGATATAAGGATGATAAGGTTAGGTATTGGTTCCCATGATCCGCCGTAACCGGAGGGATCTACCGAGGACAATCCACTAGTTAGTGTAGAAGTCCTTAGGTATGATGATAAAGGAGAAAAGTGAGAATGGGAAGAGTGCGGATCGAGACGAGCAAGTCTTGGAACAAACCCAACAAGGTTCTTGCTATGAAGTCTCGGTAAGCAATCAAGGGGTTGAAGAATTAAAAAGAATTGAATGAGAAAGGGTGAAAACAAATAGCCTCCATTTATTCAACCTTAGGCGTAAACCGAGTTCAACTCATATGCTACCGATGGTAACATCGGTATTGAAGACAAGACGTCATGGACCCAAAGGACGCATCGCACTTCAACTTTCCAAACCACTCAAGTTCCTCTTAAAAGGACTTGTTTCATTCTCACGGGAACCTACATTATCTATCGACTTTCTCTTAGAGATTGTTGATATGAAGAAGGAGACCTCTCCTAGTCTCAAGACAGGATCCAAATATGCACAAATTGAGTCTAGAGCCACGAGATCATCAATAAATCTCATTAGGACACCTTCAATGAAGACTCTCTGTTTCACACAATGTGGAAAGAGAGATTATATCTTGAGTCCCACGCATTATCCTTGTGGTATTGCCGTAACATCCGAGTGATGTGTTTACATATTCACAATGAAGATGGAAAGCCTTACGAGCCAACATCAAACAAGCTCCTGGTAGGTGGCATGTGAGATCTATTATATAGATCAACCATGTGACAACCCAAGAAACAATGGGGCGATTCAATCACTTGAATCAATCACGGTTCGAGTTATGGATTGACGGATACCTTTGAAAACCGGTCTTTGTGCTTAACAACTCTTTTCTTTAGCACATCGACCGTGTACTCATTTTTCAAACCAAAAGGTGTTTTATGATTGATAATTGATTTTCAATAAAACCTTCGTTGTATTGCAAAACAATTTCTATTGAGCAATACACGATTGTTTTCAAATCTCTTTTCATCAATCGGTGGACTTAAAATTCGCCGTTCACTCACTCCGTGTTATCTTCTTTGAGACGTTCGGTTTGAGAACAAATTAGAATTGCGAAACCCTCATCAAGGAGATTCTTAGGAATCCTACCGATCACAGCAAGACTTGTAATCGATCAACGGGAACCGTGGGCGTGTACTCAATTCAACGAAAGTGATCAAAGACACTTTTCGTATGCTTTATTGCTAAATGTTGTTTGCAGTACATTTGGACGGTTGCGGTGATCGTAATTGAGAGTCAATCAAAACCGCATGCTCACAAAGATCCACACTTAATTTGAAGAAATCATGGTGGTGCATATCTACATAACCCGGCTCGATATTTCACACTATGCTTGTGTCACGCAAATATCATGAACCAGTAAAGCTTCCGCTACTCTGATGGAAAGATGTCATGATTCAAAAGTGTGAGCATGTCGGTCCGAAAGTCACAACATCACATAATACCAACACCACAAAGGATATCTCAGAGATGTTTTTCATAGCTGAAGATCTCATAAGATGGCTCATAATTATTATCTCATGGATCATGAATGACCTCCACTTTTAAGTACAAATCTATGCAGACTTTGAAGTTGCACTACTTATGCACAAAGATTGCGAAGGTGTAATATTAAAGTCTACGAGCTCGAGAACAAAGTCAAGAATAGAATGCTAGGATTTGAAATGTAAAACATGGGGTGACCTCCCTTAGGGGGAGATTGTTAGGAATTAGAAAATTCCAGTATTGAAGAGTCGATCACCCCAACTATTATCTAGCATAAGTTAGCTCGTAGACTTGTCGTTATTTACTTTTTATGTAGTTAATTAGTTAGTCAAGAGCGTAAAATAGTTTAGTGCAACACCGTGGAGGAAGGACGGGTCTTTACCCATCGTATCCACGATCCAGGGCCGTCGGGAGGTCGTTTAGTTTGTAACCTATAAATACCTCTACCTTGCAAGGTAGAGGTTGGATGTTCTTTGGTAATCTAATATTTTACAAGTTTCTCTTACTAGAATATCCCACTTTCTCTCTCTTAAATCATCTATATGCTCATTGTGTTAATGTTATGATATGTAAGTGAAATCCAATATCTAACACATCATCACCGGTTCAACGTCGTTGAGCGCTTTGTTCAACTGTTGTTGTAGAGTTAATCGGTGGTGCTTCAACAAGTAGTTGTTGTAGCAGTGTATCGGTATTGGAATATGATCGGGTTGGCAGAGGAAACATTGGGTACACCTAGAGCACGTTCATCAATATCATCACTAAACAGAGGAGCAAATAGCTTTTCCATTTGTTGACGAGTAAGTTGGGGGCTTGGTTCAGCTGAAGATGAGGTTTGGGGGAAGTTTAAACGGTTGTGACCGGGTTCCAAGCTGTTATGCTCAGAAGCCATATCTGTAAGCTCATCGAAATTTGCATGATTCGTTTCCATAACCTTCTTTGTACGACGATTCCAGATCCAGTAACCTTTAGAATTTTCACAATATCCTATAAATACTCCAATGTCAGCTTTGGCTTTGAGCTTACCAAAGTCATCACGATCATTATTCGGATAACAAAGGGATCCAAATACATGAAAGTGTTTGAGGTTCGGTTTATGGTTGTGGATAAGCTCATAAGGTGTTTTGTTGTGGCGTTTGGTAATCATTGAGCAATTCTGAGTGTAGCATGCAGTTGACACGGCTTCAGCCCATAAGTAATCCAGAAGTTTAGCATTGATTAACATCGTTCTTACGGCTTCCACTAACGTTCGGTTTCGTCTTTCAACAACTCCATTTTGTTCTGGTGTACGTGCAATAGATGTTTGATGCTCAATTCCACTTTCTCATAAAATGTCGAAGAGTTTGATTCACAAATTCGGTTCCTTTGTCTGCTCGAACTTGTTTGACGGTGTTCCGAGTCGAACTTGAATTTTCGTGAGAAAGGTGATGATCATTTGTGGAGCTTGATCTTTACTTCAAGAAAGTAAACCCAAGTCCATCTTGAGTAGTCATCTACAATTACCAAGATGTAGCGTTTGCCATTAATCGTGCTGCAGCGCGATCGGGCACACAAATCCATGTGAAGAAGATGAAGCACATCTGAGTCAGTGTTCCACCTTGAGGGAAAATGAGCACGAGTGCTTTTCCTTGTTCACAAGTCGAGCATAGGTGATCTTTAGAATACCGAAATCTTGGGAGACCTTCAACTAGTTTATATCGAGCAAGGTTGGTTATGGTTTGAAAGTTTAGATGTGAGAGCACGGATTGCCATAGCTAGGATTTTGTAGATGTAGCCTTAGAGTAGACATATGGGAGATGAAGCAATCATGTCTTGCATTGATATTGTGTAAAGACTTGATGTGCGCTGACCCGGACATAAGATCGTTCCTTGTAGATCACAGATGAAACAAGTTTTCTCCTAAAAGCAACTTCTAAATCTCCATCACAAAATTGACCGGTGAAAGAGATTGTGACCGAGGCCTCCACATAATAAACCACGCTAATTTCGATGTTGCCATTGATGTAATCTCCGTAGCCCATGATAGTCATGTGAAGTGATCATTCCGAATCGGCGATTGCCAATGAACTTTGCAATAAAGTTTGATAATGGTTTAAGATTGCCTATCATGTGTCAAGAACATCCGCTATCAACAACCCAGAGAATGATCTGTATCACCGATTCAACACGGATGACACAGATGGAATAGAAGTAGATGTGGAACCCAAGAGTTAGAGGGTTAAAGCGATATAGTGGAAATACACATCAATAATTTTAGGTATCCATTTAAATCCTAGTGTATTATGTATCCATTTCCGCCATCTCCAACTAGTCTTTGCTTTAGTCTTAGTGAATGCACTAGGTGATACTACATTCCTTGGAGTTGTGAGTGGAGCTACAGGACATCAATGCGTTCTTAGAATCTAAAGAGGCGGTTTACAAGCACGTACTTAGAAGCATTAGTGGGCCTAGAGGTATTCCGCTTTCTTAGGATTCCATAAGCGAGACATATAGCTTTAGCAACACATTTATCATGACAATCGTGATGCATACTTTACGACAAATAACACAAGAAGCTTGATCATGCTAAACCGTCAAGTCTAATCACACAACCGCCACTTAGAATGACCGGCCGTAAAGGGCTTAAAGCAGTTGTATAACAAATACAATGAAGATCGAGAATACGATTGGATTCCGGTCGTTAAGTCCCACGGAGACTCAATGGTGTGTAAACACTTGATCGACGGTAGAATGATCACTAATGAAAGCGATCGATAAAGGTATTGGATGGATAATTACACTCTTGAAAAGTTTATAAATATGACTTAAATGCAAATTAAGAAAATTAAAAGTTAAAATATATTAAATAAACGCTATCACTATTTTTACAATGATGTTTTGTGATTTTATAAAACAAAATATCTTAAATAAACTATATTAACTAAAGCGTAAACTTGAATTACCTAAAGCGTTACTTAAAAAAAAGCGTCGTTAAATATAAAAATTATTTGGGCGCAAGACAAAGCGTAAAATTTATGAAATAAAAGGCCTATGAATGTAAAATCAATTTTCTTACGTACTATATGACAAAAGAAAATTTTAATTTTTAAATTTTTTAAAAAGTTTCCCCTTTAAATCATTTAATTTTTTATTTTTAAAAGTTTTTTTCTTTTTTTTTCCATTTAAAGGTTTTTTTTCGGTTTACTTAAATTTGGAAAAACCGGTTTTTTTTGGGGCAAAACAACTTCTTTTAAACAAAAAGCCGATTTTGGAACCGTTTGAAAATTTTCGGGGTTTTAAATTTTTTTGGGGGTTTTTTTTTGTTTTAAAATTTAATTGGGAAAACCGGGGGGGAAATTTTTCCTTTGAGTTGGGGGTTTAGGGGGGGGGAGGGCCCGGGGCTTTTTTTGGGAAACCAGTTTTTTTTGGCCCAAATTTTTTTTTTGGTTTGTTTAACAAAAAAAAGGCCTTTTGCAAAAAATTTTTTCAAAATTAAATTAGTAAAATTTTAAAATTTTTTAATGGTTTTGTTTCTTTTACGTTTTAAAGTTTTGGTTGAAATTAATAATTTTTAAAGTTTTTACTTTTTGTTGGGATTTTTAATTTGCAAATTTTCCCCTTTTTTGGTTTCGTATTTTTAAAATTAAATTTTTTAAAGGGTTTTCAAACAGGAAACCCAAAATTTCAAATTTGTTTAAACCCTTTTAATTTTCAAATTTAAAAAAAGATTTTTAGCCAAACAAAAAACCCTTTTTGGGGCCCTGAAATTTTTAAATCCAAATGGGAATTTAAAAAGTTTCCCAATCAATTTTTTTTAAATTTATAGGTTTAAAAAAAAAAAAAAATTTAAAAAATTAAAAAAAAAATAAAAAAAAAAAAAAAAAACCCAATTTTCCCCCCTTTTCCAATTTAAATTTTTGGTTTTCTTTTTAAAAATTTTAAAATTTTCCAAAAATAATTTTCTCCCTTCCCCATAAACTTTTTATTTCCTAAAAAACTTAAACCCGGGAAATTTTACTTTCCAAAAAAAATTTTTTAAAAATTTCAAAAAGGGTTTCAAACCCAAAAAACCCCGTTATACTTTCAAAGTTAAAATGGGTTTTTTTTCTAAAAATTTTTTTAGGGGAAAACTTGCTCAAAACCATTTTTAAAATTGAAAGTTAAAGGGTTTTAAATTTTTAAATGATTTCTCCTTATTTTTCTTTAAATTTTCCTTGAAAATTACATTTGGCCAAACCTTTTGAAAAGGGGTTTTCAATTTTTTATTTAAAAAATAAAGGGCCCAAATTCCCAAAATTTCAACCCCGGGAAAATTAAATTTTTAAATTTTTTTCCCTTTGGGTTTAAAATTTTTCCCTTTGGGGAAAAGGGGGGTTTCCTTTGGGGGATTTTTAATCCCTTTCCCTTCTTCCAGCAAATGGCCGGCCACGGTTGGTTTCCCGAAATGTTTTTTTGGTTTTTTTTGGGTTTTAAATTTTTTGGTAAAATTTGGGAAAAATTTTTTTGGGATAAATTTGTTTAAAAAAAAAATATTTTTTTTTTTTTTTGAAATTTTTGGGGATTTATTTCCCCTAAAGTTTTCCCTGGGGTAATTTTAAAAATTTTGGTTTAATTTTTTCCCCCAAACTAGTTTTAAAATTTTTAAAAAATTTTTTGAACTTTAAAATTATTAAAAAAATTTGAAAAATTTTTGAAAAAGGGTTTCCAAAAATTAAATTAAAGAGGGAAATTTAAAATTGGGAAAAAAAGCCTTGTCTTTAAAGAAAGCTGATAAATTTCAAAGGGTAGGGGAAAAAATAAAAAAAAGGAAAAAATTTTTTGACCATTTAAAACAAAATCCTTTTTAAACCCAAATTTAATTAATAAAAAAAGAAAACCCCCCAAAAAATGGATTTTTCCAATTAAAAATTACATTTTTCCCCCAAATTTGATTGTTTATTTCCAAAACAAATGTGGGATTTTTGGGAAAAATTTCTTTTTCTTTAAAACCCTTTATTTTTTGGGGAAAAATTATGCCTTTTTATCAAATTTTCAAATTTCACATTTTTAAAAACCCTTTCCCCATTTCTTTTAAATGGTTTCCCCCATCCCTAATCAACCCAAAAAAAAAGTTTCCCACCCCAAACCTTTACATTTTTTTGCCCCTTTACCCCCCTTCCCCAAAACCGTTTCAAAATTTAAAGGAAGCCCAACCCCCTTTTTTTGGTGTTAATTAATCATTCAAAAACCCGTTTGGGGAAAAATAAATTTTGAAGGGATGGACCTTTTTTTTTTGGGGTTTTTTAATTTAAAAATTTAAAAGTTGTTCCCAAAATTTTTCCAGATTTATTTGGGGTTTTTTTTTTGGGTTTCAAAAATTTGAGCTTTAATTTTCCGGGAAAAAAAAAAAAAAACAATTTATTTTTTGACCGAAAAAATTTTCCCTTTCAAAAAAGGGTTTTTTCCCGGCTTGGAATTTTAAAAAAAACTCCAAAAACCCTTTACAAACCCCAATTCAACTTAAAACTTGAAAAATCGGGGGGATAAAAGTTTACCCAAATATTTTCCCATGATCAAATTTCAAAAAATCATTAAATCACCCAACAAAGAAATTTTTTGGGAAAATTTCCTAAGATTGGTTTAAATTTCCATTTTCTGTCCCTAAGAATAAAAGGCTTTTTTAAAAAAAACCCCTAAAACCCTAAATTTTAAAATTTCCCACAACCCTTTGTTTTTCCCCCCAAATTTAAATTTTCCTTGAAAAACCCTTAAATCACCCAATTAAAATTTTTAAAGGTTTTAAAAGGAAAAAAAAGATTTGGGAAAACAGGGAAAAAATTTAAAGGGAAGAAAAAATTTTAAAAAGAAAAACCAAAAGGTAAGGGAAACTTTGAGGAAGTAAAACCAAATCCCCCCCTTTAAAACCAGAAAAAATTTTTTACCCTTTTCGGGGCCCTTTTGGATAGCCCCCAACAATTCAAAAAAAGGGAAAAATTCTTTTGGGTTTAAAACAATTTAAAGGAAAAATTAAATTTCCCTTTTAATTTCTTGGGGAAAGGAAATTTCCTAAAGGGGTTTAGAAATTGGGAAAGAAATTTAAAATTTGTTCCCCTTCTAAAATTTTTTAAAAAATTTTCTTAAAGAAACAAACTAAAGGGAAAAACTTTATTAAAAATTTTCAAAACTTAAAAGTTTCAAAATCCAAAATCCTTTGAATTTCAAACCCTTAAAAAAGGGTTTTAAAACCCTTTGAAAAAAATTTAAACCCCCCAAATTTAAGCTTTCCTTGGAAAGAAAGGGCCCCCCTTTTAAAAAAGTTTTCAACCTTTCCCATCCATTGAACCCCCTTTAAAAACGCGATTAAAAAAGTGGAAAATGGAAAGGGGAAAAATTTTAAAAATTATTTAGGTTTAGCCTTTAAAAGTGTGGGAAAAAGGAAGGCAAATTTAAAAGGCTTAAAATCCCAAAATTTTAAAAAGGAAATTTTGGGTAAAAACTAAAAAAAGGAAGGGTTGAAAAGGGGTTTCCCATCCCCGGGAATCCTTTAAATCAAACCAAACCCCAAAATTTTTTAAAAAAACAAAATTCAAAACAAAACTCTAAAAGAAAGGCCCTCCGGGGTTTTTAAATTTTTTTTAGAAATTTGGGTTAACCTTAAAATGTGAACCCAAAATTTAAAATCGATTGTTTATTTATTGGGGTTTTTCCCCCCTTGTAAAAGGGGAAAAAATTGAAATAAACCCAACCCCAACATTTTCCCCCCACCCTTTTTACCCAAATTTTTTCCCCCTTTCCAAATTAAAAGGTTTAAGGGTTTTGAAACGGAAAAGGTTTAAAAAAAAATTTAAAAGATTTTGGGACCTTTTTAAAATTTAAAAATTTTGGGAAACAAATTTTAATTTGGGGAAACCTTTAATTCGGAAACAGGAAAAATTTAATTTTAAAAACCTTTTGGGTTCTCATTTTAAAAATTTAAATTGCATTTTAAAGGGTTCCCCAAAAAAAGGGCAAAAAAAAAAGAAATATTGAAAGGCAAAATTTTTTGGGGGAAAATTTTTAAAATCAAAACCCAAAACAAAAAAATTTAATTTTTTAAATTTAAAAATTTTTTTTGGGTTTAAAAAGGGTTTAAACATTTGAGCAAAATTTGAAGGGGCCATTTTAAATTTCAAACAATTAAATTTACCCGGGAAAAATAAAAGTAACCGGTGGGGCCCAAATGGTTTTCCCTTTTCCAAAAACCCAAAATAAAATGAACCCCCAACTTACCCCCAAAAAGGTTAAAAGGGATGGAAAAAGGTTTTGGTTTTTTTCCGGGGAAAAGGGGGGGAAACTTACCGAGGAAAAAAATTGTTTAAAGGGTTTCCGGGAATAAAAGGGGAAAATGGGAAATGGGATCAAGCCAAATCTGACCAAAAACCCAACAAAATTTTCCCTTTGAAGAAAATTTAAGGGTTTTAAGGGTTTTTAAAATTTGGGTTTGGGGAAAGGGAAAAAAAAAGGGGAAAAACCCTAGGGCCGGTTTCTACCTTTTAAATTTTTTTTAAAAATTTTTTTGAAACCAAAAAAGGGGGTTAAATTAAAAAATTTTAAAAGGGGAAAAATATTTAACCCTAAATTTTTTTGAAAATTTTTTGGGGAAAAGGGAAATTAAGAGGGAACCCTTTCCCAAATTTTAAGGTCCTTTTTTCAAACCCAAAATTTCTTTAAAAAACCCTCCTAAATCTTTTTAAAACCCTGAGGACTTTAGGGGAAAAAATTTAAAACCCATCCCCAATTACCGTTTTCAAAATGGGGTGAATTTTTAAAAAAAAAGTTTTTGGGCCTCCCAAACATTTAAACAATTTTCCGGTTTTGGGGAGCCCTAAAATTTAAAAACAATTTAAAAAGGAAAACAAAGGGATCTTTAAAAATTTTTTTTTGGGTTGAAAAAAAAACCCCCTTTTCTTTAACCTTTTTTTTTTGGGAAGGTGCCCCAAATTCCCCGGGTTTTAGAATTTGAAAAGGGAAAAAAAGGGGGTTTTTAAATTGAAAACAAAAAATTTTTTTTTGGTTTTTTTTTTTGGAAAAAGGGAAAAATTTGTTATTAAAACCTTTTCCAAAATTTTAACAAAAATATTAAACAAACCGGGAAAACAAATGGATTAAATTTAAAAATTAATTTTTAAAATTTTTCATTTAAAATTTTATCTTTAAATTTTTAAAGGGAAATTTTAAAAAAAGGGGCCCCTTTCCCCTTTAAAATTTAAATTACTTTGAAGCCCCTGGCAAACCAAAAAAAACATTTGAAGGAAAATTTAAAAAAATTTTTCCTTTTTTTTGGGAAAAGGGGTTTTTTTTTTAAAAAAAAATTTTTTCAAAAATCAATTTGGGAAAATTTTTAAACCATTTAAAACAAAAAACAAATTTTTAATTTTAAAAAGGGTTTTTTAAAGGAGTTGCATATTTAAAATTTTGAAAATTTTCCTTTAAAATGGGGTGAAAAAAAAGGTTTTTTATTGTTTGTAAAAAATTTTAGGGAAAACTTTTTTAAATCCTTTTTTAAAGGAAAAAAATTTTCAACCCACCCAAAAAGAAAGGGTTACCAGCCTTTTTTAAAATTTTATTATTTAAAATTTAAAATTTACAAAGGGGAGTTATTTTTCGAAAGAAAACAAGCCATAATTTTCTTAAATTTAAATAATTTTTGGGATTTGGGCCAAATATTGTGAAAAGGGTTTTAAAAGGGGAAAATGACACCGGGTTTTCCCCAAGCAAAAAATTTTAGAAAATTTGGGAACCCAAATTAAGAGGGTTGGTTTTTTGGGAAATTTAAAAATTAATTTAATTTAAATTTAAACCTTGGGAAACAAAATTTTCAATTTTTGGTTAATTTGTTTAAAAGGGAAAAACTTCCAAATTGAAAAATTTTTTGGGGAACCTTTAAAATCCTTTTTAAATCAAAAGACTTTACCCAAAACTAAATTTTTCCAAAGGGGGTTTTTTTTTGGGTTTTTAAACCCGGAAAACTTTCAAAAATTTATAATGCCGAAGATTTTGAAAATTTAAAACCCGGGTTGGTTCCAAAATACTTAAAGGTTTAAGTTGAAAAATTTTCAACCCTTTGTGAAATTCCAAATTAATTTTAGTTTTTAAATCCTATTTTGTTCTTTCCCTTCCAAAGTTCTTTATCTTTTTAAAGGTAATTCCTATTTTTTGGGTTTGGTTTTAGTCTAAGGGGGGCGTTTGAAAAGGGGCAATATTCTTGTTTTAAAAGAATTAGTTTCTTTTTTCAAGAGGCTTCTTTTTAGTCCCAAAAGGTTCGATTTCAATATCAAACGGAATTGTTCATCCTTTTCAACTTTTTTCAAATTAATTAAAGTGTGCAACTTGATTTTTTAAAAAAGTTTTTCCAAAAATTCATGCTTTTTAGGTTGCAAAAATTTCCTTGTAGCTCTTTAGGTCGGAGGGAAAAAAACAACTTTCCTTTTAAGGGAAAAGCTTGTATTTTTGGGGTTTCAAGGGTTTTTCACGTTGTAAATGGTTAAAAGTTTTTAAGAAACGGTGATTTTTTTTAAACCAATTAAAGAAGTCAATCTTTTGCAAATTAAAATTTGAAACCTTTAGTGTTCAATTTCTTTTTTGTATCCGAGCGGGTTTTCTCCCAACAACAAATCCCAAAAATTAATTTAAAAGGTTTTGACAGGTTCAAAAAAAATTTGGAATTTGCCTTTATTTTTTCCAAAGAAGTGATACAATCTTTTGAACCCTTTTTAAAAGTTTGATTTAAATTGATTTTTCCCTTTTCCCAAAAAGATCCCATTAAAAACGGTTAAAATTTATAACCAAAGTGGATTAAAAAACATTTTGGGTCAAAAACCCTTTATGTACCAAGTTACATCTTCCAAAAAGTGTCCTCTTTTTGTAAATCTCAAACCTTTTTTGAATTAGGGGGTTCCCAAGAAATTTAAATAGCTATTTAACTTGGCCCGGAGAAATTATTTAACTTTATCTACATCAAAGCTCCCTTTTCAAAATCCAAATAATAAATCAAGTTTCTAAAAAAAATTAATTTTTATTAAAAATTTTTCTTTTCCTTTTTTTTAATTTTATTTTTTTTAAAATCTTTTTTTCTTTAAAAAAAAAAAAAAATTTTTTATGAAAATTTTACGGGTTTTCTAAAATTTTTTAATGAATTTTTAAATTTAAATTTTATATTTTTTTTAATTAATAAGAAACAATTTTTTTAACAAAGTTAGAAAATTTTATTTTTTCTTATACAATTTGGATTTTTCAGGTTGTTATAATGCTTTCTAATTTTAAAGGTCCTTTTTGGGGTCATTTAAGCCCTTTTATCACGTTCCTTTTGTTAAAGTTTTACTTTTTGGTTTAAGGCAAAATGTTGGAAATCTTTTTGGACAAAAGGCGGGTATTAAGAAAATGGCCGTCAATCAACTAAAGTGAAACATAACGGGCCCATATATCCGAGGGCCGAAGGAATTTGCACGGGTCAAACAAATTATGTTTTCGGGAGATTCTTCA
This sequence comes from Chrysanthemum lavandulifolium, assembly GCA_022545495.1. Taxonomy (NCBI): domain Eukaryota; kingdom Viridiplantae; phylum Streptophyta; class Magnoliopsida; order Asterales; family Asteraceae; genus Chrysanthemum; species Chrysanthemum lavandulifolium. Next base: position 235,793,959 of record CM040244.1, on the reverse strand, counting down.
AAGGATACCGTCTTTCACGTGATGGAAGAGGCGTGAAGGGGCCCCCAAAATTATGGAGCCAAGGTTTACTGGCCAAACAACCCTAAGGCGGTACAAGGCCCACGAAACTAAATTCGGATTAATCTTTTAATAGAATGAATTTTTAGTTTTTGGGTGTATTTTTGATAAAACCAAAACCCAACCAAGGCTTTCTTTCGATTTTAGGGTTCTAAAATTATAATAAGAAATTTTACTTCATTAATTTAATTATGTCTTTTTATTTTTTATCTTTTTCTCCATTCCCTAATTTATTTTTGTTTGCTTAGGTAGAAACTTAATTATTGAATATTGATTGGTTGATACTTTTTAGTTGATAATGATCAAGTCCTAGATTATTGTTGTATTAATGCTTGACTTTTCTTTGGCTTTGTTTTATTATAATTGTAGGATAAAGTTTAAGGACCTTTGAGGGCATTTAAATCACTAGGTTTGTAAAAAGCCCTTTTAATTTAAAATTAGGGAAACAAGAGCCCTATTTGAACAAAGCAACTAGGAAAAGGCAGCAAATCAACCATCAAAGGGGTAATTGGGTGAAAACCTAAGTAAAACATTTTAAACTTCTAAGTACCTCTTAGCTAGATTCCAACCAGCGATAATTAGATAATGTAGAGTTCGGGCAAACCAACCCCCAAACCAATAAGGATTCCCTTTTCCTTTTAAAAAATTAAAATTTAATCTTTAACCTAACCAGCAAACTTTCCTAGCATTTATTCCCCAAAACATATAATGTGGTTACCCTAATTTAATAAACCGATTAGGTTAGCTTGGGTGTTATAAAATTGCTAAGAAAAGGAATTTTTGAAAGAGGTGGATAATTTTTTAGGCCCCGGGAATAGAATGCTAGTTATAGTTGTTTAGGTTTCTTTGTTGATTTAAATAAATTTTTTATTTTAGTTTCTTAGTCTATCCCCTTTTGGACCCTTTTGTAAATTTTCATTAACATTCTTAGCCTTATGGAGAACGGAATAAAACTTTACAAACAAATCTAAATAATTATTTACCCAAAATAATCTTTATTCCAACAACATCATGATGAATCACCAGGCTGGATAATTAAATATTTATTACAAAAATCCTTTTCAGGATATTTACTTTTCCACTACAATTTTTTACAGTAATCGCCGAACCCAAAGGAGACTTGACTATGATTCATTGGGGATATTGGACGTGGTGCTCAATTTCATGCGAAACCTTGAATTCAGCCGCAAATTATCGAACAACCTCAAGGAACGAATCTACGACGAATGATTCTTCAAAGTCGAATACCCGTCGTTCGCTTAATAACCCTTAGCTACGGCGTGACTTATGTTACGTATTCCACAGTACACTTGACATCATATTTGTTTTCCAAATCCATTTGAGACCAATGGCGTAGACCCCTTAGTCTTTCATACCGGCCATCCCATACTTCAAGACGTTTGAATTGATTGAGTTCTTCATGGATTTAATCCATTGTACTTTGGTCATTGCATCTTTAGTGATTTTAGGTTTAGATTGGCGAGACGGTAGTGCATAAATGCAATGTTCACCATCTTTGTGAAGATGTTGTCTTATACAACCGGTTGATTCGTTACCAATAATCGTTTTCAAGGGATGGATCTTATTGTCCGTATGTGAGAGGATGTTAGGAATTAGAAAATTCCGTATTATTGAAGAGTCGGTCACCAACTATTATCTAGCATAAGTTAGCTCGTAGACTTGTCGTTATTTACGTTTTATGTAGTTAATTAGTTAGTGATGGCGTAAAATAGTTTAGTGCAACACCGTGGAGGAAGGACGGGTCTTTACCCTTGTATCCACGATCCACGAGGCCGTCGAGGTCGTTTAGTTTGTAACCTATAAATACCCTCTACCTTGCAAGGTAGAGGGTTGGATGTTCTTTGGTAATCTAATATTCTACAAGTTTCTCTTACTAGAATATCTCACTTTCTCTCTCTCTTAAATCATCTATATGCTCATTGTGTTAATGTTATGATATGTAAGTGAAATCCAATATCCAACAATTGGTATCAAGAGCCATGGTTAGATCATATCTTGCACATCTTTGGATTTCTAGTGGTTTTAGGTGGTTTTGAGTTTGAAAAGTTTAGTGGTTTTGCATCATTTGGGTGATTTCTAGTGTTAAAGTTTGGATTTTGATTGTACTTTTATGTTTAGAATCATCACAAGTGTTTAGGTTTTGATTTGGTAAGCTTGAATCATCGTGGTTGGGTAGTTTTTGGATTGAAAAGTGATGTTTTGTGGTTTTCTTGCTAGCGACTTGACATTCGGACTTCATTCTTCAGTAGCGACTTGCTTTGCAATTTCGTGGCGATTCTGCTTTAGAGCTAGCGACTTAGATCTAGCGATTAACATGCAAGTAGTGGACTCTCCACTCGTGGCGACAGTGGTAGCGACTTGGTGGTAGCGACTTGGTGCAGTGAGTTGCTCTTTAGCGACTTGTATCTTTAGCGACTTGAGTAGCGGTTGCCAAAATTATGCTAGCGACTTGAGGCTTAGCGAGTTACTACTTAGCGACTTGCATTTGTCTAGCGACTTGGGACTCTAGCGACTTAGTGGTATAGCGAATTAGGTGTTAGCGACTAGAGGATTAGCGACTTGTACTTAGCGGTTTGGATGTTGATTTAACGATTTGGGATTATTGCTATTTAGCTGCTAGCGAGTTGGTTCAAAATCTCTAGAGACTTGGGGAGTAATTCATAATAACACAATGTCAGTCATCAGGGATCCTTTAATCACCAAAGTACTTGCTCTCTATGACACAGCACATAATAGTGAAACAGAATGCTTACAGATACCATACCTTTAATGATTCAGCATCGATTAATCGAACAACTCAAATAAGTCACTCTTAATGTCAGAGGATACTATGAATATGGAATGCACCGGTAGTTTGACATCTCGGTGACTTCTCAAATTACTCTTATCTACAACCATGGATCGAACAAGTTGTGCCATCCTTAGTCAGGATTTTCCCACTTTGACAAGAAGGCTGTTTTACTTAACTTAGACGGCGAGGGTTTCAAATTACCAAAGAAAGGTCTCAATGATGAGTCTCATACCATTCTTCAAACTATCTTCAATCAATTTCGACCACTTATCCGGAAGCATATTCCTCGATTTTGATGATATCATGGTGGAATATCATTCAAAAACATACGGAATGGAAATTCATGAGTTGAAACTCATTTACTCAACTTATGGGTAATATGGAAACATACATCAAGCGCAAAAGAATAACAAGTGAATCGTTGAATGAGTACCAAGAGACACCATGGAGCAATTGTGATAAGTCATGCAACATTCCAGTTGAACCAGTTGAACGATGAATGACCTTGTCACGGAATCTCGGTTGTAATGAAAGGGATGAAGACAACGACGCGATCTCAAACACTCGAGTCGAGAAAGGTTTCTTTCGATAAGGTACATAGCGATCACACAAATTCTCATAAAAGGTACATGACTCTTACTCTCGAACATAACATTGTGGAATCAATCTTTGTTCTACACGAATCTAATGCAAGTAACATGATTGAAAAAGGGTATATGATGAGCTTTCAAACAAATTTTCAATTCTGAAAAACAGCGTATCTCATTGCAAATTGAAATACAACAAAAGGATGAAATGTTTTATGCAAAAAAACGTGTACTAATCGGGAACTTCCGAATTTAGAGAATTTATTAAATTGTCGATTAAAATCCAGTTAGGGACAAAGATTCGACCATTGGCAATCGAAACTACTTTTCGAAGCCGAAATATGATTGTCATGAGATGAGTGATGCACTTGAATCTAGAAATTCGAACTAGCTCTATGTGTGTCCAACCTTCTAAGAGAAAATGAGCATTTAAGAATGAACCTTGAGAAACAAACTCTAAGTTAGTCAATCAATCTAACCTCTTGATGAAAGACATTGATGACCTCAAAGCACAAATTCGGGATAAGAGCTTCAATATTGTTGCCCTAAAAATGAGCTCGGAAGTACATTGAAATAGGATGAACACTAAGTTTGCAAAACCTTCAACTTTGGGAAAGTCAAATGTTCGAACCACTTGAAAGCGAGCAGGTTATTAAACAACCTAATGCCTTTAGGTGCGAAAGAGCTAAACCATTGAAATCTAAGCTTACATCCCAAGTTGACAATATATACATTTTGTCAAAACCGATCACTTCATTGCCTAGTTCGGATATGATGAATCTCGAACCTCGGACTTATGGACAATTCTCACGGATCGAAATGCAATAAGTATAACTAGCTCTCATGCAAAACATCATTTGTTGGTCAATCCCCTAAAATTCTCGATCACAAAAGGACATATTGTCAAAACAGGTTGTCGCTCATTTAGGTCAACTAGCGTGGTTTCAAATGGATTCCCACCAGCGATTTTTTAAGTTTCAGGACTTAAAGCGAACTTACATTCCTAGATCATGCCTCGAGTGGATTCCCATGAGTAAACTCTTCAAGAATGTAGAACGAATAGGATCCCCGTTAATGATACGTACGTGTTATCTTGTGATGCATCCAAATGTGAGATTAAACATGTCACTAACCTTCTATGTACAAGTCTACATGTGCTTCAAGTACAATGTGCTCTCGATCTTTTCGTGTGATACTCAACTCGATCGGAACTTCATGACTTGGTTCCCATCGAAATGAACATAGCTCATTCGAGAGCTATAGCGTGCGAGTTGATACTTCTTACTTTGACTCCTATTCATCTTGAATCGGGACTAAGCTCTTCTATATCGTGTATAAATCAAGTTTTCTTAAAAAAAAAAAAAAAAAAAAAAAAAAAATTATTATTAGAAAATTTTTATCAGTTTTCTCAATCTTTTAAATTTTATATATGTCATTCTTTTAAATTTACAATTTTATCATTTTTTCTCAATCTAATAAAGAATACATTCCTTGTTATCGATAACATCTACGGTCCTAGAAATGTCATTCAATAATGGCGGGATCATAGATGAAGTTCGAACAATTGAAATATTCTTGTTTTTATAACAGGGTTGATTAATGTCATTCAATGTTCTTTGATGACATTGATTGAGGAGATTGTGTATATGTTTTTCTTGACTATCTATGCCATTGGCTTACGTCTTTAGTTATAATGCTTGCTCGCTTGTAAGTTGAGGCCGTGTTTTGCACAATGTAACTATCGGTTATGGTGTTTCTCTCGGTTGTAGGTTGTGGTCGTATCTTGCTCAAGTGATTTTCATTGTGTTCCTATGTATTAAGTGCCTAGCATTAAATGCTTATTTGATTAAATGTTTAATTGATTCATGGCGATCATTGTGATAATCTAACTTAGTCTATAATCCGTGTTAGCAACATACCACTCGTTCATCAAAACCATAGGGACCAAACTTGTCATATATTTGAAAGTTGTGTTGCACTAGCGACTTATCTCTCTTCATTCGAAAACCATAGGGACCGAATGTGTCATATTGCAAAAGTTCCCCCTATACCCCTAGCGACTTACTACATTTTTATTTTATAAGTTGTTTTTCTCTCTCTCGTTTTGTCTTCTCGTCTAAGTTACTTGTTCTTTCTAGCGACTTAAGCGTGGTAAGTCTCGAATCCTACGTTATCTGTTCTCTCTTATGTGTTTGTGTCTAGTTTCTAATCATCTCTTTATCCGGATCCTCTCGAGCTCGTGATTTGTATTGTTTGATTCCCGCTAGGTTCGATTTGTCATGAAATCGTTTTTTGTTGTTTGTTGTTGTTATTATGATGATTGAATGTGTACAAATTGTTTGGTATATCTTATCTTGATTGCTTGATAATTTGTCTTCATGATCTGGTGATGAATGTTTAGTGGATTGGGTTGTTGGGTTTTGTTGTTATGAGTGTTCTTGATGGCGACTTAATATGTTCTTGGTAGCGACTTAGCTTGAATGTTCTTCATGGCGAGTTAGCATTCAACTTAGCGATTATGTTTCTGTAGCGAATTAGTTTATTATATTCCGGCGACTTGGGTAGCGAGTTAGTTGTCAGCGACTTGTCTTTACAAGTTAGCGAATTAGTAACATTAGCGACTTAGTTAACAAATTTGTAGCGACTTGGTTGTGTTACTTTGTTCATGGCGACTTGTCTTCAAGTTAGCGAATTAGTAACATAGCGACTTAGTTAACGATTTGTAGCGACTTGGTTTTATTCTTGTTCATGGCGACTTGTCTTTACAAGTTAGCGAATTAGCATAGCGACTTAGAGAGCTAAACTATTAGCGACTTATGCGTGGTACTAGTGATGGCGACTTGTCTTTACAAGTTAGCAACATTGTTCACTTTCATGTTGCGAATTAGTCTTAGGGTCGAGGTTATTAAAATGTTCAAAGGTTTATTGCTAAAGTTGATCTCATTCTCACAATACTTAGGATCTCTAATTCAACTTGTTGAGTCAACATACTCTATGTAACTGCTATGACATTTACGTTTAGGCAAAAGGTACTTGGTTTCTCTGACGACCAAATGTTACTTTTTGCCTCATGCATATTTGTTATATCACTTCTACATGTATCTTGGCTCATGACATGATCCTTTGCAATGCACTCTTTTGCCTTTTAATCCCTTATCACTCGTGGTGTGAAAATTTATCTGTAAGATTACTTCATTGAAATATCTCACTTATGCCACTCGATCTTTCTCAGTGTGTTTGGGGACTCCTTGAGTTCACGCTTCTATGTGTCTATGTCATAAGGGTGCTCTCAATGTTGTCTCACTTATCATTTATCATCTGCTTTTGTTCCCAATCATTCTGTAGATTGTATGTTTACTCGGACCATCAATGGCAAGTTCGAACCCATAAAGGCGTTACCCTTGGCATCATCAAAGTTCTCTCGAGACGAAGAAATCCTTCCCGAGTCAATGGGTGATATTGGAAAAAGCAAGCGTATGTGGACCTACAAAAGCTTCAACAAAATCCGATACTCAAAGTTTCTATTGGCGTCCTCAAAACACAAACTTCTTGGATCAATTACAAGCAATACTCAATTCCGACCATTTACATTCAACAATTCGGAACACCGTTCAATGGGACAAAATCATTTCGATACTCTTGCAAAGCGGATGATAGGGAGTTCACAATTGATTATGATATTACGAGCAAGGCTCTTGGAATCACCCATGTAACCCCGACCTTCGTTACGAATCTCCACCGGTCTTGACGATCGATTGTCTTTCTAATTGGGTTGGGTTATCGAGCAGTATTTCAAGAGCATCCGACATCATCCTTTGGACACATGTATCAACCACAGAGCTATTACAACTATTCTTAACTTGTGCTTATACGCAAAACATCGGGGTTCAATAAAGTGAGAATTCCTATCCTGCAAATCCTATGGGGAATTGTTAATAGGGTTGATGTGAATGTCTCGGATCGCATCTGGGAAGAATTTTATTTATCAATACACACATTCATATCGATAGAACTAATTTCGAACAAAGCTCAAGGGCGAAAAGCCCGAACAAGCTTGTGATTCCGGCATCAGATTTTCTAAGCTTGTTATCCGATGATTTGCAACAAACTCACAACTTCAATCCTAGGGTGAATCAACTTCGCGCAATGCGGAAGATGAATATGTTTTAGGAAACGAAATATGTTCCTAGAGGTATGGATAAAGAAATATTTGGATTGCAATTCACGATAGTCTTCTCACGGAAGATATCAAGAAGAAGGACTACTTCAAACAATACAAGAAAAGAGCTTCCAGTTCCTCTGCGATGTCACACCTTCTCCTCCACAACCCAATGCTCCCAGTCCACGTCACTCTCAAGCATCCTATGCCTCTTCCTAAAAACAGGACTTGAAGGTCACAACATTCGAGACACCGCATCCAAGAAGCGAAAGTAAAAGGAAGAAAGTGGAAAAGGAAATTGGTGAAAATCTTGGTACCAAAGAATATTACAAGGTTAGCGATGAAGATGATGCGGATCTACAACTTGGAATTGACAAAGCCTAGAAAGTCCGAATGTGAAAGCTCAGGTGGGTGGAATTATGCTAAGAGAACCTAATCATACGCTTCGACAAACAACCCCAATAACACAAGACAAAGGAAAAGGGGTTGCTAGTGTTGAAGCGAACAAAATGCTTCTCGCATGATTTTAACGATCTCATCGTCTCCATCAAGCACCACCAATCAATACGGTGAGAGAAGAGCAGAATCATCTCTGCTAAAGAACAATGCGGGTGGACAAAGTATCGAAACGTCTAAAGAAAGCCTTACACCTAATGAGACTCATTCTCGGCGGAATGTTGACTCTGTTGCGAGAAAGGCTCGCAGGAGAATCTTGAGACAAGATCGATGAGACCTTGCAGATGGATGAACCAAATCGTCTACCAACTCTCTATCTTCACTCAAGGACTTGATCACGATTTCACTTTGGAGATCAATACTTAAATTCCTCAAGATACATCAACAATTCCTCGATGTCGACATCTTCACTCCTGTTGCACTTCCACCTCCCATACCAACTCAATCAAGCGTACAAACACCACCAACATTGTCACCAACCCCCAGACCTGTCATTACAGTTCTTGATGTGGATGCTCCACTAGCTTCACCGCCACGAGATCCTTACCCACGATCAACTCTTGGACAAAGGCGTAAAAGGATAGAAGCTCGGAAGGCAACTTCTAAATCATTGATTCCTTGTGGATCGTGTCTATAGATTGGAGCACCTCAACTTCAATGAAGGGGTTCTTGCCGCTATTGAAGGAGAAGTCAAGGATCTTGTGGAATGGGCTATGGAGGCTCCACTTGGGCGATTCAAGGATCTACCTATCACCGATATGAGAGCGACTCTGTTTGAAAAGATGTATGATCTTGAAGAGGACAAGCATGAGGTTCACAAGAAACTCTATGAGGCACTTGAAGAATCCATTAAGTTCGACAATTATGAGCGGGTATATGATTGGCGTCGGGAAAAGAAGCTAAAAAGAAAAGGAGAAAAATTGTGATGGAATCATTGATGAAGGACCGTAAAGATCCTCCTCCACCTCCACCACCACGGGTATTTGGAACTTCTGGGTGGTGATCCTTCTACGACAACCTACACACCTCCACCACAACCACCATCATCACCGCCAAAACCTTCCAATCAACGGGTCCTACAAAGAGCAGTACTAAGAAGAAATCTGCTGCACGGGCGACGGTTGATTCAAGGTTCGCATCCACATCCACCTCCATTCACGATGATCAAATGGTTCACGAAGAGTCGCATGTCATGGCGACTCGAGACGAGATGAAGATGATGCATCTACAAAGCATATTCCTAAGCCATCGAAGATTGGTTTGATACTTACATGGTGGGAATCGCACTAGCACATCGAGTAGCACCTTCAAGAGACACAATTCAAAGCGCATTGTGGAAGATAGACCTCCTTCTCCGGAACCCACATGGACCATCCAGTGCGACTCTATGATTCACGACAACAATTGGGCATCGATTATCACCAATAATTATGAAGTTCGGTGAAGACTCTCTTACGCACTACTGCGGTGATATGGGAAGTTTTATTAGATGGTTTTGTGACGGAAGAGTATCTCATCCATAACTCAAGAGATCTTGAAGGACAAGCTTACGAAATTGTCAAAGTCTTCCACTCGGATGCAAATCATCTTCAATATCGGATGGAAGAATGCCATAAGATCTTTGAATGACCAAGTCGGTGAGCAAATGATCGCTTCAATGTCAACAAATCTCTTCCTCTTGGTGGTGAACACGGTCGAGATGACCATTCGGTGAATTCTTCTTCAATCACGACTTGGACTATCGTGTGCTCGCTCTGGCGATGAAGACCTACTCTATCAATATCAAAGATGAAAGCGCAACCTACTCGATCGGGGCTTGAGCGGATGGTTCTGATCAATGCGGGCGATGAAGAGCGAAAGTATGATATTCTTTGCTTATGGTATTTCTCCTTTGGTGGTTCAAAAAGAAGTTCTACATCGAAAGACATGGTCGTTGATAAAAGGCGCAATGATGTCGGATCAAAAGCGCAAATCTTAAGTGTTGTTCGAGTAGAGATCTTCCATATCTATGGATATAGTATTTGAAGAAGATAGTCCTTAAAAGAGCGGACCTCAAGAGTATACTATTGAAGAGAGCGACTTCAAACATCTTACGCCAAATGATTTGAAGATCTCTATCTCTTGAATCTTCAAGGACACCTTGAGCATTTACTGTCCGTGTGAAAAAGGCCCTCTGCGGTGTCACTCTTTGGATCGGGGCTTAGTCATTCGAAACGAGTTGAGGACTTTCGACTTGGCATAAGCTACCAAACCGGGATCAACCTTACAAGTCCACAATGGAATGCAGCGGGCATGAATTTCATCGCGAATACAAAGTCCTTGACACACCTAGAGCCGTTATCTTCATCGCGGATATGGATCTCGTATGCTTATCGTCTTTGTGAGCTCTACAAGTTTAGTGACAGATGCGCTCAAATTGGTCGAAGAAGAACTTGACACAGTGAAAGAAGTCAAAATTGATATGAAATCTTGGGTTAAGACTACCTTTTGGAGTAATGATGACACGAAGAGGTGTGAACACTTCATTCTTTGCAATCGAGACGAAGACTCGAAGACACGAAGGATCTTCCATGACCTTGAAAGTTTTGTTGGTGGAAGGCTTGGGATGGTCTACTAAACTTCTTGGAGGATGAATGAAGACATCTTGGAAGCGGTTTATGGTGTGTTTTTTAAAATATATGTAATATGTGGTGTACTAAATGTGAACAAGCGTAATACATGTAATAGTGCTAGGATTTGTCTTGTGGTTTCCCTTGTAAAAGGGAAACATCCATGTGTTGTCCACTTCGATCATATAAAACGGACACATTTTCTCCTACAAAATTTTACCTCATACATATTTAAATCCTTGAGATCCAAAATCTCAAAGGATTTAAGATTTTGATCGGGGAAAATGTGATATAAATATGAAAGATGTTAAAAGATAAGATGACCAATTTTTGTGCATACTTCTCTCTAATATGTGCTAAACAATTTTCGAATCTCGAAGCATATATTAAGGGGAGAATTCTCTTTGCAAATTCAAGTCATCGGTACACAACTTTCAATCTTTCTAAGGTACCTTGATTGTATGGCTTCTAATCCTTTGGTGATCATGTATAATGTATGCTTCTTAAAGGGTTCCCTCCGGTTATGTGCAAAACTCTTTTCAAAACCTCGAGGCACATATTGAGGGAGCAAATTTATGAAACCTCATCCTTCACGAAATGCTTTATCTTCTTGATTTGATCAAGGAAGTGATGGTGATATTTTTAAATAGTAATCAAAGTAAATTCTTCCTCTTGCCTCCGTGTGCAAAGCGATTTCAAACATTTGATGCACATGTTGAGGGGAGCACTTATTCTAAAAATATCAAAAACAATTCGGTACAAAATGTTTTGATATATCACAAGTATACGGATTGTTTTCAAATGGTTTTCAGTTGGTTCCAATGGCGGATGAACAATACCAAATAGATCGACCAACTTTACTTTATGTACGGTGATATAAGGATGATAAGGTTAGGTATTGGTTCCCATGATCCGCTAGAGCCGGAGGATCTACCGAGGGACTCCACTAGTTAGTGTAGAAGTCCTTAGGTATGATGATAAAAGGAGAAAAGTGAGATATGGGAAGAGTGCGATGAGGAGCGAGCAATCTGGAACAAACCCAACAAGGTTCTTGCTATGAAGTCTCGGTAAGCTTGAAGGGTTGAAGAATTAAAGAATTGAATGAAAAAGGGTGAAAACAAATAGCCCTCCATTTATTCAACCTTAGGGCGAAACCAGGTTCAACTCTTGTACTCTTGATGGTAACATCGGTATTGAAGACAAGACGTCATGGACCCGGTGGCGCTGCGCACTTCAACTTTCAAACCACTCAAGTTCCTCTTAAAAGGACTTGTTTCATTCTCACGGGAACCTACATTATCTATCGACTTTCTCTTAGAGATTGTTGATATTGAAGAAGGAGACCCTCTCCACAGTCTCGACGGGATCCAAATATGCACAAAATTGAGTCTAGAGCCACGAGATCATCAATAAATCTCATTAGGACACCTTCAATGAAGACTCTGTTTCACACAATGTGGAAGAGATTATATCTTGAGTCCTCGCATTATCCTTGTGGTATTGCGAACATCCAGTGATGTGTTTACATATTCACAATGAAGATGGAAAGCCTTACGGAGCCAACATCAAACAAGCTCTGGTAGGTGGCATGTGAGATCTATTATATAGATCAACCATGTGACAAGCGAGCGAAACAATGGGGCGATTCAATCTCTTGAATCAATCTGGTTCGAGGATATGGATTGACGGATACCTTTGAAAATCCGGTCTTTGTGCTTAACAACTCTTTTCTTTAGCACATCGACCGTGTACTCATTTTCAAACCAAAAGGTGTTTTATGATTGATAATTGATTTTCAATATAACCTTCGTTGTATTGCAAAAACAATTTCTATTAAGCAATACGATTGTTTTTCAAATCTCTTTTCATCAATCGGTGGACTTAATATTATTTGGTTCACTCACTCCGTGTTGTCTTCTTTGAGATGTTCGGTTTGAGAACGACTAAGCAGTACGAAACCTGTCAAGGAAATTCTTGAATTATACACGATCACGAGCGTGACATGTCTTGATCAGCGGGGAACCGTGGGCGTGTACCTCGATTCAACGAAGTGATCAAAGACACTTTCGATGCGATTTATTACTAGCTTGTTGTATGCGGTACACCCGGCGTTTGCGGTGATTAGAATAGCGTTGTCAATCCATAGCCGCATGCTCACTTAACACATTCAACTCAAAAGAAATCATGATTAGTGCATCAATGACTCGATATTTTCACTCCATGCTTACGCTACGCTGCGCCAATATCATGAATCAACTAAAGCTTCATTACTCGATGAGAAGATTTCAAGATCCGAATGTGAGCATGTCGGTCCGAAAGTCACAACATCACATAATACCAACACCACAAAGGATATCTCAAAGATGTTTTTCATAGTGAAGATCTCAAAGATGGCTCATAATTATTATCTCATGGATCATGAATGACCTCCACTTTAAAGTACAAATCTATGCAGGACTTTGAAGTTACTACTTATGCACAAAGATTGCGAAGTTGTAATATTAAAGTCAACGAGCTCAAGAACAAAGTCAAGAATAGAATGCTAGTATTTGAAATGTAAAACATGGGGTGACCTCCCTTGGGGAGATTGTTAGGAATTAGAAAATTCCGGTATTGAAGAGTCGGTCACCCCAACTATTATCTAGCATAAGTTAGCTCGTAGACTTGTCGTTATTTACATTTTATGTAGTTAATTAGTTAGTCGATGGCGTAAAATAGTTTAGTGCAACACCGTGGAGGAAGGACGGTGTTTACCCTTTGTATCCACGATCCATGGTAGTCCGGAGGTCGTTTGGTTGTAACCTATAAATACCCTCTACCTTGCAAGGTAGAGGTTGGATATTCTTTGGTAATCTAATATTCTACAAGTTTCTCTTACTAGAATATCCCACTTTCTCTCTCTTAAATCATCTATATGCTCATTGTGTTAATGTTATGATATGTAAGTGAAATCCAATATCCAACAATTAGGATTCCATAACGTCAGACATATAGCTTTAGCAACCATTTTATCATGACAATGGTTTGATGCATCACTTTTCGACAAATAACACAAGAAGCTTGATCACTAAATCCGTCAAGTCTAATCAACTTGTTTGCCCTTGGTGACTGATTTCGTAGAAAGGAGCTTTAAGCTATTACTTAAAAATAAATGAAGCATCTGAGAATCTATGATTCCAAGGTCGTTCATAGTCGCCGGAGACTCAATGGTGTAAACACTTGATCGAGGTAGAATGATCACTAATGATAGCGATCTGAGTAGGTCACTTGGATGGATAATTACACTCTTGAAACGTTTATAAATAGACAAGTGACTTTAAATGCAAATTGAAGACTAAATTTAAAAAGTGTTAGTTAAATATATTAAATAAGACGCTATCACTGATTTTTACAATGATGCTTTTGTGATTTTATGGAAAACAAAATATCTTAAATAAACTATATTATAACTAAACTTGAATTACGCTAAAGACGTTACTTAAAAAGAAACAGTTTTCCAGATTAAATCATAAAAATTACGTTGAAGAGATTGACGAGCCACAAAAACCGTAAAATTTATGCATAATAAAAGGCCTATGAATGTAGAAATCAATTTTCTTCGATACTATATGACAAAATTGAAAATTTTAGAAAAGTAAGATTCTATATTTTTAGACTCTTTATATTTTTATAGAATATCTAATTAATAGATTAACTGAATTAAATGTTGACAAATAGGCTAAAATACGAGAAAAACAAACTTTTGTACATTAAATACTTTATACTACATTCCACAATCTTCTTATGAAAATACAAAAATGGAAAAAGCTGAGTTCGAATAAGCTACAGAATAAGCTTAATAAAGTCTAAAAGGCTTAAAGCCGACTAAATAGTGGCTTATGTATTAGATTTTGCAAGATCATGAGCGAGACAAGTTCCCAAGGACATTGGTATCACGGTACACACTTAGCAATCACTAAGAGTGGGACGGTACTCAGGGTTCGACCCTCCGCCACCTTTTTGCACATTTTGTTTCAAATTTTATTTTACAAACTAATTAAACACATGAAAATGAAGCAGATTCTTTATCACGAACAGTACCACTTTTAGTAAAACAACTAATAAAGCTGAACTAGCTTATTTATGACTAACATGACACAAGAAATTAAATAAGTACAAAGATTAAAGCAATAAAATGGCAATTAAGCTAGATAAATAAGCATAATGTTAATGATTTTAATTTAAACAACAACTTATAATAAGCTAATGTATAACTAAACTTGAATAAGCTAAACTAACTAAAAGGTAAATAAAATATGCCAGAAACAAGATTTCAAATAAAGCCTAAAATAATTTTCTTACAGTGAACTATATGAAAGAAATTTACTAGAAAAGTACTTTTCACTAACTTTTAAGCACTTTAATATAAGCTAGAATAATAAAGATTGATCTAATTAACTAGCTAACCAATGAGCTTTTCAAAAATAAAGACACTCACTATAATGTTTTGAAAGAGCTTTTAATGAGCTTATAAAACTTGAAAAACAAATGGAATTATAGTTGAATGACTTGGACAAAACTAAAGCAAATAAGCGACTAATCAAATAAGCTAGAATTTGATAATTTTGAGTTGAAACCTTGAGACAATCTAGGTGAGCGTTCGTCAATAATGCTAAGGTGGAGCACAGATAAGCCTCCACTTTCAAAATTTTTTGCTCAATTTGATTTAAACTATGTGAAAGAGCTTAGAAACATAGCATTTTACACTACATTATTTAAAATAAAACAGATACTTTTCTAAAAAGCAGAAATAAATAAGCACTAAGTAAGTGATGTAATAAGCAAAATAATAGTTTTACTAAATTTATCTTAAGCAACTTAAAGTTTAATGTCCTAAACATAAGTGAATACTTAAGATTAAGCACCGTTGAAATTCTAAGTTTTATTCAAAAAGACCAATGTAAAATTTGACTTTTGGTTTAAACTAAAGGTTTGACTTTTATGAACTTGTAAGTGATTACTAATGCTTGATATAATGTTATGATTAAGCTATGTACGGTGATTTTAAGCTAAGAGTATCAAGTTTTAAAGCTTTAATGTGATGAGATATTCAATCTAGACCCTTATAGTTAAATCGACATGGATGAAATCAATACAATTTGACTTTTTAATTAATGAGCGATTTTATTGATTTATCTTGAACTATTTAGAACCTAAGTGACTCGACAACAACAAGTAAACAACATAACAAGCTAAAACCTTGTATCATGAGAACCAATACACCCTTCAATGACATTTTTTGCAAAATACAAATGATCTAAACACTAAACACAAGCTTAAAAGGAAATCAAATTCTCGGTATTATATAACACTAAATATAACTACTTAAATAGGTTAATAACTACCAATGATCACAGATACAATTATAAGTAAAATGCAAAATGGCTAGAAAATTATTTGTAAAGTGAAAAGTTTCACTTTATGGATCCACTTTAAGTGGGATTCAAAACTAATAACAAGATTCGATCTAAACTAAGCTATATTCCAATCCTAATCAACATCTCATCACCTGCTACATACACATCACCAAGTCCAATTTGCTTTAATTAAGAGAATGATTTATTATTGACCATGAACCATTAAATCACTTAAACCTTGAATCAACATTAACAAAGCTATCAAAGCTTTACAAGCTTATTTGAGATTAAATACAACCTTGGAAGCTTAAACTTAAGATTTTGAGAATGAATTTTGCAAACATAAACATGAAACATGGAAATGTTTATCTAAAACTTGGATTAAAACTCAAAAGCTTAAATACAATGATTATGTTAACTTGAAAGTGAACATGGCAGAAATTACACCATTTTGAAATTAAACTACAGACATTTATATAAACCATTAAAGAAAATATAAAACTAAACTAACTACTTTCTTGCTATCTCATTGCTCCTTATATACCAAACATCTTCCACTGTCTCGACTTGATCCACCAGCTATTTTGGTCCATGATGTCTTAAAGTCATCTTGGCCTTTGATCAGCTTTTGGCGAAATGGATATATGGCTTGAGCTTTTGAGTGTTAAAAAAGCGGAAGTAAATAAATGTTTTGGAGATTTGTGAGTGGGGGACAAAGGAGATGGATAGGAGAGGGGTGGAGTGGTTGTGAGTCAAGAACAAGTGGATAGAGGATGACTAAAGGCTGCAACATGTGTTTGTTTGACTTGTTGGATATGACCGAGATATTAATAGGGGTCCAAAATTGCTAATGAAGGTCACATGGGGTAGGAGCAAAAAGGTGTTAAAGAAGCTTATAATGACAAGTGGACTATTGTGCAATCTCGAATTTGCAAGGACCTTTTCATCAATCAAAAGTTGTTCAAAGGCTGAAAATGACAAGCTTCAAATTTGTCCATGGACCAAACTTGTCAATTTGCCATTTCGAGCATTTCGCCAAATTTCAAACTGAAGGACCGAATTTTGTAGATTTTCTCAAACTTTTGATATTGGTTTGCACCAAAGGACTGAAATTTGACAAGGGTTATGATTTAAGGAAAGGACCTTAGGTGCACGTTTTCTTTTGAAATTTTGACTCGTGGACTATATTATGGGCACAATTTTAGAAGACATTGGGGACTAAAGCGCCAAAGGTTTAATGCTAAATTTGATATGTTTTCATCGATTTATGATCTTTTGCATTTAAAATTCAAAGGTAAAAACAGATTAAATGTGCATATTTATTATCATTTGTGCATGCATTTTGAGTGTTTTGAAGGACATTTTGGTATATTGTACAAAATGATGAGTATTTACACTCATCAATCCACTAAGATATTGCTAGTCCCTAGCAATGATTTGAAAAGAACTTTAATGGATTTTTTGAAATTTACTGGCTTTCAAATTTAGCCATCACTTCGGAGTAACGCCAAATGTTTCGATTCAAGTAAGAACCATGGTTTCGATAACCATGTGATTTTGATGCAAACCAAACACGACTTTAGATTTGATTTGTCTTTACGGATGCATTACTTTCGGACTATTTGCCTTAACTTTAAAAGATAATTATTATCAACCAATATATCTTCTGGTGAGTGAATACCAATTTATGGATTTTCAATGCCTTTACCACAAGCCATAACCTTGGAGCTAGCCAACTCTTCACTTTATAGGATATGGTGAGTTGAGAACCATACAATTTTGGGCAAATTGCACAGCCATATAAACGGATTTGATATATCTTTACCAAGCCGTTTGCTCTGGATTAGCCAATCCTTTTGTAATTATAAGACTTGGGATGATAACCAATTGATTTTAAGCTGTAGAACACTTACTCGCTAACAATTATTTAGAAGATAAACAAATTTGGGCCAATAAGCAGATAAATGGTATATTTATATGATAAAATTTACAGACTTTCCCCATTTAGAAATGAATATTGCCCTCAATATTCAAGAGATAACCATTATAGCTGAAACATACCAAAAAACGAAAAGGAAATACTGGCCATTATGGTATGAAAGTTTTTTTTAAATTTAATTCCTTTAGAAAACTTATATATATCCACAACATGTGGCAAACTCCCCACAGCTAGGGTGGACACATGAGAAGTGAAAACGCCATGTTTAAGTTTTTTTTTTTTTTTTTTTTGATTTACCGAGATCGCTAGCTTGACTCGACCGGCAACTCAATGGTGTCATGGGGAACCATTATTTGTAGCATTACATATGTTGGAAAGGAAGAAACAATCTCCATCGGACTTTCATTCAAGATGTTTGGACAAACATTTGAAGCACGTGAAAGTTCCACACCGATGAGACATACATAGAACCGGCTCAAAAATGATAAATGAAAATGCCGGGATCAAAAATAGTGTCCTCATTCCCGAAGGAGAAAAGGGAATGAGAAGTCACACCATATGTGAAGAAAAGAAAGAAAATCATGATACAAATCATGACTAACTCCTCATTATCGAGGGGAATTCATGATTTTGGATCATGAATCTCATCGATGAGGATAGAATCGTCATCACATGATGGAAGAGATAAGTTAGAATACGAGAGGTGGGACAAGTGGTGTGCTCGAGGCTAGCAATTTCCACCACTTCGTGATGGTCTCTCGATCGGCCTCGGACATTTCATCGAAAGAGGATTTACTTTCCCAAAAGTGTAGTCATTATTAAATTCAAAAGAGGATTTGAGAAAATCCGGAAGTAACCTCGAAATGTCAAGAGAATCACAAAAGGCAAATCACAATCACTATCGGATATATCCTCGACTCACTTGGGATTGGGACGAAGTTCTCAACATTAGACGATTCGTTTCGAATTGTGCCAAGATGCTCATCCTCCATTATGAGAGAGTCTTTGGAAGCAATAATAGGTAAGATAGGTGTGATAGCAATAGGCCGAGGGAGTTGAGAAATGATATCGTTCAATTGAATAGCACTCTCTCGTCGTCCTCATAATATTCCCTCATTTGAATATTATCCTCATCATCATCGTCATCATATGGATTCTTATATTCATCTGCTGAAGCTTACATACCATTCTTTTCATTTGTAGTTTCTTTCGAATGCGTATTTCTTGAACTTTGTGGAAGATTACACTCCTCGTAATCATTGAGATCTTGTGAAGGCTCGGAAGTCGATGGTGATGGAATCTTGTGGGGTTGGAAATTGTCAAACCGGAGAATTGGAATTGTGAAAATTTTGATTCATCGGTTGACATTCAAAAGTCGCATGAGGACCCCCATAATTCTCAAATAAGAACTGTTGAGTATATGAAGATAAGTCGGTGTGGTGGGTAATTGGAAAAGTTTGAGGGTCGTTAAATAAGTTCGTATTAGGATCATAATCAAATGAATTCCTAGAATCACAAAACAAACAACTCCCGTTCGAATATCATTACCACTGCATACACGCTACACAGCTACATGGTGAACCAAAAGAGGCTCAGATCATGCTAAACCGTCAAGTCTAATCACTAAGCGGCCACTTGTGAATGACCACCGTAATGCAGGGCTTAAAGCAGTTCGAGACACAAATACAATGAAGATCAGAGAATACAGTGGATTCCCGGGTCGTTAAGTCCCACGGAGACTCAATGGTGTGTAAACACTTGATCAGACGGTAGAATGATCACTAATGAAAGCGATCAGTAAAGGTATTGGATGGATAATTACACTACTGAAAAAGTTTATAAATAACAGCGACTTAAATGCAAATTAAGAAAATTAAAAAGTTAAAATATATTAAATAAACGCTATCACTATTTTTACAATGATGTTTTTGTGATTTTATAAAACAAAATATCTTAAATAAACTATATTAACTAAAACGTAAACTTGAATTACCTAAAAACGTTACTTAAAAAGAAAACGTGCGTTAAATATAAAAATTACGCTGGAGCGCAAGACAAAACGTAAAATTTATGAAATAAAAGGCCTATGAATGTAAAATCAATTTTCTTACGTACTATATGACAAAAGAAAATTTTAGAAAAAAGATTTATATTTTTTAGACTTTTATATTTTTTATTATGAATTAATTAAGATTTTATACTAATTAAATGTTTAAAAATACTAAAAATAACGAGAAAAATCAAACTTTTGTAAAATACTTTATACTAATACAATCCTATGAAAAATACAAAAATGGAAAAAGCTAGTTCGAATAAGCTACAAATAAGCTAAATAAGGCGTATAAGCTTAAACTGACAAAAGGTGGTTATGTATTAGATTTTGCAAGATATGAACGAGACAAGTCCCAAGGGCAACTGGTATCCAGGTACACACTTAGCACTCTCCTAAGGTGGGAGGTCTCAGGTTCGAGCCTGCCTCCCCACCTTTTTGCCAAACATTTTTTTTTCAAATTTTATTTTACAAACTAATTAAACACATGAAAATAAGCAATTTTTACAACTACCACTTTTTATAAAAACAACTAATAAGCACTGAACTAGCTTATTTATACTAACAGTGAACAAGAAATTAAATAAGTACAAAGATTAAGCTAAATGGCAATTAAGCTAGAAAATAAGCATAAGTTAACTGAAATTTAACTGAACAACTTATAATAAGCTAATGTTACAACTGAATAAGCTAACTAACTAAGGAATAAGCACTGAACAAGATTCAAATAAGCACTAGCTAGCTTGTTTACACGATGAACTATATGGTTTACTAGGTACTTTCTCACTAACTTTTAAGCACTTAAATAAGCTAGAAAATAAAAGAGATTTGGAATTAACTAGCTAACCAATGAGCTTTTCAAAAGCTAAAGCACTCACTATAATGTTTCTTGAAGAGCTTTTAATGAGCTTATGCAAAAACTTGAAAACAATGACTGATTATAGTCTTGGTGACTTGGACAAAACTAGAAGCAATAAGCGACCTAATCAAATAAGCTAGAATTTGAAAATTTGAGCTTGAAACCTTGAGACAGCTAGGTGAGCTTCTCAAAAAGCTAAGGTACACAAGATAAGCCTCACTAAAAAGCTCTTGATAAGCTTGTGAAAGAGCTTAGCAAACCTGTGCACATGACATTATTTTGAAACAGGTACTCTAAAGAAGCTGAAAAACAAGCACTAAGTAAGCTGATTAAAAGCAAAATAATATTTTTCTAATTTTCTTAAGCAACTAAAGTTTAATGTCCTAGAAGCTTATAAGCTGAATCTTAATATTAAGCACACAGTGAAATTCTAAGTTTTATTCAAAAACGACCCAATGAAAATTTGACTTTTCAGTTTAAACTAAAGGTTTGACTTTTATGAACTTGTAAGTGATTCTAATGCTTGTATATGTTATATTAAGCTATGTTCAGGTGATTTTAAGCTAGAGTATCAAGTTTAAAGCTAATGTGATGAGATATTCAATCTAGACCCTTAACAGTTAAATGACAAGGATGAAATCAATACGAATTTGACTTTTTAATTAATGAGAACTGATTTTATTGATTTACCTTGACTATTTAGAACCTAAGTGACTCTGCACAACAACAATTAACAACATAACAAGCTGCAAACACAGGGTATCATGCAGAACCAAACACCCTTCAATGAAACTGTTTTGCAAATAAAATGATCTAAACACTAAACCAACTTGTAAAAAGGATCAAACTCAGTTTATATAACCTAAATATAACTACTTAAATAGGTTAAAACTACCAATGATCACAGATACAATTATAAGCATAAAATGCAAAAATGGCTAGAAATTAGAAAGTGAAAAGTTCACTCACATGGATCCAGCTTAAGTGCAGACCAAAACCAAAACCCAAGATCACTAAACTAAGCTATTTCCAATCCTAATCAACATCTGCATCACCCACATACCATCACCAAGTCCAATTTGCACCAGCAGTTGACTATTATTGACCATGAACCAAAATCACTTAAACCTTGAATGCAAGCTTATACAAAGCTATCATAAGCTTTACAAGCTTATTTGAGATTAAATACAAGCTCTTGGAAGCTTAAACTTAAGATTTTGAGAATGAATTTTGCAACAATACATGAAACATGGAATTTTATCTAAAACTTGGATTAAAAACTCAAAAGCTTAATACAATGATTTGTTAACTTGAAAGTGATACATGGGCGAAATTACACCATTTTGATTAAACTACAACATTTATATAAAAAAACGACATTAAAGAAAAATATAAAACTAACTAACTACTCTTTCTTGCTTCTCATTGCTCCTTATATATACCAAACATCTTCCCACATGTCTCTGACTTGATCCCACCATCATTTTGGTCCATTGGATGTCTTAAAGTCATCTTGGCCTTTGATTCAGTTTTGGCGGGAAATGGATATATGGCAGCTGGAGCTTGAGTGTGAAGAGGGGGGAGGTAATAAATGTTATTTGGAGTTGTGTGGAGGTGGGGGGACAAAGGAGATGGATAGGTGAGGAGGGGGGTGGAGTGGTTGTGAGTTGCAGAGAAGCAAGTGGAAGAGGATGACTAAGGCGCCAACTGGTGTGTTTGTTTGACTTGTTGGATTGACCAGATATTAATAGGGGGGTCCAAAATTGCTAATGACAGGGGTCACAATGGGGTAGGCAGGCCAAAAAGGGTGTTAAAGGCTTATAATGACAAGGGACTATTGTGCAATTTCTGAATTTGCAAGGACCTTTTCTGTCAATTCTGAAAAGTTGTTCAAAGGGCTGAAAATGACAAGCTTCAAAAGTACAGGGACCAAACTTGTCAATTTCCAATTTCCAGGGGCCATTTCTGCCAAATTTCAAACTTGAAGGACCAATTTTGTAATTTTCTCAAACTTTTGATATTTTTCACCAAAGGACTAAATTTGACAAGTTATGATTTAAAAGGAACTTTGGTGACTTTTCTTTGAAATTTTGACTCGGGGACTATATTTGACAATTTTAGAAACTTGGGGACTAAAGCGCCAATTTTGCAAATTTGATATGTTTTCATCGATTTTGATCTTTTGCATTTAAAACACATAAAACAACGATTTGTGATATTTTTATCATTTTGATGCATTTTGAGTGTTTTCGGATGATTTTGCGTTTATATTGTACAAAATGATGAGTATTTAGACAACATCAATCCCCACACTAAGATATTGCTAGTCCCTAGCAATGATTTGAGAAAACTTTAATGGATTTGAAAACTCTTTACCAAAAGCCATCACTACGGAGTAGCCAAATGTTTCGAGTTCAAGTAAGAACCATGGTACATCGATAACCATGTGATTTTGAGCAAACCACCGACTTTCAACGGTTTGATTTTGTCTTTACCGAAGCCGTACCCTTACGGACTAGCCAACTCTTAGATAAATTATCGAATTATCTTTGGTGAGTGAATACCAATTATGGATTTTCCATTGCCTTTACCACAAGCCATAACCTTGCGGGCTAGCCAACTCTTCACTTTTTAGGATATGGTGAGTTGAGAACCATACTATTTTGGGCAAATTGCAAGCCATATAAATGGATTTGATATATCTTTACCAAGAGCCGTTTGCTCCTGGATTAGCCAATCCTTTTGTTTATTAGACAAGGCGGACTGATAACCAATTGAGTAAGTGTAGAACACTTACTCCAAAAAAAAAAAAAAAATTTGGCCAAAAATGGGGGAATTGGAATATTTATATGATAAAATTCGTGAGAATTCCCCACATTTAGAAATGAATATTGCCCTCAATATTCAAAGTACCGCGGTTATGCCGAAACAAAGAACGTAAAGGAAATACTACGGCCATTATTATGAAAGTTTTTTTTTTTTTTTTTTTTTTTTTTTTTTTAGAAAACTTATATATACAACATGTGGGGCAACTCCCCCACACTAGGGTGGACACATGGGTGAAAACCCATGTTTAGCTACTGTTTTTGATTACCGAGTCGCTAGCTTGACTCGACCCCGAATTAATTGGTTCATGGGGAAGCAAAGTGGAAGAAACAATCTCCATCGGACTTTCATTCAAGATGTTTGGACAAACATTTGAAGTATGTGAAAGTTCCACACCGATGAGACATACATAGAACCGGCTCAAAAAATGATAAATGAAAATGCCGGGATCAAAAATAGTGTCCTCATTCCCGAAGGAGAAAAGGGAATGAGAAGTCACACTATATGTGAAGAAAAGAAAGAAAATCATGATACAAATCATGACTAACTCCTCATTATCGGAAGGGAATTCATGATTTTGGATCATGAATCTCATCGATGAGGATAGAATCGTCATCACATGATGGAAGAGATAAGTTAGAATACGAGAGGTGGGACAAGTGGTGTGCTCACGAGCTAGCAATTTCCACCACTTCGTGATGGTCTCAGATCGGCCTCGGACATTTCATCGAAAAGAGGATTTACTTTCCCAAAAGTGTAGTCATTATTAAATTCAAAAGAGGATTTGAGAAAATCCGAAGTAACCTCGAAATGTCAAGAGAATCACAAAAGGCAAATCACAATCACTATCGGATATATCCTCGGACTCACTTGGGATTGGGACGAAGTTCTCAACATTAGACGATTCCGTTTCGGAATTGTGCCAAGATGCTCATCCTCCATTATGAGAGAGTCTTTGGAAGCAATAATAGGTAAGATAGGTGTAATAGCAATAGGCGAGGAGTTGAGAAATGATATCGTTCAATTGAATAGCACTCTCCTCGTCGTCCTCATAATATTCCCTCATTTGAATATTATCCTCATCATCATCGTCATCATATTGGATTCTTATATTCATCTGTGAAGCTTACATACCATTCTTTTCATTTGTAGTTTCTTTCGAATGCGTATTTCTTGAACTTTGTGGAAGATTACACTCCTCGTAATCATTGAGATCTTTGTGAAGGCTCGGAAGTCGATGGTGATGGAATCTTGTGGGGTTGGAAATTGTCAAACCGGAGAATTGGAATTGTGAAAATTTTGATTCATCGGTTGACATTCAAAAGTCGCATGAGGACCCCCATAATTCTCACAATAAGAAACTGTTGAGTATATGAAGATAAGTCGGGTGTGGTGGGTAATTGGAAAAGTTTGAGGGTCGTTAAATAAGTTCGTATTAGGATCATAATCAAATGAATTCCTAGAATCACAAAACAAACAACTCCGTTCGAATATCATTACCACACTGCATACACGCATACAGACTACATGGTGAACCAAAAGAGGCTCACCACAACCGACACAAGGATATACGATTCCATTAGAATAGAAGAAGTTAGAATCAAATGGATAGAGGGTAAAGGGATAAAGAATCAAAAAGGGTAAGAGGATAAAGAGGAATATTTTTGGCATTTTTGAAAAACATGATGATAAAATCAAAGAATGAAAATATTTTTGGATTTTCTGATAACTTTACAAAAAAACTTTTTACAAAAGATGGAATATGTGCAAGAATGGGTCTGAAAAAGGCTAAACACACGCTAAAGCCTCCCGGCGGTGGCGTAAAATTTGATCTGTGCTAAACCGTCAAGTCTAATCACACAAACCGCCACTTGTGAATGACCACCGTAATGAGGCTTAAAACAGTTCGAGACACAAATACAATGAAGATCGAGAAATCTGTGGATTTCCGGTCGTTAAGTCCCACGGAGACTCAATGGTGTGTAAACACTTGATCGAGACGGTAGAATGATCACTAATGATAGCGATCGATAAAGGTATTGGATGGATAATTACACTCTTGAAAAAGTTTATAAATAAATGACTTAAATGCAAATTAAGAAAATTAAAAAGTTAAAATATATTAAATAAACGCTATCACTATTTTTACAATGATGTTTTGTGATTTTATAAAACAAAATATCTTAAATAAACTATATTAACTAAAGCGTAAACTTGAATTACCTAAAAGCGTTACTTAAAAAGCGTCGTTAAATATAAAAATTACTGTTGGGCGCAAGACAAAACGTAAAATTTATGAAATAAAAGGCCTATGAATGTAAAATCAATTTTCTTACGTACTATATGACAAAAGAAAATTTTAGAAAAAAGATTTATATTTTTTAGACTTTTATATTTTTATTATGAATTAATTAAGATTTTATACTAATTAAATGTTTAAAAATACTAAAAATAACGAGAAAAATCTGAAACTTTTTGTAAAAATACTTTATACTAATACAATCCTATGAAAAATACAAAAATGGAAAAAGCTAGTTCGAATAAGCTACAAATAAGCTAAATAAGGCGTATAAGCTTAAACTGACAAAAGGTGGTTATGTATTAGATTTTGCAAGATATGAACGAGACAAGTCCCAAGGGCAACTGGTATCCAGGTACACACTTAGCACTCTCCTAAGGTGGGAGGTCTCAGGTTCGAGCCTGCCTCCCCACCTTTTTGCCAAACATTTTTTTTTTCAAATTTTATTTTACAAACTAATTAAACACATGAAAATAAGCAATTTTTACAACTACCACTTTTATAAAAACAACTAATAAGCAATCGAACTAGCTTATTTATACTAACGATGAACAAGAAATTAAATAAGTACAAAGATTAAGCTAAATGACAATTAAGCTAGAAAATAAGCATAAGTTAACCGAAATTTAATCGAACAACTTATAATAAGCTAATGTTACAATGAATAAGCTAACTAACTAAGGAATAAGCGAACAAGATTCAAATAAGCACTAGCTAACTGTTTACACGATGAACTATATGGTTTACTAGGTACTTTCTCACTAACTTTTAAGCACTTAAATAAGCTAGAAAATAAAAGAGATCCTTGGAATTAACTAGCTAACCAATGAGCTTTTCAAAAGCTAAAGCACTCACTATAATGTTCTTGAAGAGCTTTTAATGAGCTTATGCAAAAACTTGAAAACAATGGTGATTATAGTCTTGGTGACTTGGACAAAACTAGAAGCAATAAGCGGTCTAATCAAATAAGCTAGAATTTGAAAATTTGAGCTTGAAACCTTGAGACGACTAGGTGAGCTTCTCAAAAGCTAAGGTACAAAGATAAGCCTCACTAAAAGCTCTTGATAAGCTTGTGAAAGAGCTTAGCAAACCATGCATGTGACATTATTTTGAAACAGTACTCTAAAGAAGCTGAAAAATAAGCACTAAGTAAGCTGATTAAAAGCAAAATAATATTTTTCTAATTTTCTTAAGCAACTAAAGTTTAATGTCCTAGAAGCTTATAAGCTGAATCTTAATATTAAGCACACAGTGAAATTCTAAGTTTTATTCAAAAACGACCCAATGAAAATTTGACTTTTCAGTTTAAACTAAAGGTTTGACTTTTATGAACTTGTAAGTGATTCTAATGCTTGTATATGTTATATTAAGCTATGTTCAGGTGATTTTAAGCTAGAGTATCAAGTTTAAAGCTAATGTGATGAGATATTCAATCTAGACCCTTAATAGGTTAAATGACAAGGATGAAATCAATACTGAATTTGACTTTTAATTAATGAGAACCGATTTTATTGATTTACCTTGACTATTTAGAACCTAAGTGACTGCACAACAACAATTAACAACATAACAAGTCGCAAACACAGTGGTATCATGCGAACCAAACACCCTTCAATGAAACTGTTTTGCAAATAAAATGATCTAAACACTAAACCAACTTGTAAAAGGATCAAACTCGGTTTATATAACCTAAATATAACTACTTAACAAAGTTAAAACTACCAATGATCACGGATACAATTATAAGCATAAAATGCAAAATGGCTAGAAATTAGAAAGTGAAAAGTTCACTCACATGGATCCGACTTAAGTGCGACCAAAACCAAAACCCAAGATCACTAAACTAAGCTATTTCCAACCCTAATCAACATCGCATCACCCACATACCATCACCAAGTCCAATTTGCTGTGATTGACTATTATTGACCATGAACCAAAATCACTTAAACCTTGAATGCAAGCTTATACAAAGCTATCATAAGCTTTTACAAGCTTATTTGAGATTAAATACAAGCTACTGGAAGCTTAAACTTAAGATTTTGAGAATGAATTTTGCAACAGTACATGAAACATGGAATTTTATCTAAAACTTGGATTAAAAACTCAAAAGCTTAATACAATGATTTGTTAACTTGAAAGTGATACATGGAAACTGAAATTACACCATTTTGATTAAACTACAACATTTATATAAAAAAACGACATTAAAGAAAAATATAAAACTAACTAACTACTCTTTCTTGCTTCTCATTGCTCCTTATATATACCAAACATCTTCCCACATGTCTCTGACTTGATCCCACCATCATTTTGGTCCATTGGATGTCTTAAAGTCATCTTGGCCTTTGATTCAGTTTTGGCGGGAAATGGATATATGGCAGCTGGAGCTTGAGTGTGAAGAGGGGGGAGGTAATAAATGTTATTTGGAGTTGTGTGGAGGTGGGGGGACAAAGGAGATGGATAGGTGAGGAGGGGGGTGGAGTGGTTGTGAGTTGCAGAGAAGCAAGTGGAAGAGGATGACTAAGGCGCCAACTGGTGTGTTTGTTTGACTTGTTGGATTGACCAGATATTAATAGGGGGGTCCAAAATTGCTAATGACAGGGGTCACAATGGGGTAGGCAGGCCAAAAAGGGTGTTAAAGGCTTATAATGACAAGGGACTATTGTGCAATTTCTGAATTTGCAAGGACCTTTTCTGTCAATTCTGAAAAGTTGTTCAAAGGGCTGAAAATGAC
This sequence comes from Chrysanthemum lavandulifolium, assembly GCA_022545495.1. NCBI lineage: Eukaryota > Viridiplantae > Streptophyta > Magnoliopsida > Asterales > Asteraceae > Chrysanthemum > Chrysanthemum lavandulifolium. The sequence goes on along the minus strand of CM040244.1, from coordinate 235,765,176 downwards.
AAGCTTCAAAAGTACAGGGACCAAACTTGTCAATTTCCAATTTCCAAAGGCCATTTCTGCCAAATTTCAAACTTGAAGGACCAATTTTGTAATTTTCTCAAACTTTTGATATTTTTCACCAAAGGACTAAATTTGACAAGTTATGATTTAAAAAGGACCTTTGGTGACTTTTCTTTTGAAATTTTGACTCAGGGACTATATTTGACAATTTTAGAAACTTGGGGGACTAAAACTGCTAATTTTGCAAATTTGATATGTTTTTCATCTGATTTTGATCTTTTTGCATTTAAAACACATAAAACACTGATTTGTGATATTTTTATCATTTTGATGCATTTTGAGTGTTTTCGGATGATTTTGCAGTTTATATTATACAAAAATGATGAGTATTTAGACACTCATCAAAGCTTGATCGAATATCAAAAGTACTTAAAGGTTCAAGATTCGTTACATCACTTTTTCTATTACATTTGTCGACGCAATATCTAAAGTGGGTGCAACTTGAGTCTTATTCAAAGTCCTAGGGTGTTCTTCTACTTGACATTCTTTATTGTTCTTTTCTTAGGTCGCAACTTCCTATTCTTCCTTGTATTGCTCGTAGGTCGTGAAGTGCGGACGTTTGGAAAAGAGGCAACTATTCTGCTTCAAGAGAGGAAAGCATATTAGTATCTTGTGGTTTGTCAAGAGGCATGCAGGGTCACGTTTGCTAAGTGTTACTGTGCAAGTTTCTTAATGATGCTAGGTTGAACTTGTTCATACTTTCCTAACATCTCTTAACTTAATGATAGTGTGCACCAAATCTTGATTTTCGAACAAAGATTTTAAAAATTCATGACTTCTTTAGTGTGTGCAAGATAATGATCAAGTTTGTTTGATGCTTCATCACGAGTCATTTGAGTAAATCAAATATGACACCATATTCCTTTTAACTTTTGCAAGTTCTTGTCCATATTTTGAGATTTGACATTTCAAAGACGCGTTTTGATCATCCAGTTGCTCAAATTTTGGATTAAAAGTTGTGGAATGCAACTGGTTGATTTTGTTTTGCAAAGCAAGTTCACGATTGTGACAATATTTTTGACACCATTGAAGACGACGTTTTGCATTTGAAAGCTCGTTTAACAGTTGTTCATTTTCAACTTTTAAAGACTCGATCTGATGTACATTATCAGTATTCTCAACAATTTCAACAGAATCAACGATGTTAGAGATATAATCAAATGCATATGACAAGGAATGCAACAACACAACATTATGGATATCGGCACGTATAACATCTTCCAAGAGTCGATCAACATCTTTTCGTAACATCTTCTTTTACGCTTTGTATTTGAGATTGATGTTTCGTTTGTTCGAAAACTCTTTTCATAAGTCCAAGCTCCTTGTGAAAATCCTTTCCCAATATATAGCACAATTTTCAAATTTCGGACATGAGGTAAAATTGTTTATGAAGAATATCTCTTTGTGCAGCGAAGAAGCGATTGAAAATGTTCAATTTTTATTTAGAATGAAATTCAATTTCACGTTCCAAAAGTTTGATGTCCAAATGAATGTTTCAAAATATTTTATAACTTTACATTGTTTGGCTAATGGTTTTATTTCACTAAGTGAAGGTAAAGGACCATTAATTTGTACTTTATTGGAAAGGGACCCTCGTAAGTAGGTGTGATAACCCAAGGTGTGTTAGAAAAATCCTTTTGTGCAACGAAGTGACGACTTTGAATAGTTAAATGGTTTGTTATAAACAACCTTTTCTAATTTTGATCGAGTCTCGTCTTACGCATCTAATTCCTCTTGACGGTTATATTCAACAACACTCATAATTAAATCATCAACTCTATGTTACTTTGTAAACTTGTGATTTGGTTTGAATGCTCGTTTGAAAACTTAGGTTTGTAATCGCAAGATTCGGTCCATATCCATTTGGATTTGGTTTGAAAGTATACTTTTGAATCGTTGTGATTGATTCACCATGTTTATAAACAACGATTCGAAACTATTTGATTTTGTTTTGTAAGTCGACAATTTCCTCAAGTTAGTCATCTATTCGTTTCGTGAAATGCTTTTGTACTCGAGAGCTGCTTTTGACAAGTTAACAACTCGAGACTTGGATTTTGAGTTTCCAAAGCAAGAGCGTTAAGTTGTTTTTTATGTTTATGTGTCGGTTGTTCTATTTGAGACAACAAAGCATTCTTGATGCGGCTAGATCACGAACTGTCGTTCTAAAGATTTTTCGTTTTGGTGTGATTTAGCAAAAGCGACTTCAAAACCTTTTCACGTTTTCTTGAGTTTTGAAAAATTGAGTTGTCGTTTTAAGCATTCAATATACAGTTAATAGTGCATTTTCTTGTGTAATTGCTGATTTAATGAATGACATGCATCCATTTGGGATTGTTGGTCTTTAAGTAAGAGGTCAATATCTGGATTAGGCAAAGGTTCAGCGTGTTCAACGTGTGTTCAATGTGAGTCACAACATGATCATTATTCAGATCCTCAAGTATAACCACGGAGTCAATTTGAGTATCAAAGGTAACCATAAGGTCTTCTTGATCGTCAAATGTAACTACAGGGTCTAGTTGAGAATCGTCATAATGAGATGTAGACGGCTCATGTTGAACATTATGAGCCTCGTCGGATTCAGATATATGCTGAGATATTAGATCAGTGATGAATATGGTTTGTTCGGCACCGAGACAAGCCATTAGTGTCATACACTGGGCTGTGTCACTCATGTGGAGAGCTTGCATTTGTGCCATCAACATCACTTCCGCATTAGCTCGCAAGTCTTCCATATCATCATCTCGAGTGCGCATCTACCATAAAGCTCATTCTTTGTTTGTGAGAGTTCCACCGCTTCATCCTTAAGATCCAAAAGTAAAGCCTCCTTGTGATAAGCACCGCCTCTAGTCCTCGGCTTTGGGCATGCATTAGCCAGTGACCCTTCTCATTACAGCTTGTAGCAGTAAGACCATTCATCCCATTAAAGAGCATTCCCTGTTCAACCACTTGAGCTCTCGTTGTGGAGCACCCATGTTATTCCTTCCCATAGCAATAATCCCTGACCTCCTCCCATCCGACGACCATAACCACGATTACGAACTTCAACACGTCCATTGTTCACAATGACTGATTCCTTGTGTTTGATGAGGAGCGAATGCGATTGTTGGATTTGTTTGTATACCGACCGAAGGCTTTGGCAATCATAACAAATCCTTGTTGCAATGCATCGAAAGCTTCGGAGTCCTCATTAGCTTCACTGTAAAGTGCTTGATCATTGTTGTTGTTGTATGGAACCAATTGAGTTTGTTGAGATTGTTGCTATGAAGGATCATATGGTGTAATTGTTGCAGTTGGTTGAGGAGTGGGTTGAGGAGCGGGTTGAGGAGGATAACTAGTTTGAGCCCACAAAGCAAGTTGTTGATTGTCCGGAAGTGACGGTGGGGTCGGGAGTCCACGGATAGTCCGTTCTTTGTCAACTTCTTTTTGGTGGGGCTTCAAATAGTCGTACAACAATCCGTAAGTAGCATGATGAAGATTCTTGGCTTGACGGATGAAAATGACATATTTTTCCCACTCAGGACCAAGACTACTTAGGAACTTAGTGTTAACAGCAATTCTTGGCATGATGATGTTGTGTTTGTCCAAGTCATTGATGATGTCAGAGAATCGATTATGATAAGACTCTAATGTCTATCCTGGTTCAATCATGAAGTGTTCATAAGCCAAGTAAATTTTGTATTCCATATCCTCTTGATTGAGTTCAGTGCCTTCCATAAGAAAATGAATATGTTCCCACATCTTTTTTGCAGTCTTTTGAGCATCAACACTTGAAGGATTGGATTGGGTAATCCTAAAAGGATATATTGCATTGCTAGCTCATCGACTTCGTAGTGTAGAAGTTCATCACCGGAAAGGTCACGACAGTTGCAATGTTTGTGAGATCATCTCTTGGTGGAATAGCATTTGGATCTCCGGTGTAACGAGAATAGGCATCTGAAATGGACCTTCAAGATGACCTTCTTTAAGAACTTTCCATGTGGCTTCTTTAGATCACAAAACCTAAAGAACCTAATCACCCATTGATCATAGTTTCGGGAGTGAGCATTGGAGGTCTATCAAGTGATCTGCCTCATGAATGGATTGTTGGCTACTTAAAGCTTCACATCTTTGCAAACCAAGTCGGTTCCTTCATAGTATTCACGGATGGATGTTGAATGTAACGTTTGTGTAAGGTTGTACTTGAAGACTAGGTGGTGGTTGAACCATTAGAGGTGGAATTGCTCCTTGTTGTGGATAATGTTGTTGGTTGAATTGTTGTTGATAAATTTGTTGTTGATTGAATTGTTGATGTTGTGGACTTAGTTGTTGTTGTTGTTGATTATACGTGTAAGGAAAGTAGTTAGAGTATGGTGGTTGAGACATGTTGAAAACTTGTGTTGTTAAATGGATCTTTGTAGTCGAATGAAACGTTGTTGATGAAGTATCCTTAGGCGTAGAAAATACGTTAAGGCAAAGTAATGCTTATGCGTAAAAACACCAAACTTACGCGTAAAAGTGATATTTACGCGTAGGATTAGCTTACGCGTAAGAATTGAGAAACACTAAGATTGGGCGCAAACTGAAAGTTAGGCGTAGAAAACTTATGCGTAAGATTAGCTTATGCGTAAGAAAAGGCTTAGGCGTAAGATTAAGCTTAGGCGTAAAGAGTTCTACGCGTAAGAGTGAGCTTATGCGTAAAATTAAGGTTTTGCCCAAAAAATCCTTTACACTATCACAGTGTAAATGATATCCAAAGTCGAAGTGTTTTCAGGCTTATCCAAGCAAGAAAACACTGAGTAAACCAAATTCACTGAAGATCGATCCAAGGAAAAGTTATGTGTAACTTTAGGGTTTCGTTACGCGTAAAACTTAACCAAAACATATTTTTAGCCCAAAGTGTTTCTAAACCAGATTTTTTAGATGAGACAGATTCAATATCACCAAAATAACATAAAAGTGTGAAACTTGATGATCCAAAACTTAGAAACACCTTATGCGTAGAAATGATCCTACGTATAAAACCAAGTTTAAAATCAAAGAAATACACGTAAAGTTTGAAACTTTTTGCCAAAAACAGATATTTTAACACCTAAAAACGTTGAAAGTACAAGAATCTTGGATTGAAAAGTGTAAAAAATGAGTTTTTAAGCGTGAAAAAGTTTGAGAACCGTGAGTTACGCGTAAGACCAAAAATAACTTCAAAAACAAAACCTTTTCACCCAACTATTTGGCGAATGATACCATTGTCAGGTTCCCATATTTATAACATAAGCATCAATAGAAGAAATAGAGAAGAAGAGATCGGATGAACAAACACACACACACACGTATGATAAAATATGAAAGGTTATGCATAAAGTGTGAAGAGTGAATTGAACAACCAACCCTCAAGTGAGGGTTTACAAGCATTATTTATAGGAAGGAACTAGGGCAACATGCAAGTTCCCTTCCTTTCCTTTATGGGCTTGGGCCAAGGCTCATGGGCTTTCTACATAAGCCTTGGCATGATTACTAACATAAAAGTCATATTAAGCTAACTATTACATATTAATTACTAACACTTGAAATCTAGTTTAGGAGTGATTCCAACAGTTTGGACACTTGTTCCTCCACCTAATAACCAAACCATAATAGGAACTAAATGGGTATATAAAAACAAGTTAGATGCAAATGGTGTAGTGTCTAGAAACAAAGCTAGACTTGTTGCCCAAGGGTATAATCAACAAGAAGGCATAGAGTTTGATGAGACCTATGCTCCGTGGCTAGATTAGAGTCTATAAGAATACTTCTTGCTTATGCTTGTGCTAATGATCTTAAGCTTTTTCAAATCTTTTTTTAATAAAAAACAACTACACCATGAGGTTAGTTGATAAAAGATGGCATGATGAGTTTGAAATGAGTATGATGGGAGAACTAAGTTTCTTTCTCGGTCTACAAATCAAACAAATAAAAGATGGTATCTTCTTTAATCAATCCAAATATATAAAAGAAATGTTAAAAAAGTTTGGTTTAGAAGAGTCAAAACCCATAAGAACACTAATGTCATCCGATACTAAACTAACCAAAAATGAAGACGGTGAATCCGTTGATGACACAAAATACCATGGTATGATTGGTAGTCTTCTCTATCTTACGGCTAGTCGGACGGATATCATGTTTAGTGTTTGTCTATGTGCTAGGTTTCAAGAAGATTCTAAAACATCACATCTAGAAGCGGTCAAAAGAATATTTAGATACATTAAGGGTACGACTCAATTGGGATTATGGTATCCTAAGGGAACAGGGTGGAAACTATTGTATATGCGGATTCTGACCATGCAGGTGATTTTGTTGACCGAAAGAGTACAAGTGGTGTATGTACCTTTATGGGATGTTGTTTAACATCTTGGTTCTCGAAGAAGCAAACGGAATTAGCCATATCAACAACCGAAGCCGAATATGTCTCCGCGAGCAAAGCATGCCAACAAGCACTATGGATGAAACAAGCGTTAGTTGACTACGACATTCATCTAAGTGACATAGCCATTTTATGCGACAACAAAGGTGCTTTTGACTTAAGCAAGAATCCGGTATTACACTCTCGCACCAAGCATATAGAGATCCGTCATCACTTCTTAAGAGACAATGTTCAAAAGAGGAACATTTCTATTGAGAAGGTAGCATCCGAAGATAACATAGCCAACGTCCTCACCAAACCGTTGAAGCAGGAACAATTAAACTTGCTTCGTCTTGGTCTTGGTCTCATGGAACACTCGTCGTAATTTGTTTCTCAACTCTACAAGGTATGTAAACATTAGTCTTCCTTATTTTCTGAGTCTAGGATCTCTATTTCACACACAACTCACAAACAATATGGGGATTTTCAAAACTCAAAATATATTGTCTTGTACCCTTTCAAAACTAACGATAACTTTTTGTTTTCAAGAAACTCTTTGAAATGTTTTCTAAAAGAATACTTCTCCCCGTATCATTTTTTCTAACACTACTCTCACGTCTAGGACAAACCTTTTTCATTATTAATACAAATTAAAAACAAGTTTTCATTTCATCTCATGTCTTTTAAATGCTAAAAGGAACACATAACTAATATGTATTTTCTAGTACATTCATTTAAGCAAAAATGAATTTAGGAGCACTCGGGTTATCTCACATAATAATATGCTTTTTCACTTCTAGTTTATTTTCTTTTCTTTTTAGGAGTCGAGATAACCGCAACTCCAAATGGTTTGCATATAGGCACACACTAGGCACAAATGTTTCCAAAAGGAAAAAATTTAGCCGCCTGAGTCACCAGTACCACGGATCCCAGCATTGACGCTGGACGGTTCCCTCAAGGAATGGATTCGTGGGAACCGTGGGACAGAAGCTGAATTTCTCTTCTATTTTTTCACTTTATGTATAAACCTTCATATTTTCATCATTTTACCTCTTTCACTAATAAGTATGTTACTTAATGCTTGTGTTCTCATGATCACATGCCTTAAATTCATATCTAATCATTAGATTTTAGTCCACATTTTGGGTCTAGCATTCATTACAATGCACTATTTTCTCTATAAATAAGGTTCCCAAAATGCTTACATATCCATCACTCTCAACCTCACAAAACAATCATTATCATGTCATCCAACATTGATGAATCACCTAGTGCAAACAATCCTCTTCAAGAAATCCAAAACTTTATCCTACCACCTTCCGTAGTGCCACCACCCAAATCTAGAAAAACTGCATGGATTAGCATCCGACCTTGTTGTTTAGCCAAACCATTGTCACAAAGTTCATCACCACCTACTAATTCACTACCAAATGATTTTATTGTAGCACCCCCATCATCTCCAACAAGCACATCACCACCATCACCTATCAAGTCTCCACCTAAGATCACCCTACCGAAACTTCTTAAGACTCCAAAAACAACCCAACTACCCGTATCTAGTCCACCACTCACATCATTTCAACAAACTTCCAACCCAAAAGAACTAGTCTTTTTAACACCACCAACATCTCCAAACACACTTTACAAAGATCTTGCAACTTCACCTCCTTTAGCTCCCATTATTTTACAACAACATCAAGGTTTATATATTCCACCACTTACCAACATAATGGACTTTGATCCATATTTTCCAACTTTTCCACCACATATTCCGCCCTTCACAAATCAAACTTACCCGGAAACCATCCACACACAATACCCACATCATTTACATTGTGAACATTGCCAATCCACTAGGGAACTTTTAATGGAAATTAGGGACGAGATGCGATTCATACTTAATCACATCCTTGATCGCATCAACATCATCACTCACCAAAACTTCCAAAATTAACCTTATGCAAGCATGGAAGGGAATGATATTACTATTTTCTCGATTTTTTTTTTTTTTCCGTTTTTAGTCATTTTAAAGAACAAACCTTGTTCTTAGTTTTTACATGTTTGTATGTGGCCTACATACCACTACACTTTATCTTTTTATTACAAGGCTTTGTTTACATATCTTGACTCTCCATCTTGTTTCTCGTCAATCACAAGATTATATTGCATGTTACTACTAACTTTTTCTTCGTAGGTAATATATTTTCTCACTTGACGCCCTATTCTAGCTACCGTCAAGGGGGAGTTAGTGATTCGGGGATTATATTCTTTTTCCACACTTTATTTCTTAGTTAGGTTCGCTTTTTGTTTCGACAAAAAGGGGGAGAAGAAGTAAAACTTATGCTTTCAAAACATACATCTAATCTTAATTTTACTCATCATAACATTATATTTTGTGATCAACAAAAAAGAGATTGTTAATACAAATAAATCGTAAAAATGTTTATTCATATTTAGCGGTCTCTGTGTGTTTTGTTGATAACAAATATAAAGTTATCATAAGTAAAATTATAAGGATACATGTTATTTTGTAAAGCTTAGTAGTTCTTCTTTCTTTTGTTGTAGTCTTATAAGGTCCCTCAAAGGCGAGATCACGTGATACTACAAGTCATCCAAGCAAGGGTCCTTGATTGATTTTGTAAACCCATCACGTATACCAACCACACGAATATGCGTGAAAAGAAACAAGATAAGAAAGATTAAGAAAAGAACTTGGTGACTTGATATATGTTAGGCGTGTATGTATAGAGAGAGAGATAAGAAAGGAAACTTTATTCCAAAGAAAAAACACACACACACACACTCAAGCACACCCTCAAATGAGACTTTGAGGGTATTTATAGTTCTTACATAATACCCTAATGGGCTTTGGAATGGGCTTGGACTTGGACTTGGATTGGGATACAAAGCTTATATAAGGCTAGCTTAACTTAACTTTTAACCAATTAGCTTATCCCAATCCACGAGCCCGTTGACTATTCTATCACGATATCTAACACACGTTACAAAGTTCCTAAATGTGAATGACCATCACTTCTAATAAAAACTATTAAGGCTAACAATCTCCCCTAAGGGTGGTCATTCAAAGATGCTCCACTTGATTAGGTCTTTACTTTTCTCGAGCTTGAACTTTGTGTGTAGATATAGAATAGTCTTGATTCTTTGTTCCTTCATGCTTTGTGATTAGTCAATGGTGTTGTTCGCCGTTTGTCAACCGTTGGTTAGGTGTCTCACGCCTTTCTCCACCATGCTCACACTTCTATTTGTCTTTTGTTACCAATGATGTAGTTCTCGAGTCTTTAAACTTTGTAGATTCTTTGACATTGACGAAGAATCATCTTTAACTTTGTGTTGCCTTTGATTTTGATGAGAACTTTCATGTGTTGTTGGTATGAGCATGTGGAGAATCGCACGATCAATCCGCTCCGGAGCTTCCATAAGAAGAAAACATAAAAGCAGGTTAGTAATAAGCGGTTCCGCACTTACAAGTTTGAATTTCGAGGGTGTTAATGACATAGTGTGAAAACACATCTCTAATTCTTACAAAGGCCGTTCTGAACTGAGTCCCACAAGTGAGATAACGCGATGTATCGAAGTATATCTATAATTCGGATGAGTCATTGAGGTACACGAAGCATCACCCATGATTGTAGACCGTTTGAGACACACTAAGCGTAATCCACGGGAGTTACCTAAGTGACTGCTTTGTCGAGGCGCTTGATGTTGACCACTGGCGGGAGTTTCCATTCAATCATGAAGATCACGGATGTGAAACTTCTCATAAATGTTCGGCGGATTGCTAAGATCTGCGTGGGACTCTAGAATATATCACTTGTGTCCTTATTGATGAACAACAAGCGATGTCATGTCAAGTGTTCCTATGAGATCTTTTGATGAATCTCGTGGCTCTAGACTCAATTAGTGCATTTTGGTTTCCTAAGCGGAGACTAGGGAGATGGTCTCCTTCTTCAATATCAACGATCTCTAAGAGAAAGTCGATAGATTATGTAGGGTTCCCAGTGAGAATGAAACAAATCCTTTTAAGAGGAATTGAGTGGCTAGAAGGTTTAGTGCAGTGCGTCACTGGGTCCATGACGTCCTTGTCTTCAATACCGGTGTCATCTAGTGACAACCAAGAGCATATGAATTGAACCCGGTTTACGCCCTAAGGTTGATTATGGAGGCTATTTCTTTTCACCCTTTTCATTATATTTCTTTTAATTCTTCAACCCTTCTTTCTCCTTTCTCACATTACTCCTTTTTCAATCATACCTAAGGACTTCTAATACTAACTATTGGTGATGTCCTTGGGTAGATCCCTCCGACTCTGGCGGATCATAGGACAATTTCCTATCCTTAGTCACCTTATAACTCCATGACTATCCCATGTTGCCATAAAACCATTTTTCTTGAAAATCTCTCAAAGTGTTTATGATTGAAAACATGTTTGAAACACCTTGAGAGTTTTATATTTGAAAAACACCCCTTCACATGTGCTTATATTGTTTTGTGAAATCGCACAGAGGGTAGAGTTCGCACTTTTGAATTGATCGACTTTAAATGAACTAGACCGATTCGAGACACGTTTACATCACTAGAGAACTAGCTTGAAATTATTACCCGTCTGGTCAAGTCCATAGAAAGTTTCTTGAGATGGTACACGACTTTGATTTCTCGTCAATTCATTGGTTACTGTTGAGTCGAGCTCTTTTGAGATTCAAACAACGATCATTAAACTTTTTGATCACATTTTAATCACGTTTCTCCCCTCAAAATAGCATATCTATGATGTTTTGAAACAAAATGATTAAAAGATATATTTTTGAAAAGCATTTGGAGAGAAAGCGATTTAGCATGAATTTTGGAACAATTTTGGTTTAATACTCCCCTTAACGAAAGCATATTTTCATACGAAAATTTAGAGTCAATTAAGGGTTTAGAGGAGTTATCTTGGTACCAAATGTGAGAGATTTTGAAAAATCTTTTTGAAAACTTTCGAATCAATGGTACGCAAGAGGATGAAGATTTTAAAAAATCTTTTGAAGATATTGAAGAAGAATTATCTTCATTTGTTTTAGGATAAGTGCTCGATATTTATGAAAATCGATTTTGCGTAGCACTTTACTTTCTTTAAAGATCGGGTTGCAAGCGGAAATACTTACAAGCCATTATGTTGAAGTCTCCGGTTTCCGAAGCCATTATTTTGAAGTATATATGAAAGCCATTATTTGAAGAAATTTTGAGAAACGACATGTTTTGGAAAACATTTAAAGAACTCTCGCTCAAGCATTTGTACATGCCCGTATCATTGTTGAATGACATTTCTAAACGTCTGAATATCGATTATCGAGAGACATGTCGTAGAAGAATATTTTGGATTTTGATTTTATATTGTTTTGAATTTTTGAATATTTTCGATTTTGTATTTGGTTTTGTTTTTTCAAATTTTGTAATTTGGTTTTTCAAAAGATATTTACAAAGAAGATTGAAGAAAGAGAAATTAAGTTGGGACAAGTAAAAGTGGAGTTTGGAACTAGAAAAGGATTTCCCATGCGAAATTGGCATAAAGGTTACCACAGAGTATATGAACCTTCAACACTTTTACAAGTACACGCATCCAGAAGAAGAATTTTCACAAATAACGATGTTAGAAGTACATGTTTCCTCACGGCGAGGGTGATCACTATCAACGGTTGTAGTGGATTCGACTTCCTTAACATGATGAGTTTCACTATTATACGTGTTGGTGCAAGTATCAAAATCTTTCTGTGGGAATCCACCTAAGACCTACTTTGTTGAAAACTTTGCCCGTGGGTATCCACCTAAGGTAAGATCTAGGAGTTGTTTTCTTATCGGATGCGTGGAAGACTCATTTTAGAAAAACTACGTCTGAAGAGATCGTCTATTAGGTGTCTTTTGTTTGTCTTTTATCAACGGGCTTGTTTCTATTTGGTGTCTTAGTGGATTGTGCCTGGCACGAGAATTATCTTTCTTGAGATATTGTGAGACACATGCATCATGATTAGCTAAAAAGACACATTTTTTACATGTAGTACAGACAAATTCAATATTCTTGTTTAACACAACAGCTTTAATTTTGTCACTACAGTCTTTTGGAAATTGATACTTGTTCGAAAAAGACTTAGAATTCCTAGCGTTGTTTTCTAGGGGTATAGCATTTTCTTTTGCGCAACTACTCTTAGATGCAAGCCAATCCCTAGTCTTGTGTCAAATGTTCCTAGGTAATGGTTTAGTACTACTAGCAGTGCCTTGAAATCCTGTAGAATTCATCACCCTAGATGATGCACCTAGAATTCCGTCTTTTCAAGTCTGTGCCTTTTTCCTAGCTTCTTCTAGATAGTGATTTTGGACCATGTTGTTAGAACCAACGGATTCTTTAACTGGATTTTTGGTCACATTCCGTGTACTAGGCTTAGAAATGCCAAGTGTAATCACTTTTGGTGTTTATCAAAAGCAGGTTTTCAAAATCTTTGATAATTCTCTTTTAATAGGCAAGGGCTGTGGGTATTTGTTTTTGACAAATCAATTTTCTCATTGACTTTTGGAGGAGGCGGAGAAATAGACATTTTGGTTTTAAACCGGTTTTGAAACATTTGCTTTCTCCTCGGTCAATGGTTTTGCAAACTTAGTATCCACACCTTTCCTTTTTGACTTCCCGGTGAGATCTCAAAAGATCATTTTGCTCTTTCATGTCCTTGTAGGCACGCTCATCGACGGTTTGTCATACTTGCATTCCTCGATTTTCGATCAAGTTGTTTAAAATAGGACACGTTTTCTTTTCAAGTTTTTCAAGAGCATTTTCATATTTTGAAACAATTGCGGAGGTCTCAAACTGAGTCTTTCATGATCTTCAACAGAATATGTTTGTAAAATAATGGACATGATATCGGTAGTCATAATATCTTGAAGAGAATCATTTAAATTTTCCAAAACTTTGATGTGTTCAAAACTTTCATTAGCTTGCTTTACCGAGGATTTATGGTCCTTGACAAAGTCAATTGTTTCTTTCAAAATGCTTGTTCAAAATGAATTACCCTTGAGTTGATGGCATTTACCGAGGGCAATTTGAGTTTCAAAAACTTTTTTGTTCGTCATCAAAACTAGAGAACTAGTTGTTAGGTGAAATATTGGTTTTAGTTTTAACGGTCTCTTGAAGATCCCAATTCTAGTTTTAACATTTTCTAAAATACTTCTCGCATCACTTGTGTTAAAAGGATTGTTTGAAGACATTTGTTCAATGTTGAAAGAGATTTTGAGACAACAATTGGTTTTGAAAGCGGTTTTGAAACTAGTGATGACACTTTGTTTGAAACACTTGGTGTGATGGAAAACTTTGATTTTCTTTTGAAACAAAAGTAATTCCATTAATTTTGTTCCTTATAATCAATTGGTTTTAGATCCGGATTCTTTTGTTTCATTTTTGATCTACTCTCATCGAGATAGTTCTAACGTTTCAAGAGAATCATGAACAATTATGGGTTCATGTAAAGCTTTTCCATTATTCACAACATTCTTTCTGAGCTTTCTTGAGGAAACAAGGAGGTTTGTTACCAAGAGCCATTTTTGAGTTGTATGAAAATACGGATTTGTTTGATTAATTAGCATATTAGTTGATTTGGTGAATGACCCGTTGTAACAAGCAAATTTTCCAATTTTTGATTTTTCATCTTTATCAAGAATTTCATCAAGAAGAGAATCTTCTCGTTTTGAAAAATCGACAATCAACTTCTTCTTCTCTTTTCAAGATCGAGAATACATTGCTTTTTGTTTAGAAAGTTGGTTATTTAGATCGAAATTTCCGTGTTTAAAGATTTTATTTTCAAGTTCAAATTCACATCAAGTGTGTTATACTTGATTTGCAATTGTTTTCTCTTAAAAGCAGAATCTCGATAACCAATTTCTAATTCGACTCTTTGTTTTTATGAAATTCAAAGGCTTTTGCGTTCTCCTTGTAACTCTCAAGCTCGGCGGTCAATTTAGCATTCGCGGCCTTAACCGCGATTGACCGTTCTAACTTTCTCAATTTCAATGCCACGTTATTGATTAATGTTTCAAAATAAGCACGGGTTTCCTCATCGGTCTCGGTATTTTGTGCCACACGGCCTCCATTAGGATCCACATCGGAGTTTGAGTTCGTATTGCTACAACTCGGATTGTCGGTATGTATCATAAGTAGGTGTTGGCGTCGCGAGAATGCTGTTCGTCATGAGTAAACACATCACATATGACATTGTTATAGCATGGATCAATGATTGGTACCTCGAATCTGCATTGGCGTCATAGGCGGGAGGTGCGTCGAGAATCGATGTCGTACTTAGTCTCTGAAGATTTGCCATGAAGATGTAGTTTGCTTTGATGTCCTCTCGGTCATCCAAATCATCCATAATAGCCATAAAGTCATGTTCCTCAAGACTCAACTGAAGTCCTGCGTTTTCCTTTTGTACCAACAACATAGCTTTACAAGAAACGCAAGATCCTTCTTTTTCGCTTAGTAGGACAATTCCTTGCCATGTGACCCACTCCTTGACAATTGTAACACGTAACACGATTACCCGATTCATATTTCCATAATTCCCAACGATTGGGCGCAACATTCCCATTCGATTACCCATCGCTCTATTCCCAACATTACATCCCATCGATTTCCAACATTCGAGCCAATGATTACACGATACGGAACCGCTGATTACCCATGCGACTTCTAAATGCTTTACCCAAGAATGCAAAAGCATGTGACAAAGCCTCTTCTTGTTCAATTTCATGATCGGTGATTCCTTGTTCTGGTATTGTGGATCTTGTTGTTGTTGAATGACTTGTTGTTCGGTGGATAGAATTGTTGTTGAGGAAACCGACTTGTGGTTGTGGAATGTATTCGCAAGTTGTTGTTGGTGGAAGATGATGAAGCTTGTTGTTGTGTATTCACCGTAGGTTGAGTCTTTGCAATGAGTGCCAATGGATCATGATTCTTTGCTAATCTTTCTTTTCGACTTCATTCACTTCATTTTGGTTTTGTTTGAAAATCGTTGAGTTGATCAAAGTTCACTTGATGTAAGTCTTTTGTTTGGTTGACAATAGTGACATATCGTCCCCATTCTTACGGTAGATTGTTCAAGAACTTGATGTTGCTCACGATAGTTACGGGTGTCAACTTGTTTCGATCGACTCATTCATTAAAGTGCGAGAACCTTCCATAGTAGGATTCAATGGATTCTCACGGAGTAGATGTAAACTTCTCCCATGCGGTTAGCAACTTGTTCTCCGTGTCTTGTTGACCAATTTTTGTTCCATGACAAAGTCGTCTAACACGTTCCCACATATCGAAAGCGTTTCACAACTGTCTCTGAGAAAGATGTCTCTTGGTAAACCCAGTTGGACAATATGAATTGCCATGTCATACGCTTCGACTTGCTTCGATCCTCTTGAGTATTCGATTCTTTTGAAGACGAAAAAATGGTGGGACGGGAGGTGTTGCATCGGCATTTCGTGGTCTTGGACTTGTCGAGGTATGAAAGGTCCATTCGAATGGATTGAATCATCAATTTTCCATTAGGTTTGGTCTTAATGTAATGAAGCATACGACTTGTCCATTGAAGATAACCACCTTTTTCCAACATAGGAGGACGGTTTTCGCACATTTGCATGAATGTCTTGTTGAGTAGCCATTGATTAAGGTATTACTGATAAAGTTGATGTAGGATCGATTCAATGATAAAGGAGTTGTGTTTGATGAAGATTAAGCTCGGTTTGAAGTTTTGCTCAAAATCTAACTCGTAAACTTGTTCTTAGCCGTAACATTTTCTCCCAAAATTTGAAATTCACCATAAAATTCAATTCTAAGGTTGTATGAAAAATTTGAGTTTTGACAATTTGACGCCAAATTTGACCAAAAAAATTTGAATTTGGGTCCAAAATTTGAATTTTTAACCAAAATTTTCAAGTTATACCAAAATTTGAATCTCGCGTAAAATTGAGCGTTTAGACTCCCTAAAATTTAAATTTTACTCAAGTTTTCCCTTGAAAAAACTTTTTTTTTAACCAATAACCAATAAGCGTAGAAAGAGCTTAGGCGTAGGGAGAAGAAGTTACGCGTAGAATGCTTAGGCGTAGGATTCTTATCGTGGGATGAACTTAGCTTACAAGTAGACGCGAAACAATAGAGTTATCGTAAGACTAAAAACTTAGTCGTAGAATCCTTATCGTAGGATTTACTTATGCGTAAGACAAGCTTAGGCGTAAGAAAATGCTTATGCAAAAGAGATTATACGCGTAAGATTTAGCTTATGCGTAAATCTAGGGTTTTGCTCAAAATCCTTTACACTATCACGATGTAAAAGATATCCAATAGTCGAAGTGTTCCACAAACTTATCCAAGTGAGGAAGCAGCGAGTAACCGTTGAAGCTCGAAGAATGCACCAAAAGTTATCGTAACCAAATGCTTATCGTAAAACCTTATGCGTAGGAAAAGGGTTTTGACTTTTCTTCACGCGTAAAAATAGGGTTTTGACTTACGCGTAAAAATTTCCGTTTTCCAAACGATTTCTTATGCACAAACAGCTTCCAAAACACTCAAATACCAAGAAAGTTTTGACCTTTATCACCCAAAATGCCTTTTATGCTTATGCGTAGAAATGAACAACGAACCAAACACGAGTTTAAAAGTGAGTTAAAACACGTAAAGCTTGAAACGTTTTGCAAAAAATGAAACTTTAACACCAAATAAACCTTAAACCACAAGAATCTTGAATTTTTAAGTGTAAAAATCAAAGCTTTAAGCGTGGCAAAGATGTATAACATGAGCTTTGCGTCTGATGACCAAAACTTCAAAACAAACACAAACACTCCTAAACCATTGTTAGGCGATTGATACCAATTGTAGGACCTCCTCAACTTTATCACGTATACCAACCTTCACTAACACACGAAGAACACGTGAACATAAACATATGATAAATAAGAAGAAAGATGAAGAAAAGAACTTGGTGACTTGATATATAATAGGCGTGTATGTTTAGAGAGAAAGAGAAGAAGGAAACTTTATTCCAAAGAAAAACACACACACACACACACTCAAGCACACCCTCAAATGAGACTTTGAGGGTATATATAGTTCTTACAATAATACCCTAATGGGCTTTGGCATGGGCCACGACTTGGACTTGGATTGGGCTTGGGATACAAGCTTATACAAGGCTAGCATATCTTAACTTTTAACCAATTAGCTTATCCCAATCCACAGCCCGTTGAGATATCTAACACGTTAGACTATTCATCACTTCTAATAAAAACGATATCTAACACAAGATCTTGTATTTCATATTTACAAAGTTCCTAAATGTGAATGACCATCACTTCTAATAAAAACTATTAATCGGTTGGCTATCCTTTACTTTACTTACTTTCATTGCTTACATTATTTATTGCTTTATACTTTCTATCCATCCATACGAATTCATATAATATCGAATCTAAAGTTTTTGAAACTAACTTAAAATCGGCAAAATTATTCAACCCCCCTTCTAGTTTTCCACAACAAGTTCAAATATTTAATGTATCTATGATTTATTCAAACAGTTTTGAAAGCCAGACAAAGTAAACTCAAACTTCATGAAAACATTTATCATACTCCTTGCCTCACACAAAAACTTTTTAGCAACATTAGGATGGCATCAAAGGGGTTCAATGGAGTTGTAGTACCTCTGTTTGAAAATATGTTACACTTTCAGGGTGAAGGATCAACAACCTCAGTTGACTCCCAACCACACACCCACTAATCATTCTGGTTCTCATTCAGCCTCACAACCCACTTCATCACCTTATAGGAGTGAAACTAGACATGACTCTGATGTTCCTCAGCACAGATCTCTTACTGATCCACATGTTGCAGATGAGGCTGCATCTGGTAGTATGGGAAGGGTTGCTCCTACTGACACATGCTTAGAAGCTGGTCAGGACAGGGGTAAAATAAGTAAGACCCAACCCATGGCAACATCTAATGTGTCTGGTTCTCAAGGACCAGATGCAGGTGATGGAAACCCCAGCCACATGGAAAGTATGGGGGAAATGCCCAGTGATCCACCTCTCCCAGAAGTTAACACATCTGGAAGTGGTGAAGGCAGTCTGAAACTTATACAGGATTTGATGGCTACATGTACCAGACTGATAGAAAGAGTGACTACCTTGGAGCAGGATCTTAGAGATACTAAAGCTTTATACAACATGGTCAACACCAAACTCATTGGCAAAGTGAAAAAGTTGCAGTTCAAGGTTAAGTCACTTCAACAACAAAGGAGATCCACAATGGTTGCATCAAGCTCAGAAAGTTTTGATGAAGACATGGAGCAAGGAGATTCTTCCAAACAGGGGAGGAAATCTGACTTTGATGCTGAATTTCAGGGGAGGATGGATTCTGACATGGGACAAGATGATGAGCAACTCTATCATGACACAGAGCAATAAATTGATATTGAAAACCAAGTGGAAAAAGTGGATAGTGTAGCAAGACAAATGGGAGAAACTGTTAATACTGCTGAAGCTAGAAGATAGATTACACAAGCAGTACAAAGTGGAGTTAGTACTACTGACATCCCAACAATAGCAGTTAGGTACTGCTAGAGATCAAGGTACTGCTACATCTGAAAGAAAAGTCTACACTAGAAGAAAGAAGGTTGACAAGGGCAAGGGAATCATGGTAACTACTGAAGAAGAACCACCCAAGAAGATGAAGAAGGGTGTGTTTGCACAGGTTCATCTGGATAAGGATTTAGCTCAAAGGATCCATGAAGAGGAGGTTGCTAGATTTCTAGAACAACAAAGATTGGCTAAGTCTGCAGAACTAACTCAAGAGCAGTCAGATGAATTGTTAGCTCAGATTTTGCAAGAGGAAGTAAGAGAAGTTGTTCAAGAAGACAACAGAGAAGATGCTTTGCAAGAACTTATGGCGACAATTAGGAAAAATCAAACTGCTAAGATGACAGGAAAAAGGTTCAAGCCCCCTACCAAACTGCAAAGGTTGAAGAGCATGAAGTTATACTTGAAACATCAAGACTACAAGAAGGATGATCAACTCTAAGGGGAATCTTATGCTGAAATTGAGAATATTTATGTTAGAGCTTATAGAAGGGTACAAGACTTTGTACCTATGGGAACTAAACCTGAAATAAGCAGTTTAAAAAGGAAAGCTATATCAATGGAATCTGAATCAGAAAAGAAGCAAAAGGTTGAAGAAGATCTTGCGGCAGAGGCTGAACTAGAGGAGCTGACAGATGAAAAGCTTCAACAGATGATTGTAGATGTTCCTGAAGATGTTAATGTAGATCCACTGTAGTCTAAACATCCCATCATTGATTAAGAAATTCACACAGATAGATTTGGAAAGTCTTGGAAGATCATCAGATTGGGAAACTTTGTGGAAATGTACAAGACTTTTGTTGATATGGTTAAGGCATTTGATAGAGATGACCTTTTAAAACTGTGGGAATTGGTCAAAGAAAAGTTCAACCATACAGATTTTGAAGATGACAAAGAGCATGAATTATGGGTTGAATTGGATAGAATATTTGAACCTGATCCTTTTGATAGTCTCTGGAAATTCCAAGTTCAAGACAAAGCTACTACATGGAGGTTGTATGACATATCTGGTGTGCATCATGTAGTGTAGATGTGTTCATGTTGGTAGAAAAGGAATACCCGCTCAGAGCTGGAATAATAGTGATCATGATATCAGCAAAACTCACTGTGGATGAAGACTCAGATATGGCAAGAGAGTTGATAAGAAAGATCAGGAATCAGTGTGACCAAGCAATGAAAGCTGCAAGAGGAAACTAGTGTTTGGAAGAATTCTCAGAGACCACATAACAGAAACTTGTCATTAAGGGATAATAACAAGTTTAAGGGAGGATTGTTGGGAAATAGAAGAGCTTCACACTTAGTACTGCAGGTATAAGTTAGTACTGCCAGTTTCAGTACTAACAAGTTAGTACTGCTAGTGATAGCAGTTAGTATTGCTAGTTTAAGTTAGTATTGCAGTTAGTTTTGGAAAGACGTGTAAAGGTTGTAACAGAATATATTCTATGTAATTAGAAGATATACATAGATAGTTTTCTTGTAAATGACTCCTTAGTCTATAAAAGGAGATTCTAGGTTATACTTAGAGGTATCTCATTCTGTGTAAAAGCTTAAAGGTTGTATACCCTGATACTAGCTAGAGTATCCGTATTATTGATTAATAATATTAAAGCGTTTTGGTTAAAACATTGTGCATTGCATTATTACTGTTTCATTGGTCATTCTTCTAAGTGTTATGAAGTAAATTTTGCATACTTGTTAGCATTAAGCTTTCTTTCATTCATAGTTGTTTTGGAATCATCCAAATAATATACTTATACAAGCTAAGTAGATCCAAAGTATGGGACTCACAAAATCTAGTTTACTTTCAGATTTGTTTGTGAAAATTCTTGCACTAAAGTAATTTCCAAAATATTTATTTAATGAACAAAAATAATTAAAGAGGTGAAATATTGATGAAAAGTTATTGCATTAATTCAAATATTGGGTTGTTAATGGTCCGAAAAATAATTAAATAATTCGCTAATACGGAGTAGCTAGTAATTAATGTATGCATTAAATAAAACAAAGCAAACATTTCAATTCAAATTAATTCGTTTTCATATATATATCATGAAATCAACCTTCTGTTTATATTTAGTTTTTGATATAATTAAGTTTACACAAAACAATTTTGAAGTTAAAATTTTGCAATACCTTAAAACTACAAATCTTACTAACGGATCGAAATATGAACATATGAGAAAATACTGAAGTCCTTTCATTTGTGTGAGGAAGTTGAAACTTGACTGAAGTTTCGATAGGAAACCTGATTTATTGCCGAGACAACTAAACGAAACACGTGATTTATAGCAAAGTCGACTGTCTTTATCCTTATTTTATTTATTTATTTATTTTTTTTATTTATTTTTTTTTATTCTTTCTTATAAAACTTAAATATTAGTAATGTTTAATCCCCAATATATTCTTTTAAAACTTAAATTTCAATCTTTTTTTTTAATTTCTCAAATAAAAATATTTTTAAAAAATAGTTGTCTTAAAATAGTTTGTTTCTGAAATTACTCGATCTTTAAAAAAAAAATCTTTTCCACACATTCATCCTGTTGTCGTTCTTAATCTCGACCCATAATTCAATCACAATTTGTTAAAGTAGAACTAGTATGATATTGTGGTCATCCCATATGACAATAAAGACTATCAACGTCAATTGTTAAACGTTACACGAAAAACTTAAACACAGTATTTCAATTATAATTATTTATCGCTATAAAATCCCTTCGTTATGCAGGTTGCACGCCTAGTACTTACAAACCATTGTTTACATTGAGTAAAGTTACAAGGCTGCCTAAGGTCGAAGTGACAAGAAATCGTCACACAACTCTAGCTTACAGAATTCATCATACACATGGTGATAATAGGAAGACGTACACATCAATACTTTATGAAAAGATGCGGGTGTGAAGATCAAAGTGTGATTTTTTGGTTTTTTTTAAGTTCATTCTCTTAAAATAAGTTATAACAGACATGTGTGCATAAGTTGGATTAAAATCTTCGATTGATCATTACAGGCATGTGTGCATCATCTCTTAATAGACTAAGTATGGCAATAAATCCGAACTATGAGAAGTCTATCCAAATAAGAGACCGATCAAAGGAAGTGCTCAATCGATATCACAAAATTCGAATTATGAATTAAGGTACTCTTGTCTCTTATGCTTTAGAAAAGTACTTTGATGTGCAATACTTCAATTTACTAGGAAGCCACAACTGGAATTGGAAAGATGTGTATATTTTGGAATGATGCTTGAAAATGGTGATCCAGTTGTGCTAAAATAGTAAAATTAGAGATAATGAACCACAATATAGGATTAATGACAAAAAATCTCCAAGCAAAAACAATAGTTACAAAATTCCCATTCCAATCCTTTAGTTGTTATGATAAGCACCATACAAGCTACAATTTAGTGCGACTAGGATTCAACAATAACTGAATAACCATTTTCCTACCGATATCCTACTATGTGTTAAATGGTACCCTTGAGGATTCGTCAAATGATAAAAAAAAATATCAAGACGAGGTGTCCGTTGCAATTTCTTCCAAAAACAGCTTCGATCCACAATTAGCTCTGAAACATTTACCAAATCCAAGGCAACATGTTTAGAAATATATGATAAAAATGAAGCTAAAATTTACAGCACTGAATACACACACGCCTAGACTTGTGTCCTTCTGGTCTTGGCATCAACACCGGGCTCCCTGGCCATTCCCTATGGATTCTGCATATTATCAAAGCCAAAAACAGCATAAAATCACTATTTGTCACAATAAACTGTTGGTTTTGATTATTTCATTTTTTGATCTTATTTATATATTGATGATATTGTTAGTTTGTTACTTACGTTGGAAAAGCAAATGAGCTTGTACTCGAGTCGCTTGACTCTCCGTGTGTGTCCATGTGTTCCCCGCACACACAAAACTCTTCGGTTTCTAAAGGGACCGACTTGGTATCAACCGGGACCTTTCGCGTTTCATGCTTCTAAAAATGCCATGTTATCTTTTTTGTTAGTAACAATTATAAATTAAAGGCAATAGTCATTAAATTTAGATTCACAATAATAAAGGCTATAGTCTTTTTAGTTGGTAAAACCAAATTCATGCATCCTGTCCATATTTTGTTTCAAGCACAGAATTCGGTAGGTTCACAAAGCTTAGATAACGAATGTATCAAAACATCACTTATTGCAAACAAGCTACATGCTATACTATTACCTCATTTCAAAGTTGCAGCGATAATTACTCTATTACTAAAACCATTAACTATTTCTTAGTAGACAATACTAGCATGTATCTACATACCTGTTTATATTAAGTGCAAATAAATACAATTCTAATTATCAAGTTCAAAACAGACGACAATATATCTCTAGATATTCTGAATATCATTTTCACAAAGATTACAAACCATGAAAATAAACTTGAATGCTCCTTATTTTGGGCAAAACATTAAATTTGAGCAACACTTTTGAAATATGATCTTGTTTTAATATATTCCCAACATTATAATTATTGCTTAAAAATAGGTTGAAATGATTAACAAAATAACAAATTATTTGTTTAACATTAAATGCTCCATTTTATTTTGAAATTACACAAGATACATCACCTCAATCCTACAATTTTAGTTTACTTACAAAAAAATTAATTAAGTTTTTATTGTTCCCGCGTTGCGGTGGAAGTCAATCAATGTTATGAAGAAAAAAAGTATACTAACCTTCCGGCGGACAGGACCAACGACTTGATTCCGTCGTGACGAGCTCTCAGAGCTTCTTTCCTCAACGACGCCACCACCCGTGTTATCGTCCTTAAAATAAAACACTATATACTCATCTTCTTCAGACTCACACGACTGCCAGTTCGCTGGAGACTCATCTCCTATTTCTTTCTCAACCGTCCTTTCATGTACCACTTGTCCCTTATCTTTGTGTCGTTTTCGATCATCTCTTTTTGAAGATGGTTTAGGCTGCTTATGACGATGATGCTCATCATCATCATCATCTATCGGAAGTTTACATGCGTTGAAACATGATATGAGATCTTTCATCCGACATCTCATCATAGTATAAGGAGTACTCATGTTTGGTTTTTCTAGAGAGAGGAAATGATGAGAGAGAGAGAGGAGGGAATTGTAGGGTTTGAAATTAGACAGTTGTGTGTGAATGCTTGAGAAATATGTGGAGATATACAAGGAAACTGCTCGTAATGGTCATTACACCACTACATTCATTTTGTGTTTTGAATTATACTTATTCCCTCCTAAGTAATTTATTTAAAATTTTAATTCATTAATTTTTTTCTTAAAAGTTTTGATCTAATCCTTTAAGAGGTAAAGTTTTTTGAATCCATGAGGTAAACAAAAATGGCGCGAGATGGCGCGTAACATGACACGAGGTGAGGAAATTGGTACTTCGTAACTAAAATGTTTGTGGCCCAACGGTAACTTGTCTTATGTAATAACAATGATCGCCAACTAAACGATTATGGGTTTTTATGACGTGTGAGATAAATTTATTGTGTATATATTACGAGACAGTTAACTAATTTCAAAAGAAAATAAAAGATTGAAAAATTTAATACTTCCTAAATGTGACACGATTACATTGTAGGAGTAAAGTTCAATATCGATCATAAATTCGATCTTTAAATATCAAGTATACAATTTTTTGTCATTCATTTTTCATCAAATTAGAAACACACTTTTTCTCTATTTAAAAAAAAAAAAAAAAAAAAAAAAACTCACAAATCGTTAATCATAACACTTTTATATAATTTTGCTATTTTTTTTCTTTTTGAGCTAGTGTTTAAATTTACGCCTAAAAAAATCATACTAGTATTTGATTTGTAACATCACAACTGATTTGTTATTTTTAAAATCACTCACATGTGATTTTACAATAACAAATCAACTGTGACTTTACAAATCACAAGCGATTTTTTCAGGCTTAAATTTAAAAACTAAGAAAAAACTTGAAAAGAAAGTTCGTCGAATGTATATCAAAGTGCCCGTTTACTGAAAGATAAAATATTTATCGTCGTGATGGTGTATTTTTTTGTCATTTAACGATTTACTGTTTGTAAGATATTTATTTTTCAAAGAATGTGGAAAGTGAGTCTTTTTATTTTGATAAAAAAAATGTCAAAATTTGTTCATTTGATCTTTATTTGTGATTCAAATTGATCTCACTTATACGCTACATATATGTTTGTATATATAGTTTTATGGTAATGGTGGCTCTACACTTTTTACGAGTAACGCTAAGAGCATAAGGTACCTTTCAAGTTGTTTCGTTCATGTTATAAGAAAAATATTCACATCAGGACATTTTTTTATAACACTATAATTCACTACAACCATCAAAAACACCCATCTCTCTTATAACACCATATTCTGGTGTCGTCGTGCACCCCTGAATCCCACACTTTTTTCCTCATTTATTTAAATGAAATAACACTTTACCTACAATTAAAATTTCATTAATAAAAAAAACATGCATTAAAAAATTTAGCCAAATACCATAATTTTATATCTAAACTCGGATTAACCCATATTTAGCCCAATATACTTAATAAGCACCAACAAATTTTGGCCCATAAAAGTCCAGTCCATCCTTCACATAAAAGGATATATAAGATAGCATTTTTCTCTAATTTTATTTTCTTATCTATTACCCCATATGCATCAGTTACACCCCATCTTCATCTATCATTTCACACTCACCAACTGAACAAACAAAACAAGAAAAAAACAATTTTCATAAACCAAACACAAACGTTCAAAATACATAAAGGAAAAAAAGTGAGAATGAGACCATTTGATGGGAAAATGCAAGAGACAGTGTGCATGTGGAGCCGTCCGGTTGCGTTTTTTGAGACCATTTCGGCTGGTCACGACAGTACATGACTCAAAAACGCAAGCTTCGGTGTTGAGCTCGCGTTATCGCGTTACGTTTTGAAGGAAAATGCCACTTTTGACGTAAGGTACCGAGAGCTCTAATAGCCGCCGAGAAGGATTCTAATTCCTAACTCATGTATTAATTCTTATACATGACCTAGTGGGCTTGTTAGCCCTGATTTTAAGGCTTACTCTAGGAGGTTTTGAAAAGTAAAAATATTTATATTACTGTTCAGTATATTACTACATATACAATAGTTATTCAACATTTGCTAATAAGATATTCAATAAAGGCTCATAATGTAAAAGGTTCATGTCATTAGTTTTGAAAATGCCCATTCAGTTACAAAATGGGCATTACTTGAAAGTTTAAAGTTACATGACATAAGAACCAAATAGCATAGGTTTCTAAGTGCACAACATATATGAACAAAAGAAGTGCACATAAATTAAGTTAAAGTTACACAACATTAAAGTTACATGACATAAGAAGTTTAGTTATACTAGACAATTTGCTTTCAATCCAAAATGAGAGCATTCGAACTTGAGCTTCCAATTCCTTGGTGTTACTTTGCCAGTTTTTTCTTCAAGATTCTTTCACTCCTTCCTCTTTTCCTTGGCATGACAAAGTTTCTCCTTGCTTCATTTACTGGTACAACATGGTTGACAACATGAATTGGTTCACTTGCTGCGGTCTGTGAGTTCTGGGTAGGTGTGAGATATGAGTTTTTGAGTTCTGAGTTTGTGCATTTTGGTTGTCAAGTGGAATTTCTTCAGCATGGTCATCTTCTGTATTTTCAATTGGATCAGACACACTTTCATTTTCACCAATTCTAAACCATCTTCTCAACCTTCCTAGTTTGCCAAGACCTGTAATCCCTCTACCTCTACCTTTTCCCCTGAGATTGAATGCCCTAAAACCACCCACTTCAGTAAATATTACCCTTTATTTTGATTTGAGTAGGTGCAACTGCACTAGAACCACCCACTTCATATTCACTTGAACCTAAGGTCTCATTTTCATCAACTGGGATAGAAGGTGCTTCTGGTGTAACTAAGGTATCATTTTCATCAACCTTCACTGACTTGCCAATTGTTTTTTTTTGTTTTCCTTGGTATACCTTTTTTAGAATTCATGGTTGCACTATCACTACCCATATCATATTCACCTGACCTAGCTGTTTCATTTTCATATGCTGGTGGAAAAGGGTTACAATCAGGTGTTGCTCTACATGGTTGAACTAAGGTTTCATCTTCATCAACTAAACCTGTGGTTGTGGTTTTCCTTGGTTTGCCTTTTTTAACAGGTGGTTTGGTGGTTTCACAACAGTTTGGTTCTTGTAACTCTTCTTATTATGACATTTTTGAAAACAATTTGAACAAGTCATTTCAATCCCAGTCCTAGGAATCTTATTGGGGTTCTTATTTTCATGGGCAACTCTAATCCTTTTTTTCCTTGGCCTACGAGGCATCTTTTGTGGTTTAGGAGGCAAGACCTTAGACAACTCACTACAGTCAGGCCAGAAGGTCATTCCACCAACAAGTGTTAAGTACTGATGGTAGGCATCATGAAACGTTTGTTTTCTAAAACATTTTGGCACATACTCTTCTGCATTTCTATTTAACTTGAAAATGACAGCAATGGCATGACTACATGGCAAACCTGATAGCTGCCACATCCTGCAGCTACAGGTCCTACGCTATTCATCAATACTATAAGCCTCTGAACCATTTTTCACTTCAAATAGATTTGCTTCGGTTGGTATCACATGCCAAAACCTTACACCAAATAAGTTCTAATTAGTATACAGTTAATTCTTATTGATCATTATAATCATGATATAAGTATAGTAAGTCATACCTTTGTTGATATTTTATGATTTCCAACCTTTTCTGAATGTTAGGAAAAATGTCACCTATCCCTTTATCCAACGTCTTTCTTATAATGTTCATTCTCTCCATAACAATCACCCTCATTGCTTCAAGCATTGTAATCAATGGCTTATCTCTAACTCTTAAAAGAACAACATTGAAACATTCACTGAATCCATTCTCCACAACTTCACAATTGTTACCAATATAAAAATAGGCTCTACCAGGTCTTGGGATCTTTATTAAGCAGATATTGATATGCATTTGGGTTAGCAATTTTGATCTTCTCCATAATCTTGTAGAACAGACCTGTATAACTAGCCTTTGAAGCAGCCCAAAAAATATTCCTAAATACCACACCACTATATGTTTTCCTAAAACCCTCATATATGTGCCTTGCACATTGTCTATGTTCTGCATATGGCATTACATCCTTGACAACTTCTATCAATCCCTACATTTACATCAAAAGATAGTTACAATATGAAAGATAGTTAAAAAAAACAAGGAACATTCAATCATGAAAATGAAGCATACATTGTGTTGATCTGACATTAGTGTTAAACCATTTCCAGTTGGCAAGTCAAGATCCTGTCCAAGCAATTCCAAAAACCATGACCAGTTATCTTTGTTCCACATTATGCTACTGAAAAGATGTGGCTGTTACCATCCCTCCAAATAGCCGTAAGAATTTCACCCACATTTGGCTTTTTGAGGAAACATCCATCCAAAGCTATAACCCTTCCACACCTTTTCTTCCAACCCTCTTTCAATACATTAAAGCAGACATAAAATCTATCAAAATATGTTTGATCATCTAGATTGACTTTAACCCCAACTCTAACAGTGGAACCATCATTTGATTCTAATATAGCTCTTGCATATGACCTAATATAACCATAATGATTTGCCATGGTGTTTTCCCCTTCATTTATTGCCCAACTTTTAGCCCTTCTACATACACTATGACTAATTATACAATTGTATTTTTTCATGACTAATTCAACAATTTGATGCAACTTAATGTCTGGATTCATTCTAATCTTAGGACCAAAGTGCTTAGAAATCCACTTGTAATTAACTAAAGATCCATACCTGAAATCTCTAGCTCATGTATGTTCATTAGTAAGTGATACTACCTGAAAAGACTTTTCATTACCCAACCGCTTCCCATAACACCTCCATGGGCATTTAGTGCCTTCATCCCTATCTGTTGGATATCTGTTGTACTTACTTGTTTCCCCTTCTTTGGATCCTTGATCTTCTCAAGACGTAACCACAACGAGCAATTAATTTCTTTGTTGACCTCCTCTCAAACCACATAGAAAATCCATTTGCTAAACCATAGAGAGTAAGACATTGTCTCAATTGACCAGCATCTACAAACTTTTCTCCAACCTGAAAAAAAACATAAAGATGTTACTGAAAGGACTAAGTGTAAGCTTAATACTATGCACAATATTTACGATGTACTAAAGCATTACATTTAGTTTCTACATTTTCCATTGTGTATCTGCATCATGGACAAGATACCTCTCCACATTAGTCTCCACCATTTTGAAAGGATCTGTAAGTACAACATCATCATCACAACCTTTGAGTTTCCTCATTAAGTCATTTAGGAATTCCTCATGTTCTAAGACAATATCATTTTCACCTAGACCATTAACTTTCTTTTGTCTTGAACTTCCCTCTCCACCTTGATGTTCAGTACCTTGGTTTGTTAACTTATGTGCCCTCTTTGCCTCATAATTTCTTTTCCTAAGTTCAATCAACTCATCCTCACCCTTTGATAAGTAGTCTATAGATTTGTCAGATAATTCACTGTCACTATCACTATATAACATTGAGTAGTTAGGAATTTCAACCTCACTCTCGTAAGAAGAATAATCCATAACCCTTTGATTCACATTTTCTTCAATAACAATACCCTTGTTTGTTGTTCCTAACCTGTGGCTTTCTATCATGAATTGGCCTATCTTCTTCAATCATGGGAGCCTTACCCTTATCCACTACCTTCTTAAGTATTTCATCATCAACATATTCTGATGGACCAGTGTCATCATCAACATGTTGTGATGTTGAAAGAATGTTTTCATCTACAACATTAGATGGTGCAACAGCCTCAGTCTCTAGATTAATAGGTGGTGCTTCAGTGTGATCCACATCAAGCTGAATTGATACACTATCCCAATGTTTTCTACTAACAGTTTTGGGCTTAGGTGGTGTTTTTAGCTTTTGTGCTTCTTCCTCAGCCCACGAAACTAATTCATCATATGACATGTTCCCATCATCCTTCTTCCTAATCCCTTGTATACTAAGTTTAGAAGTTGCCTTATTAACATATTCAGCACAGATCAAATTTTTATGATAATAATCATACAATATTTGGGAAATGTGGGCTAATTACATATATACTTTTCCATAAGATTCACCAAATGTATACATTGACACCAAATCTGCATTACACTCAACTATTTTTAACCTAACATCTAACTCACATTGTGGTAACTTAAAAAACACGGCATAAAACCTTAGCTCTAACTGCTCTTTCAGAAACTCACACATACCCTCATAGTCATACTTCTTATCCTTAGAAACCCTTAAGTGGTAAATTGTACCATTTTCATACCTTAGTGGTAAGAAATAAAAGACACCATCAAAGTGTAAATCAAAGAATAATGCATCTGAACCAGAAGGCGCCATACTGTAAACAATAAAAAAAATTATTAGTAATCAATAGAAACCCTAAATCACCATGCATATTATGGGAGACATAAATAAAAAACAATTCCAGTAAAATACACACATAATAAAGTGAAATCTACCTCTTGCCCACATTAATTGCATAAAATCACTAGACAATGAAAGTCAATTTTTACTTTAATAATTAAGGTTTGGGGACCAGATGGCATAAAGAAGTGTGTGGTGGGACTGTGTGTTTTTTTGGATAGGGTAAAGTATTTAAGTGGGGACCAAAACGTATTTTGGGTGTGGCATATGAATTTCATACGTGGAATTTGTAATAGGTTAAAAAATAGGTATTAAAAAGGCAGATATAACCGGCTAAAGTTTCATCCGGTCATACAGACCATACAATAGCACGATTTTAAAAGGTTGGTGTCAAGTTGAGAAAAAAAATAGGCTACATAAAATGACAAAAAGTGGCAAGTATGATACTTTTTTATGCAAATAACCCTGTACTAAATTAATTATTACTGGTATTAGGTATATCGTGCATGCATGTAAATTGTAAAAAGTGTATGTTCACGTAACCAATGTAAATGTAGTAATAATAAAAATGAGCTTGTAAAAATATAGTAATGCATCAAATGTATGTAAACTAAATCTAGTATGTAGTCATTGTGCACAGAATGTCGTTTCTTGTTTTACAAGATTTAACTCAATAGTTATACGTAAAAAGTACTTATGTAAACTTCAAAATAATTAATTTTAGTTTTGGAATAAATAATGACCTAGAAAATTACGGTTGTTATAGTCCTTCCCCCTTAAAGGAATCCCGTCCTGGGATTCAGTTTGTGATGATTGTTGAGGTGGTGTGGATGAAAAGGTATGGCTTCTTGCGACGGATTTGGTCTTCTCGTTCCCAAGTGAACTCGGGACCTCTTCGAGAATTCTAGCGAACCTTAATGATATAAATTCGTCTTTTTTTATAGTTGAACGACAATGTTCCTAATTTTCGATTTGTATGTCTACATGGCTCTATTCGTACATCAAGACCACCCATCTTGATGATGCTGGTCGGCAGGTTGTGTCTAGGATGGTTACTGATGTAATTTGACTTGTCGGCTCGGAACGTGGTGTGGAATGGGGCTGGCTTTTCAGTATAGGGTTGAGTTAAAGGTTTACCTGGTTACTGTGCTTGTTAATGTGAATGTCTATGAATGGTTTATATAAGAGTTTTGCTCTTCGAAGGTTTAAGTAAAAGTTGTTTTTAGGTAAAGTTTAAGGGTACTATTCCCATCATAACATGATTCTTCCAGAATTAGACATAGGTGATCAGGCTATGTATAATTGAGGACAATGATGTAATACTCGGTTTAGTCAAAATAGTATTATGTTTCTTAATGTTTTATAGTATTAATCATTTTATTTATAAAATAGTGGTCAAAATAGTTTTCAAAGGAGTAATACAGTTTATATGACGATAACAAAAAAAGTTTGTAGGATAGTTGTAAACTAGATTGTAAGATGGTAACAAAATAGATTTATACGGTACTTAGCAAAACATTTTATAAGGTGGTAAGATTCTATAGGTTATTACTCAAACATTTTATAGGATATAATAAATTAGGTTATTACAGGGTAGTAGCATATTTTTGCAAAACAATTGAGAAAATGGTAGTGAAATAGATAGTGTAATGGATGAGAGTCATCGTAACATGGTGATAATAAAAGATAGAGAATTCATTAGATAGAAAATTTACGCAATACAACGAGAACTCACAAGAAAGTACTTAAGGTAGAATACTAAAGAAATACAACCCTAGAGGGCTTAGACTTGATCTTAGTATGCATGCCATGAAACATTCTTCTTGGGTATTATTATTGCTCGTGACGGCGTTAAGACCCTCTCAAGCTCCTTCTCCTCCTAACACTTACACTTTTCCTTGAGTCCCTTCTTCATTCTGGTTCTTTAGTTTCGGGTAATCCTTTTTGAAATACCCTAGGGCTCCACACAAGGTACAATTTCCTGGAGTCCTTCGATTTGTAGGATTACTATAGTCCTCAGTTTGGTGACCACGCTTCTTGCATGATCCACACTTTTCATTGCAATGTCCTAAATGATGGAAGTTACATGTGTCACAGTAGGGTAATTTTCTAGCATATCTCTTCTTGGTATATGGTATTGCAGTATTAGTTTCCACACTTCCTCGCCTTCGATTCTGTTGGGGTTGGTGGTTGTTGTTCCTCTATTGATCGTTCCATTTCCATTTATTATTATCATTGCTTCCTCCATCCTTGGCACGCGCCACTTTTTCCATTGTATTATGTGTCATACAGACGGCTTCATGCATTGTAGCAGGCTTGGATGAGGCGACATTCCTTCGGATTACCGGGGAGAGTCCCCATATATACCTTTCAAGTTTCTTGTATTCGGGTTCAGCCATAGCAGGGCATAGCTGTACCAACTCGTAAAAGCGATTGGTGTACCCAATCATGTCATCTCCTTTCATAGTTAAATACCAAATTTCTTGTTACAATGCTCGCAATTCGTTCCTCGAACAATACTCTGCAACCATCATCTTTTTCATTTCATCCCAAGGGATTGAATGGGCAACATCGACTCCTACTGACTGAACATAGGCATTCCACCAGATCAGGGCATGACCCTAAAATGTGCAAGTAGAAATTAAAATTTTCGTAAATGTATTTTTTATAAATGTTGTGTATTTAGAATAAGTATTGTTTGATAATTGGGTGATTAAAGTAAAAGTGTGCAGTATTTGTATATAAATTAAAAGTAACTCAAAAAGTGAAAGTAAAATATTATTTGATTTTTTTTGTAGTTTATTAAGTATAGTGATGTATTAAATTAATTGTTACGGGTATTGGGTATATTGTGCATGCATGTAAATTGTAAAAAATGTATGTTCATGTAATTAATGTAAATAAGTAAAGTGTAAATATGGTAATAATAAAAATGAGCTCGTAAAAATATGGCAATGCCTCAAATATATGTAGACTAAATTTAGTCCGTAGTCATTGTATACAAAATGTCGTTTATTGTTTTACGCGATTTAACTAAATAGTTATACGTAAAAAGTACTTATGTAAAATTCAAAATAATTAATTTGAGTTTAGAAATAAATAATGACCTTAAAATTATGAGTAATTATATAAAAGGTCAATAATAATGTTAGTGAGTTCATAGGTTTAAGTATGAAAAAATAGTGTGGGCCACAAGATTTATCGTTTGTTTGTCCGTTACATTCGGTTATGTGACAAGTTCATTCGGTCATGTTACCAGTTCCTTCGGTAATGTGAACAGTTCATTCGGTCATGTTACCGGTTCATTCGATTATGTGAATAGTTCATTCGGTCATGTGACAAGTACATTTGGTCATGTGTAGTTGCGACTCTTGGTATATATAGTAACTTAGTGTCCATAAGTAAACGAGTAAAGTATTAAAGTGAACAAACATATATTCAAGTAAAACAAGACATGTATTTAGGTAAACTTTTATGTACCCAAGTAAAACTAGTGATGTATTTAAGTAAATGAGCATGTATTCTAACCCCAAAGTAGTTCAAAACGGGTAGTAAAATAAGTAAAAATGAGGCTATAAAACTCACCTTAAACAAAACGATAACAAGTGATGAAATATAACACGATGGAAAGCCGAGAGAACCCTAGGAGCAACAATGATTTTATGGTTAGAAATGAGACAAGAATAAGAACACTAGCCTAGTTTTCTAATCATCGACAAAGTTTTACCTAAGCTTCCAAAATAAAACCAACCCTTGAAAAACCTTTAAAAACTTGTATGAAATGATGAGTTTGATGTGTGGGCTAAGGTAAATGAAAGCTTCAATGATGAGCCTTAGTGGTGAATTAAAGGTGGTTTATAGTGGAGATGAACCAAAGATGAGGATGCTTGAACTTTTAGCAAGATGATATTTAGTTGTAAGTTCTTGATGTTTTAGCTAGTTTTTGATGAAGATGTGATGGTGATTTTGGTGTTTCACATTCAAAGAGGGGAGAGAAAATATAATTTTATCTCTTTTATGTGTGTGTAAATATGAGTATAAAAAAATGTTG
Organism: Chrysanthemum lavandulifolium; assembly: GCA_022545495.1. NCBI lineage: Eukaryota > Viridiplantae > Streptophyta > Magnoliopsida > Asterales > Asteraceae > Chrysanthemum > Chrysanthemum lavandulifolium. The sequence continues at coordinate 235,730,570 of CM040244.1, read as the reverse complement.
TGAGATTTGTATAGTAATTAGATTAAGATGACATTTGTTAAGCAATTTTAACAAGTGTGATTTTGTGTAAGCATGAGGTGTAACTAGATAAATTAAGCTAAGTGTTGAATGGGAAGTTAGACATGTGCCATTTTTGGTGACTAAGATAATGTATTAGTTTAGTTTAGCTGGTAAATTATACCCTAAAACGTCTTAAGTCTAGACTGTAAACAAATAAAAGCGTAAAATGAATTAATCGGGTAACGTAAAAATTAAAACTTATAAAAATAGGATAATTTTTCAAATAAATATTGTTGATGTAGACTGAACATAGACTAGAGTTGGTTTCAAGTTTAATGTACGTGTATAAATTAAAATGCTTAAAACGTAAGTTAAAACGCGTAAAACGCAAGTTACTTGAAAATATTGAATTTGAATTAAAATGATTTATTAAATAATTTTGAGTATACTAAACATTAGTCTAGTGTGATATAAGATGTCTAAATGTGGTACTCGTTATGAGCGGGATAACCTAACGGTTATACATAAAGTTTTTAAATTTATGTGATTAAGATAAAACGTTCAACTTTAGTTGTGATAGACGTGTCTTTAGTACTGACTTAGATCATATGTTGGCACACATTAAGGAAGAAAAATGGGCATTATTCTTTTGTTTTCCTGGAAAATCATTAGAACAAGGTTTGAAGTTGATTCACACAGACAATGATGTGCATACATTTTTGGAACTGACTTTAAAAATTGATCCATAGATTTGTTTGTTGCTCACAAATAACAGAGGATAGCTGAGTATTATTTAAAAAACATTTATTTAGAGGGTACAGGTGGGGAGGTTGTGGGATGGGTAGAAGAAGATGTTAGTTTGCGTTGCTCTAGTAGTTTAACTCCTTTTATGACTAAACATAAAAGCAAGAGAGGTGCACCCTTGAAAAGAAAGGTTGTGGGTGAGGGTGAGGCTGACTTAGGGAAGAAGAGAAAAGTGGTGAAGATGATTGTGGAAAAGGGAAATGTATGATATTGGATTTCACATACATATCATAACATTAACACTTTAAGCATATAGATGGTTTTAGAGAGAGAGAAAGTGGGATATTCTAGTAAGAGAAACTTGTGGAATATTAGATTACCAAAGAACATCAAACCCTCTACCTTGCAAGGTAGAGGGTATTTATAGGTTACAATCTAAACGACCTCCTAACGGCCTGTGGATCAGGGATACAATGGGTAAAGACCCGTCCTTCCTCCACGGTGATGCACTAAACTATTCTATGCTACTAATTTACTACTAAATAACGTAAATAATGACAAGTCTACGAGCTAACTTAGGCTAGATATCATTTGGGGTGACCGACTCTTTAACTTATGGAATTTCCAATTCTAACAATCTCCCCAAGGAGGTCACCCCATAAATTAGATTGTGAATCCTAGCTTTCTAATAAATCTTCATTCTTGAGCTCGTAGACTTCTCTTCAACAAAGTAATCAAACTAAGTGCATCTATGGAGAGTACATTATTGAACAAGCGAAATGAATAATTCGTGGAGGTTGAGTGTCGATCCACGATGATAACCTTTGAGCATTATAAGAGATCATCACCACGGTAAAGCTCAACATCATACATTGAAGTGTTGCCGGCATGTGATAAAATGACAAATCGGACCGACATGCTCACATTCGGATCATGAAATCTTCTTATCGAGTAGCGAAGCTTTCGTTGATTCATGATATTGGCGGCAGTAGCGAAGCATGAAGTGTAAATATCGAGTCATTGATGCACTAATCATGATTTCTTTTGAGATGAATGTGTTAAGTGAGCATGCGGCTATGGATTGACCGCTTCATTACGATCGACTACAAGCGTGGGGCGTACGCATACAACGATTAGCAATAAATCGCACGAAAGTGTCTTTGATCACTTCGTTGAATTGAGTACACGCCCACGGTTCCCGTTGATCGATACAAGTACCGCTGTGATCGGTATAATTCAAGAATTTCCATGACGAGGGTTTCGCATTTGCTCTAGTCGTTCTCAAATCGAACGTTTCAAAGAAGACAACACGGAGTGAGTGAACTAGCGAATAGAGATTCACCGATTGATGAAAAGATATTAAAAACAATCGTGTATTGCCCAATAGAAATTGTTTTGCAATACAACGAAGGTTTTAATGAAAATCAATTATCAATCATAAAACACCTTTTGATTTGAAATATTTGTACACGGTCGATGTGCTAAAGAAAAGGGTTTTAAGCACAATGACCGGTTTTCAAAGGTATCCGTCAATCCATAACTCAACCAGATTGATTCAAAAGATTGAATCGCTCCATTGTTTACATTCGGTTGTTACATGGTTGATCTATTGGGTAGATCTCACATGCCACCCACCGAGAGCTTGTTTGATGTTGGCTCGAAGGCTTTCCATCTTCATTGTGAATATGTTTGCATATCACTCGGATGTTCAGCAATACCACAAGGATAATGCGTGGGACTCAAGATATAATCTCTCTTTCCACATTGAGTGAAACAAAGAGTCTTCATTGAAAGTGTCCTAATGAGATTTATTGATGATCTCGTGGCTCTAGACTCAATATGTGCATATTTGGATCCCTTGGGAGACTAGGAAAGGGTCTCCTTCTTCAATATCAACAATCTCTAAGAGAACGTCGATAGATTATGTAGGTTCCCGTGAGAATGAAACAAGCCCTTATAAGAGGAACTTGAGTGGTTTGGGAAGTTGTAGTGCAGAGCGTCCTTGGGTCCATGACGTCTTGTCTTCAACACCGATGTTACCATCGATAGCATATGAATTGAACCCGGTTTACGCCCTAAGGTTGAATAAATGGAGGCTATTTGTTTTCACCCTTTTCTCATTCAATTCTTTTCATTCTTCAACCCCTTGATTGCTTACCGAGACTTCACAAGCAAGAACCTTGTTGGGTTTGTTCGATACTAGCTCGGTCTCGATCCGCACTCTTCCCATATCTCATTTTTCTTTTATCATCATACCTAAGAACTCTACACTAACTAGTGGATAGTCCACGGTAGATCCCTCCGGTTCGGCGGATCATGGGAACACATACCTAACCTTATCATCCTTATATCACCATACATAAGTAAAGTTGGTCGGTCTATTTGGTATTGTTTATACGCCATAGAAACCAATTGAAAACCATTTGAAGATCAATCCGGTGCTTGTGATATATTATCAAAGCATTTTGCACTGAATTGTTTTGATATTTTAGAATAAGAGCTCCCCTCAACATGTGCATCAAGTGATTGAAATCGTTTTGCACACGGAGGCAAGAGAAAGAGTTAACTTCTTTGAATTCCATTTTCTAAAAGATATCAACATCACTTCCCTAATCAAATCAAGTAGATAAAGCATTTTGGAGAAGGATGAGGTTTTCATAATTTTGCTCCCCCTCAATATGTGCCTCGAGGATTGAAAAGAGTTTTGCACATACTAGAGGGAACCTGCAAATTGATCACATCCCCATACATAAACCAAATGAAAATCAATCAAGGTATTTTATGATGAAACATATAAATCTTTGTACCTTGAAGGTTTCTTTTCGATTTGAAATGCTCCCCCTTGATATATGCTTAGGTATATTGAAAAATAATTTAGCATATATGAGAGAGCAGTATGCACATTGAAATAGTCATCTTTTATCATCTTTCATATTTATATCACATTTTCTCCCCCGATCAAAAATTTCAAATCCTTTGAGATTTTGGATCTCAAGTGATTTAAATATGTATGAAACAAAACATTTGTTGGAGAAAAATGTGTTTGGTTTAATAAGATTAAAGTGGACAAGACTGAAGTTCCCTTTTTGTACAAAAGGGAAACCACAAAACACAACCTAGCACTATTACATTCATTATAGTTGTTCATAGTTTGTACACCATATTATACACAAGATCAATACAAAACAGAAAATACTTCCAGAGGATATCTTCATTCAGTTCTTTGAAGAAGTTTGTAATGACCATCACGAAGTCTGCCACCAACAAAACTTTCAAGGCTGCGGAAGATCCTTCGAGTCTTGAGTCTTCGCCTGATTGCAGCAATGAAATCTTCACACCGCTTTAAGTCATCATCAGTCCAGAAAGTAGTTTTTACCCACGATTTCATAGCAATTTTCATTTCTTTCACTCTAGAGTCTAGTTCTTCTTCAACCAATTTGAGAGTTCCGTCACTGAATTTGTAGAGCTCACATAGTCTCATAAGCATGCGAGTCTCGTATCTGTCGGTGAAAATGACAGCTCTAGGGGTGTCAAGGACTTTGTATTCGCGATGAAATTCATGCCCTGTTGCATTCCATTGTGGACTTGTAAGGTTGATCCTGGTTTGGTAGCTTTCCATACCAAGCTGAAAGTCCTCAACCCTTTTTTGAATGACTAAGCCTCTGATCCAAGGTTGATTGCAGAGAGGGCCTTTTTCACAGACGGACAAATGCTCAAGGTGTCCTTGGAGATTCAAGAGATAGAGATCTTGAAATCATTTGGTAGCGAGATGTTTGAAGTCGTTTTCTTCAATAATATACTCTTTCAAGTCGCTCTTTTAAGAACTATCTTCTTCAAATACTCATAGCCATAGATTGGGAAGATCTCTACACGAACCACACTTAAGATTTGCGACTTGGATCGAACCTCATTGCGTCTTTTATCAACACCATGTCTTTCGATATAGAAGTTCTTCTTTTTGTACCACTAGTGACAAATACCATACGACGCGGCAATATCATATTTTTGATCTTTGACAGCCCGTAAATGATCGGGAACCATCCGTTCAAGCCCCGATCGAGTATGTTGCGACTTTCATCTTTGATATTGATAGAGTGGTCTTCTTTCAGAGAGCGAGCACAAAGATAGTCCAAGTCATGATTGAAGAAGAATTCACTGAATGGTCATCGACCGGGTTCACCACCAAGAGGAAGAGATTTGTTAACATTGAAGCGACTAATTTGCTCACCGACTTGGTCATTAAGCATCTTATGGCATTCTTGATCCGGTATTGAAGTTGATTGGCATCCGAGTGGAAGACCTTGACAATTTCATAAGCTTGTCCTTCAAGATCTCTTGGAGTTATGGATGAGATACTCTTCCGTTCACAAAACCATCTAATGAAGCTTCCCATATCACCGTGAAGTGCGGAAGAGTCTTCATTTGGTACTTCATAATTATTGGTGATAGTTGATACCCAATTGTTGTCGGGAATAATCGAGTCGACTACGGGATGGACCATGTAGGTTACGGAGTAGGAGGTCTATCTTCAACAATACAACTTTGAATTGTGTCCCTTGAAAGTGCTACTCTGGATGTGCTAGTGCGATTACCTGCCATGTAAGCATCAAACCAATCTTCTTCTGATGGCTTAGGAATATGCTTGGTTGATGCATCATCTTCATCAGATTCTGACTCTGCCATGACATGCGACTCTTCATGAACCATTTGACCATCAGGAATAGAGGTGGATGTGGATGTGAACCTTGAGTCAACCGTCTTCCAAGCAGCAGATTTCTTCTGAGTACCCTGTTCTCTTGTAGGACTTGATTGATTGGAAGATTTTGGAGGTGATGATGGTGGTTGTGGTGGAGGTGTGTTGGTTGTCTTAGAAGATTCAACAGCTCCAGACGTTCCAGCACCCCCCGTTGGAGGTGGAGGAGGATCTTTACGATCTTTCCGCAATGTTTCCAACACTATGGCCCTCCTTTTCTTCTTAGCTTCCTTTTCCCTGATGTCAATCAAGTACTGTTCATAATTGTCGTACTTAATTGATTCTTCAAGTGCCTCATATAGCTTCATGTGGACCTCATGCTTGTGCTCTTCAGCATCATACATCTTTTCTAAAAGAGCAACTCTCATATCGGCAATAGGTAGGTCCTTGAACCGTTTAAGAAGTGGAGCTTCCATTGCCCATTCCACAGCATCCTTAACTTCCCCTTCAATGGCGGCTGCAACCCCTTCATCGAAGTTGAGGTGCTCCAATCTATAGACACGATCCACAAGGGAATCAACAGATTTTGGAAGTTGCCTTTCAAGAGCTTCTATCCTTTTCTTGCTTTGTCAAGTAGTTGATCTGAAGTAAGGATTTGAGGTGGTGACGCAGGTGGAGCATCCATATCCGCAACTGTAATGACTGGTTCAGGGGATAGTGAAGATGTAGGTGGTGTTAGTACAGTTGATTGAGCAGGTATGGGAGGTGGAAGTGCAGTTGTGAGTGAAGATGCTGACATCGGAGGAATGGTTGATGTATCTTGCAGAATGTTGACAGTAAACATGGATTGTGCTGTATCTATGGGTTTGTCATTTAAGAATTGATCTCCGAAGGTGAAATCTATATCAAGATTCTTTAGTGATGATAGAGAGCCGGTAGACAAATTTGGTTCATCCAGGTGCATGGTCTCATCAGATCTTGACTCAAGATTCTCCTGCGAGTCTTTATGCAACAAAGTATCAACATTCTGATCAGACTGGGTCTCACTTAGTGTAGGAGATTCTTTTAACGTTTCAGGCACTTTTTCCAACTCAGATTGTTCTTTAGCTGAAGATGATTCAGTTCTTCTCTTCAGTTCATATTGATTGGTGGTACTTGATGGAGAGGATGAGAATGTTAGAAGCATGTGAGCGGCTTGTTCAGTTTCAACACTAACAACCCCTTTTCCTTTGTCTTTCGTGATCGATGTGGTTTGTCGAGGCACTTGATCAGGCTCTCTTAACACTACTCCTCCAACTGGGGCTTTCATATTCAGACTATCTAGGCTTTGCTAGATTCCAATTTGCAGAACAGCATCATCTTCATCAATTACCTTTGTGTTATCCCTTGACCCCTCAATATCTTTACCAATTTCCTTTTCCACCTTCTTCTTCTTTCCTTTATGCTTTTTGGATGTGGGTCATTGTTGTGATCTTCGCGTCTCTTTTAGGAAGAGATGCATAAGATGCTTGTAGTCCGAAGCGGGTTTGGGAGCATTGGGTTGTGAGGGAGTGGGTGTGACATTATCAGATGATCTGGCAGCAATTTTCTTGAACTGTTTGAAGTAGTCCTTCTTCTTGATATCGTCCGTGAGTAGAATATCAGGAATTGGCAATCCAAAAATTTCTTTCTCCATACCTCTAGGAACATATTTAAGGTTTCCTAAAACAAATTCATCTTCTGCTTTATGTAGAGTTGAATCAATCCTAGGGTTGAAGTTGTAAGTTTGTTGCAAGTAATGGATAACAAGCTTTGAAAATCTGATGCTGGGAATCACAAGCTTGTTCAGTTTCTTTCGGCCTTGAGCTTTATTCTGAAAGTTTGTTCTATTAGATATGAATGTGTTCATTGATAAAGAAAATTCTTCCCAAATACGATCTGAGACATTCACATCAACCCTATTGACAATACCCCATAGGATTTGCAAGATGGGAATTCTCACTTTATCGAACTCTGATGTTTTGCAGATAAGCACAAGTTGAGAATAGTTGTAATAGCTCTCCAGGGTTGATACATGTGTCCAGTGATGATGTCGGAAGCCCTTAAAATGCTATTCTAATAACCCAAACCAATTAGAAAAACAATTAGATCGTCAGCACCAGGTGGAGATTCAGAACGTAGGTTGCGGTTACATGGGGTGATTCCAAGGGCCTTGCTAAGAATTTCTGAATCAATCACAAATTCCCTATTATCCAGTTTGCAAGAGTATTGAGCTGTGATTTTGTCCCATTGAATGGTGTTCCAGAATTGTTGAATGTAAATGGTGGGAATTGAGCATTGCTTGGTAATGGCACCAAAGAAGTTTGTGTTATTGAGGATATCAATAGACACTTTGAGTATAGGGTTTTGTTGCAACTTTTGTAGGTCCACATAACAGTTACTTTTTCCAATATCTGCCCATTGACTCCTAGGAAGGATTTCTTCGTATGAGAGAACTTTGGGTGATGCCGAAGAAGTAACGTTCTTAGCAGAGATTGAACTTGCCATTGAAGATCTGAGTATAAATACAACCAACAGTAATGATTGGGAACAAGTTAGATTATAAATGATTATTGAGACATCATTGAGAACACCCTTATGACATAGACACTCAGACTTAGTAACTCAGACGGGGTTCCTATAAGCATATAGAGAATGATTGAGTGGCATTAGTGAGACATTTAAAGATACAGATTCCTTTTGATACAGTTATCACAAGACGAGTTGTTTTGGAATTAAAAGGTTAAAACGTGCATTGCAAAGGAATAATGTCATGAATCAGGATACAAATGTAGAAATGATATAACAGATTTGTATGAAACAATTTGTAACATTTGATTGCCACGAGGAAACCGAGTACGACTTGCTCAAATGAAATGTTATAGCAAGTTACATAGAATAAGATGACAATACAAGTTGCTTGAGGAGATCCCGAGTCAAGATTGTAAGCATGAGATCATCCTAGCAAATTGCCTTTAAACATTTTAATAACCCTAGACGCCGAATGAAAAACAAACCAAACAAGTCTCTAGTCATAAATGGACAAGTCGCTAACCAAGACTAATTCGCTACATGAAAGCAAACTATGTCGCTACCTTGTAAAGACAAGTCGCCATCATCAGTGTCACAGCCAAGTCGCTATAAATTTGGTTCACTAAGTCGCTACATTTGTTAAGTCGCTAACTTGTAAAGACAAGTCGCCATAAACAGTAACACAGCCAAGTTTCTACAAATCTTTTTACTAAGTCGCTACCATTACTAATTCGCTAACTTGTAAAGACAAGTCGCCGTTGATAGTGATACAGCTAAGTCGCTACCATTACTAATTAGTACACTAAGTCGCCACCGCAACTTAGTCGCTAACATGAACAGACTTAAAATTAATAACACGCCACGATGAACAAGTCAACTAACTCGCTACCAAGAACAATACTAATTCGCCATCAAGAACACTTTTTACGCAACAGATAATCATCCCAAACCAACACTTATTCAACACCATTACATGGACACACTTTAACAAACAATCAAGAACGGTTACAGCAAAACCTTTAACACACTTGCAATCAACAACCCAAAGTAACAACAACAAACAAAACATCAAACTCGACATATTAAGTAACATCCAATTCACGCAATACAACCACTCATTAACGCATTCCAATACCACCTAAACGATCATTATATCCCAAAAAAAAACATGATTCCATTAGAGTTCAAACCTATGTGGGAATCAAATGTCACGGATCAAATGCTCGATGAGATATGGGTAAAGAGATGTGTTAGACAATCATCAAAGACATATACTGGAGAACAAATAGTGAAAGATTCAAGTCATACCACTTCTAAGTCACTACGTTGAATGCTTAATGAGGAAGAAAAAATGAAGGAAAGCTTTTAAGAGTTTGAAAAGAAAGAAAAAAAACATAAGTCGCTAAGGGGTAAGTAGAGGAGAAATTTCAAGAAACCTAATTGGTCCCTGTGGTTTAGTGGCTTGTGTAGTAACTCGCTATCAAAGATTTTAACTAAGTCGCTAGTGTTTTTCACAGCAAGTTGCTAACATAGTCATGAAAAGTTGCAATCTTATCATATTCTGCGTAGTAGACATTTGTAATCCATAGCCATAACAGACTTATCAGATAGCATACTAACCCAGATAAGCACACAATCACAATGATAACCATGAATCAAATAAACATTCAATGCTAAAACATTCAATACATGGGTACACAAAGATAATCACAAAGGCAAGCCACGATAACAACCTACAACTGAATAAACACCATAACCAGCACAGAAGCAGAAATAAACAAGATAACTTCAAAAAATCTCCCCTTCAATCAATGTCAACAAAGACCATTGATTGACTTTAACCAACCCCTTTAAAAATAAGACTATATCAGTTGTTCGAACTTCATCTTTGATCCTGTATCATTATTAAATGATATTTCTAGGATCGTAGATGTTATCGATAACAACGAATAAATCTTTTATTAGATGGATGAAAATGAAAAAAAAATTATGAATTTAAAAGAATGAAATTAAATTTTTTTTAAACTAATTTGTACTCAGATATAAGAGAGCGAGTCCTGATTCAAGGTGAATAGGAGTCAAAGTGATAGGTACATCAATTCTGGCATGCTATAGCTCCTGACTGAGCCATATTCATTTCTAATGGAAACCAAGTCATGAGGTTCCTGATTGAGTTGAGCATTGTACACGAAAAGGCGAGAGCACATTGTCTTCGAAGCACATGTAGAATTGCAAATGGATGGGTTAGTGACATGATTAATCTCACACTTGGATGCATCACAATGTAATATGTATATCATTATTAGGGATCCCATTAGATTCACTATTCTTGAAGAGTTTTCCTGTGGGAATCCACTTGAGGCAAGATCTAGGTATGTAAGTCCGTTTGACTCCTGTAAACTTAAATAATCTGCCAGTGGGAATCCATTTGAAACAGCTGCTAGTAGATTTGTATGTGTGCACAGCCTTGTTTTGACTATCGGTCCTTTTGTGATTAGAATATTTCTTAGGGGATTGATCAGTCAAATGATGTTTTGTATGAGAACTAGTGGTACTTCTTGTATTTCTAATATTGGAGCATTGAACATTAATCTGAGGTTTGAGATTCATCATATCGGAACTAGGCAATGAAGTGACTGGTTTTGTCAAAACAGCATTATTATCAACTTGGGAGGCAAGCCTAGATTTCGATGGTTTAACTCTTTCGGTTCTAAAGGCATTAGGTCGCTTAACTCATCGACGTTTAGAGTAGTTCGAGCAGTTGACTTTCCCAAAGTTGAAGGTTTTGCAAACTTAGTGTTCTTCCTATTTCCAATAGATTTCCTAAGCTCATTTTTTAGGGCAACAATATTGAAGCTATTATCCTGAATTTGGGCTTTGAGGTCATTAATGTATTTCAGCAAGAGGTTAGATTGATTGATCAACTTAGAATTGGTCTCCTCAACGTTCTTTCTTAATGACTCATTTTCTCTTAATAGGTTGGACACACATAGAGCTAGTTCAGCATTTCTAGATTCAAGTGTATCACTCATCTCATGACAATCATATTTCTGCACATCTGAAAGTAGTAATTTCAGATTGCCTATGGTCGAATCTTTGTCCTGAATCTGGGTTTTTAATTGATTAATTTCAAAAAATTCTCGAAATTCTGGAAGTTCCTGATTAACACAGGATTTATTTGCATAAAAGATTTCATCCTTTTGTTGTATTTCAATTTCCAATGAAATGCAATGTTTTTCAATAATTGAGTATTTGTTTGAAAGTTCATCATATACCCTTTTTTCAATCATGTTATTAGCTTTAATAGTTTTAGATTCAGGCTCAACCAAGATCGATTTCTTGGTGTTATGATCAGAGTAAGAGTCAGGTACCTTTACATAAGAATTACTGTGATCAGTTAAGTGTACCTTATCACTTGAAACCTTTTCTGACTCTGAGTCTTTGAGATCAGTACTGTTGTCTTCATCCTCTTTCATTGCGACTGAATTTCTGCATTCGGTATCATTCACTAGTTCAACTGATCTATTGCATGACCTATCACAATCGTTCCATAGTATCTCTTGACACTCATTTATTTCATTCAGCTTATCATTCTCTTTTGCAGCTTCCTTGATGTATATTTCCATATTACTCATAAGTTGAATAAATGTGTTTCTGAACTCATGAATTTCCATTCCAGTGTGTTTCTTGAATGAGATTCCATTCATGTCATCATCAAAATATGAGGAATATTCACCCGGATAAGTGGCTGAAATTGATTGAAGATTGTTTGAAGAGCTGCATTAGATTCATCAGTTGAGAGCTTTTCTTTGGTGATTTGAATCCTTAGTTGTTCTAAGTTAAGTAACACAGTTCTTGTCAAAGTGGAAAAATCCTGACGAAGGATAACACTGCTTGTTCGATCCATAGTTGTAGATAAAAGTAGTTTGAGAAGCTGATGGAGATGTTGAAAGGGCTCACTGGTGCATTCCATTTTCTTTGCATCATTTGTCAACATTAAGAGTGACTCATCTGAGTTGTTTTGATTAAACGTTGCTGAATCATTAGATGTAGAGCATTCAGGAAGCATCCTGTTTCATTATTCGTGAGGTATCATAGAGCAAGTACTTTGGTGATTAAAGGATCAAGAATGTAAGACATTGTGTTTAAGTAACTTGCTTCACTACACCAAGGTATTCAAAATCCAAGTCGCTAAATACCAAGTATCTAAGAGTTTAATAGCAAGTCGCTAACACCCAAGTCGCTAGAAAATCTTGAACCAAGTCGCTAACTACTAATTCGCTATAATCCCAAGTCGCTAGTAAAATTTTGACAGCAATTCGCTAAGATCCAAGTCGATAATGAGTCAAGTCGCTAAATAGCAACTCGCTATGCACCAAATCGCTAACACCAAGTCGCTAACGAACACAAGTACAAGTCGCTAACTTCCACCAAGTCGCTACCCGTAGTGGAGAATCCACTACGTGTATTGTTTGTCGGTTTGTCTCACTTGACAAGTCGCTAAGCCTAAATCGCTACCAACTCAAACTGCAACTCGCTACCAAATTGTAAAGTAAGTCGCTAGCAAGAAAAGCACTCCGTAGGTCAAGACCCATTTTTTGATTTGTCGTTTTCGTACAGATAGATATTTTCCGAAGAAATACAAAGGAATGTATTTCCCGGGTCGTTTTCCCAACGAGGGATGAATGGAGTTTGACAACTCACGTCGCGATTCGGGATTCGAATGGGAAATAAGGAATTTTGGGTTTTCTTAATCTACGATGCAAGGAAATATAAAGGAAAGCAATGTAATTCACTAAATCTATGATGCAATAAAGGAAAACAACTAATTACGAAAATTTAAACTAAAAACGCTTAAAACGTAATTAAAGAAAAGCGAATTAAATGCAACTATGCTAATTTAAACTCTTAAAAAAATGAACTTCTATTTTTCTACAGCTAAGAATGATATTTGAAATTTATTTGTGAATTAAAAATATTTTTTTGGATTTTTCTTTATTTATTTTGAATTAAAAACTAATTTAAGACATTTAAAATAGACTAGAAATACTAAAAATTAGGAAAATAAGCTAGAAAATAAAAAAACTATTTTTCAAAAATCTTAAATAACTAAAAAGAATCTTAGAAACTGGAATCACATTTTTTTGACTTTTTCTCAATTTATTATGAATTAAATACTAGTTAAATCTAATTAAAATGCTAGAAAATCTATTTTAACTAAGAAAATTCAGGAAAAATACTTTTTATGATTTTTTGAATATTATAAAACTAAGAAAATTGAAATTGTATTTTTCTGAGCTTTTTCTAATTTATTTGAATAAAATGCTATTTAAAAATGCTAGAAAATGACATAAAATGCAGAAAAATAGTAAATGAACAGTGAAAAATATGAAAACTTCCAGATTACTATAAAATAATATAGAGAACTAGGGAAAAATAACAGAAACCAATTTGGAGTACAAGAACTATGATTTGGGCTAGAACTGCTTATTAAGAGCTTAATGGAAATAAGTTAAAAGCTACTAGAATGATACCACAAGTTCTAACTACCCTAAACTAACCAAAACTAAGCTACTGCAAGTGATTTGGGTCAAATAAGCTCAAGCAAGAGGCATTTAAGCTCTAAATCAAATCTAAACTATCTAATGCCAAACGGCCCTAAGTGGCTACTTTAAGCCCTTGTTAAGCTAGCTAGAAAAATTCCTAAAATTATACTAAAATGACCTAGCAGTAGACAACCAACCAGAGATCAGATGTTCAAAATTTCAGCTAAAAGTGACTTATAATGAGAGAATTAAAAATCTAAAACTACAAGGGAATGGGACACTAGTAAACTGACATAGCAGCAATACAGAATGAATAGGCATGTTGCAGGCTAAGAATGAGCACCTAAGTAAGCTATCTAATCAGCTCCTAAGCTTCAAAAAGTCAAAACTAAACTAGTCTATACCTGAAGCTATTAGTGGAAACCAAAATCAATACATGAGCAATCATGCATGTGTAAATTAAACTAAATGTACTGATGTGCAGAACAGTTATGGGAATGAAATGGAACTAAAGATAAATGCAGATCAGATTAAGCACTTAAAAAGATGGTAAACTAGTCTACTTAAACTAAATACTAAAAGTCTACATTTACCTAATCCTTAATTGGCAATTCACCAACTGAGATCAGAAGGATATAACAAAATGAGCTTGCTGAACTTAATAGATAAAGTGGACAGAACAGGCTACTTAATGATCAAATGTTAACTAAGCAACTCTATAGATCAAATAAAACACCAGCAGAAGAGCTTGACTATCAAAACAGCAATAAAATGTAAACAATACTAAATTCAAACCTGAATTGAAACATGAAATGATCTGCTGAATCAGCAAAGGTTGGGACAGAAACTTGTACTGTGACAAATTTGTTAATAAACTGAAATCACCAATAAACTTTGACACTCTTGAAAACTTTGATCTAGAAATCAATGGACCGAAATTTAAACTTAAACTAACCAAACTTGACTTGCCAAATCCACTAAATTAAGCACAATCCAAACACCCTTAGAAAACTCAATTTGCTTTAAAGCTTAAAACCTTGATGAATAACTATTTAAACTGAGATGATTGATTCAAACTACCATTAAAATAACACTTTTAACAAACTCAAAACAAAAATAAGGCTCAAACCCGTTTGACTTTTTATTTTGACTTTTATGAAAAACTTTGAATTAAGCACAACACAGGCTCACATAAGCTTGCAAAAGCTTATGTGAGCTTCCAAGAACAGAAATTAAGCACTCTTAAACACTAAACAATTTTGAAAGCAGATTTGAGAAGTAAATGGGAAAACAAGAAATTTGCATTAATAAAGTAAGATTACAAAACTTAAATAGAAATTACAATTAACTAATGAAAACGATCATAAATGACAGAAAATAAAAGGATCAAAATTCCTCTAAAAGCATAAGGAATTGGACGCCATTCTTTGTGACTGAAATGGGTCTTTTATAGCTGAGCTGAGAACAAGGGAAGCTTCTGGATATCTAATCTCGATCGTTCAATCAAATCCCACATCACCAACTCTGATTTCATCCCTTGGATCATATTGATGAGGTGTTAGGACCAATGAGGAGCCTCTAAACTGCCACCGTGTCATTCCTTGAGTGTATGGATTGCCAGCATGGCAATAAGATGCTAAGTACCAAGCTAAGTGAGGGGTATTGATGGTAATTCTTATGAGGAAGAAGCATCCACAGTAATAGGCAGCTTGGGAGGGAAAGGGCACATTAGGGTTTTTAATTATTCTTTGACTGATTGGGTGTATGTGTTGACTGGGTATAATTTTTGTTGACCGAGCTTTGGGATACTTTTGACCATGGTTTTCGTTAGTGAAAAAAACGGGTGGGTAAATATTGGAACGGATCAGATTTGGGCTTTGGGCTTATATAAGCTAAGGGTAAAATAGTGTAGTGGATTTGGACTTAGGCTTAGTAATAGGATTTGTTATTTTGTAATCCGAAGTTTCCCAAAGACCATTTATGTGTAATTGTAAATCAAGAGGACCAATCGTGTAAAGTTGTGAAAGGTTTAGGGTGAATTGGGTAAAATGGGTAAGTGAAATTTATGAGGGGTGAGTTTGGTAATTTAGGGAAAGTTGAGGGTAGAATGTGTAAATTTGGATAACTTGAGGGTTTATTTGTGAAATTTCCAATGATGATCCCGAACTCCGTAAAATATAACTTTGAGCTTCCAAATCCAATAAATAGCATCCCCAGTATCGGCTTTTGCGCTCTTCTTTCTCTCGTGCTCGGTTTTCTTCGTTTTTAGCTTCCTTTTGTCTGTTTCATCATATTCGTACATGCACATGCATAAACTCAAGAATACAGCAAATATTAGCAATAAACGGCTCTTTCTTGGTTATTTTGGGTCTGATTTTGATAATGAAAAGATATGTGTTTTTGCACATATCAAAATACCCCAGACGAGACCGTTGTCGTGTCCTCACGCAATGCAATCAACTCACGCTTCTAAAACCAAGGATTTCAATCTCTTTCTACTAAACCTATGAAGAAGTAGCAAAGATTCCTCAAAGAGATTAAGAACCCTTAATTCTAAAAACGCCTGCTTACCTTTTAATTCACATATAGATATTACGATTAAGCACATTCCAATTATGAGTGACGGTTTGTTGAACTTTCATGTCGATCAATAACTCCAACATTTTTCAAACGACACGTTAGGATCACGGAGTAGGAAACACAACACAGCGTGAAATGACCATACGGATAGAATACATCGTCCCTGATTTTTCACAAGTCCCCAAACTAAGCGTAAAATAGAAATCATTGTTAAATATGATTTTAGATGCTAACACTACCCATGGAAGTTACTTGTGTAATTACCTTTTGCTCCCATTTTCCTATTTTCCTCTAGAATTTTTTTTTATTTTTGTGAGAAATGAATTTATTCAAGTTTCTCGTTTCGATAATTTTTATTCCGATAAAGATACAAAGCTAAGTCGCTAATTAGTTATCCATCTTCTCTCAAGAACCATTGTCTCAAAAATGAGGTCCACATCAAGGAATTTTTATTCACTTATATTTTTGACTTTTTCATTTTTTTTTCCTTTTTTTTTTTCAATCAATATTTTTTTTTCATCATCATTTTTTTTTTCATCATCATTTTTTTCTTTGCATTTATACTTTTACTTATATGAGCTATGAACTACGGAGCTTCACGGGGTAATTCCAAGACTATAGGCTTCATGAAATGAGGATCCCGGTTGGCTAGACTAAGAACCTCACCTAATCCTAGCTAAAGATCCAAGGGTCCGATCTCGACACCGCAGCTCATAACTTTACTTATTACTTATTACTTATTTATTTATTTATTACGGATCCTTGATGTGTACCCAATTTTTAAAACAAATATTCTTTTAAGAAGATAAAGAACTAACTATCGCCAAAAACTCAACATCTCTAATTATTTATTAGACAGATATGGGGTGAAACAATTTTGTGGGAACAAAAAGCCATAAGTACCTTCGATGGGCTCTAAAGAGAACCAACTACTCCACGCTTAGCATCTAAACTCATAAGTAACTCTATCATTTCTCGATCTCCCAAATTTAAAATCCCAAATAATGAGATTCGCGGATGCTTAGCCGATAATTTTAGATTATCTATGGTTAAGGGAACAAGCTAGGGCTCAACACGCTGGTCAAGTCGTAATTCTATTCCTACTCTCACCCGGAAAGTCAACAAGGTGTCAAAACATATATTAACTTAGCTAATGCTTCGTTAAATAATCTCAAGTCTCGCATTTTTAAAGTCACTTATTAGAAACTAGCAAATTCTTGTTTAAGCTTCGCATATGTAAAATCACTTAGGGAGACTTGCAAATTCTTGGCTTTGTGAGCTAGAATCGCATTTTATAGCCTCTTGTCAATTAGCAAAGGCTATGTCAAGAAAAACGCATATTTAAAGTAACTTCTAAGAGACTAGCAAGGACTTTTCGATCATAAAACTAGCAAAAGCTTACAAAAAAGTTTAAATTTTCTCATTTTTTTGCACAATTTTTCATTTTCTAAGGAAAAACGGGGTTGCGAGAGTACACGACAAAAAAATAAGCAAGTGCGGTCAAATCAAATCGAAGATTACCCACCCCAGACTAAAACAAAACATTGTCCTCAATGTTTAAAGGCAAGGGTATCAACGAAAATCTAAAAGCCGTTTATTAAGTATGCTTAAAGATAAACGTTAGTCGATAAGATTAGGATATCGGATTTCCATCAACATCGATCATGAAACTCGAGTGGAGAAAAGCAAACTTCGAGCACGAGAGTCTTCATATCGGGAACATCCTACACACAACATCACAAACAACCAAACACGAGAAATCGAAAAGGCTAACCCCTTCACGTCACTTATTAGAAAATAGAAAGAAGATAGAGATAAGCATGGGGTGCCTACCACGAAGCGCTACTGTTTGTGATCACCGAGTCGCTAGCCTGACTCGTCCCCGAATTCATTTGTCCTTGGGGAAACAAGCAGAAAGGATACCCGGGTCAAAGATGGTATCCTCATTCCGGAGGGAAAGAGAATGGGTGGGTTGGGAGAGAAAGAAAGTGTCGGGCGCAAGCACAAATGGGATAACTCCTCCCAAACTCACATGAGGTAAATCAAGAAAGATCGATCCATCATCCGGTGGTTTTGCGGGTGGACGAAGGGACGAAGGATCAAAATGAGAAAACTCCAAGAAAGACGGGAGCTTATGGGAAAGGATAAGAGGTGTAGGCTCAATATTGAAGGCATCCAACGGAGGATCCTTATCTCGAACAACGTTTTCAACAAAGAACTCATCAATGAACATCCCGGGTTTAAAGATTTTATCTTCACATGTCGGCTCAACGGGATACATGATGGTTGACTCATCAGAGATGGGAGAGTCAAGAAAACTATCAAGAACAACCATATCCCCCTCGGGATTATTCATAACATCCTCAATACCGGTGGTATCAAGTCATCAATAGTGAGAGATGAATCAACATCCTCAATGATCGGGTCATTCGTCTGAATATCAGAAATGTCGTTCAAAACCTTGCGCACATCAACATCAAAATAGAACCGCTCAAAAATCGGAGGATAAACATCAGCAATAGTGGGATTGCCACTAATCTCTTCATCAAATCGGAAAGTCTCAAGCTCGGGTAAGAAATCACTATCTTTAACGGAGATAGGAGGCGAACTTGAATTATCGTTTAGGGCTTCAATTTTGGAAATGAGAAGATAAACATTCGACAATGTTTCTCGTAATGCTTTATCCTCGATCTCTATATCATTAGGCTCAATCTCTTCAACTTCCGGCTCAAAATCATTTACTTCTTCAATATTGATGGGCTCAGAAGGTAAATCGTCGACGAAATCGATGTCTCCATAAGAATCATCATCGGAATCGGAAAACATCTCAACATGATCGCTCGAAATATTAAGAGAAGGCTCATCACAAATATCATCAACAACCTCGGACTCTCTTGGGCTTGGGACAAGAATCTCAACATTAGACGATTCCGTTTCCGGAATAGTACTAAGATGCTCATCCCCCATTATTAGAGAGTCAACGGGTTCAACAATTATCGAAGAAATAGAATCATCGACCTCTTCCAAAAGAACGTCACTTCTCTCAACCGGCGTGAGTGAAGGGGAAGAGTCGGAAATGATAGGCTCAGAAATGAGAGAGGGAGAAGAATCCGGAGGTGGGACAAGTGGTGTGCTCTGAGAGCTAGCAATTTTCACCACTTCCGTTGTGGTCTCCAGAATGGTGTGATTATCTTCCTTAACTTGACCGGGTTCTGCATTAATGCTTTGTTGATATTGATTGAAGAAAGTTATTAACATGCATTCCATTGCGATTCGATGTTGCTCATAAGCGTCGCCAATCCATGAAAAATCGTCCACGACACCCCCGGTGGGTTCTTCAATTATGGAATCATAATTCTCAATCGGATTGGGTTCTTCATAAATATGATGTATCTCGGGCATACACCGTAAACAATGAAAATCGTTCGACGAGTCTACCATATCTCCACACCCATAACAATAACATGGATCAAACGAAGATATCTCGGGCTGTGGAGGGGAGTCGGAAAAATTCTGAAGATTATTGAAAGAATTGGGGCACATATGATTATAGCACTGATAATCATATCCCAAACGTGAATTACAACGCTGACAGAAATAGTCGAAGGAGTCCATAAGAATCAAAAATAAGAGGGATAAGAGGAAAGAATTATCAAATCAGAGGGTAAAGAAGAATATTTTTGGGTTTTTGATAAAAGCAAACATAAAAGGAAAACAAATTTTGAAAAGGAAAATCTTTTTGGGTTTTTAACAAAAGGGGTATTTACAAAAACAACGATAACTTCTCGGGGAAGGATCTTCAAAAACACGCAAATCGAGACGGAATACGAAAACTCACTTCATGCCCTCCCCGGCAGCGGCGCCATTTTTTGATTTGTCGTTTTCGTACAGATAGATATTTTCCGAAGAAATACAAAGGAATGTATTTCCCGGGTCATTTTCCCAACGAGGGATGAATGGAGTTTGACAACTCACGTCGCGATTCGGGATTCGAATGGGAAATAAGGAATTTTGGGTTTTCTTAATCTACGATGCAAGGAAATATAAAGGAAAGCAATGTAATTCACTAAATCTATGATGCAATAAAGGAAAACAACTAATTACTTAAAATTTAAACTAAAACGCTTAAAACGTAATTAAAGAAAAGCGAATTAAATGCAACTATGCTAATTTAAACTCTTAAAAAAATGAACTTCTATTTTTCTACAGCTAAGAATGATATTTGAAATTTATTTGTGAATTAAAAATATTTTTTTAGATTTTTCTTTATTTATTTTGAATTAAAAACTAATTTAAGACATTTAAAATAGACTAGAAATACTAAAAATTAGGAAAATAAGCTAGAAAATTATAAAACTATTTTTCAAAAATCTTAAATAACAAAAAGAATTTTAGAAACTGGAATCACATTTTTTTGACTTTTTCTCAATTTATTATGAATTAAATACTAGTTAAATCTAATTAAAATGCTAGAAAATCTATTTTAACTACGAAAATTCAGGAAAAATACTTTTTATGATTTTTTGAATATTATAAAACTAAGAAAATTGAAATTGTATTTTTCTGAGCTTTTTCTAATTTATTTGAATAAAATGCTATTTAAAAATGCTAGAAAATGACATAAAATGCAGAAAAATAGTAAATGAACAGTGAAAAATATGAAAACTTCAAGATTACTATAAAATAATATAGAGAACTAGGGAAAAATAACAGAAACCAATTTGGAGTACAAGAACTATGATTTGGGCTAGAACTGCTTATTAAGAGCTTAATGGAAATAAGCTAAAAGCTACTAGAATGATACCACAAGTTCTAACTACCCTAAACTAACCAAAACTAAGCTACTGCAAGTGATTTGGGTCAAATAAGCTCAAGCAAGAGGCATTTAAGCTCTAAATCAAATCTAAACTATCTAATGCCAAACGGCCCTAAGTGGCTACTTTAAGCCCTTGTTAAGCTAGCTAGAAAAATTCCTAAAATTAGACTAAAATGACCTAGCAGTAGACAACCAACCAGAGATCAGATGTTCAAAATTTCAAATTAAAAGTGACTTATAATGAGAGAAAAATTAAAATCTAAAACTACAAGGAATGGGACACTAGTAAAGAACTCGACCAAATTTGTGAAAACATTATGGTAAGAAATAAACCGAGAAGACGAATGAATAGGCATGTTGGTAGAGTAAAAGTGTATGAAAAAAAAAAAAAAAAAAAAAAAAAATGATTAAAAAAAAAAAAAAAAAAAAAAAAAAAAAAAAAAAAATACTACGGTCACCATCCTACATCTATCTTTTAAATTATGTTTGTTTATTTTCGTTGCCTAGAGTTTTAGAGTGTTAGTCTTGGCTTAGCAACGCCATTCTTCAGATACTTGCAACATAGAGATTTTGACCATCCACCACTAAATAGCCTATCCCACCAAACCCTTCATTTCCTACCGAAGCCAACATTACAACCCTTTAAAAGACCTCTTTGATAGTCTTTCCTAGGGTGCTTACGCCAAAGCTTACTGAGGTTTGATCTATTCTCAAGCCTATGGTAATCTATGTACTAGGACCGGTTAATGAGTGTTTATCTTCCATTTCGATTTGTTATATTTCATATATACACCCGAGAGAGATGCGAGTATCCAAACACCCCATGTGAGGTGCTAGTATGTACTCGTGCTTGTTATGACTTTTATGGGCTTATATGTGTTGTGGACCTGCTTTGAATGAATGCTTCATGACCCCTAACTTATAAATTAATCTAAAGCACATTTGTTTGAGGACAAGCAAATACCAAGTGTAGGGATATTTGATAAGGTTTTAAAGGTACCTTTTAAGGGGTCATTTAAGCCCTTATTCGATCACTTCAGATCCATATTGCTTAATATCGCTCCTTTTCACTTTTTAGGTCTCTGAAGGCAAAATGTCTGGAATGATGCTTATTTGGACGAAAAGCCGCTTGAATATAAGAAGAAATGGCCAAAGTCGGAATCGAGACACTCAAAGTCATTGAAACATAAGGCGACGGCCATCAAGATATCTGCTCACGCCGCTTGGAAGGAATTTTCGGACGGTCGAAGCGTTAAATTGCATGTTTTCGCGGACGACGTTCTAAAGGAGTAGCGTCGTTACTCGACGGCCCAGATGCGACCCGCACGACGCCGAGAGGCTCGGCATATTTACGCAGGCGTCACGGACATAAGGTGACGCCGTCACAAGTCGATCAAGACTATCACAAGATGCCAAGTAGTTGATATTGTTTTGGCCATAACTTTGCATACGAACTCGGATTAAGGTGGTTCAAAAGCCCACGCGACCGAACGAGAAAATCTACAATTTGTCGAAATGGTCGTGACGCCATACTCTATAAGTGTGACGCCGTCACTCTTTGCCGACGTAAAATCGCCATAAATATAACATTATAACTTCACTTTTTGTAAGCCCTAAACCCTAAGTCCGATTTCGTGGTTTAGGTGGTGTTTTTCCAAGAACTTAAAGGGTTTCAACCACTCCATAAACATCTTGTAATGGTTTGTTTGTTTATCCAATCCTATGGTATGTCTTCAATTATCACAATTGTTGCTTGCTCTTCATTAATTATGCTTGGCTAATTCACCTTGTGTTTGCTTATGATTCAAGCGCTAAGAATGAGCACCTAAGTAAGCTATCTAATCAGCTCCTAAGCTTCAAAAAGTCAAAACTAAACTAGTCTATACCTGAAGCTATTAGTGGAAACCAAAATCAAGACATGAGCAATCATGCATGTGTAAATTAAACTAAATGTACTGATGTGCAGAACAGTTATGGGAATGAAATGGAACTAAAGATAAATGCAGATCAGATTAAGCACTTAAAAAGATGGTAAACTAGTCTACTTAAACTAAATACTAAAAGTCTACATTTACCTTATCCTTAATTGGCAATTCACCAACTGAGATCAGAAGGATATAACAAAATGAGCTTGCTGAACTTAATAGATAAAGTGGACAGAACAGGCTACTTAATGATCAAATGTTAACTAAGCAACTCTATAGATCAAATAAAACACCAGCAGAAGAGCTTGACTATCATAACAGCAATAAAATGTAAACAATACTAAATTCAAACCTGAATTGAAACATGAAATGATCTGCTGAATCAGCAAAGGTTTGGACAGAAACTTGTAATGTGACGGATTTGTTAATAAACTGAAATCACCAATAAACTTTGACACTCTTGAAAACTTTGATCTAGAAATCAATGAAGCAGAAATTTAAACTTAAACTAACCAAACTTGACTTGCCAAATCCACTAAATTAAGCATAATCCAAACACCCTTAGAAAACTCAATTTGCTTTAAAGCTTAAAACCTTGATGAATAACTATTTAAACTGAGATGATTGATTCAAACTACCATTAAAATAACACTTTTAACAAACTCAAAACAAAATAAGGCTCAAACCCGTTTGACTTTTATTTTGACTTTTATGAAAAACTTTGAATTAAGACAACATGTGCTCACATAAGCTTGCAAAAGCTTATGTGAGCTTCAAGAATGTAAATTAAGCACTCTTAAACACTAAACAATTTTGAAAGCAGATTTGAGAAGTAAATGGGAAAACAAGAAATTTGCATTAATAAAGTAAGATTACAAAACTTAAATAGAAATTACAATTAACTAATGAAAACGATCATAAATGACAGAAAATAAAAGGATCAAAATTCCTCTAAAAGCATAAGGAATTGGACGCCATTCTTTGTGACTGAAATGGGTCTTTTAAAGCTGAGCTGAGAACAAGGGAAGCTTCTGGATATCTAATCTCGATCGTTCAATCAAATCCCACATCACCAACTCTGATTTCATCCCTTGGATCATATTGATGAGGTGTTAGGACCAATGAGGAGCCTCTAAACTGCCACCGTGTCATTCCTTAAGTGTATGGATTGCCAGCATGGCAATAAGATGCTAAGTACCAAGCTAAGTGAGGGGTATTGATGGTAATTCTTATGAGGAAGAAGCATCCACAGTAATAGGCAGCTTGGGAGGGAAAGGGCAAATTGGGGTTTTTAATTATTCTTTGACTGATTGGGTGTATGTGTTGACTGGGTATAATTTTTGTTGACCGAGCTTTGGGATACTTTTGACCATGGTTTTCGTTAGTGAAAAAAACGGGTGGGTAAATATTGGAACGGATCAGATTTGGGCTTTGGGCTTATATAAGCTAAGGGTAAAATAGTGTAGTGGATTTGGACTTAGGCTTAGTAATAGATTTGTTATTTTGTAATCCAAGTTTCCCAAAGACCATTTATGTGTAATTGTAAATCAAGAGGACCAATCGTGTAAAGTTGTGAAAGGTTTAGGGTGAATTGGGTAAAATGGGTAAGTGAAATTTATGAGGGTGAGTTTGGTAATTTAGGGAAAGTTGAGGTAGAATGTAAATTTGGATAACTTGAGGGTTTATTTGTGAAATTTCCAATGATGATCCCGAACTCCGTAAAATATAACTTTGAGCTTCCAAATCCAATAAATAGCATCCCCAGTATCGGCTTTTGCGCTCTTCTTTCTCTCGTGCTCGGTTTTCTTCGTTTTTAGCTTCCTTTTGTCTGTTTCATCATATCCGTACCTGCACATGCATAAACTCAAGAAAACAGCAAATATTAGCAATAAACGGCTCTTTCTTGGTTATTTTGGGTCTGATTTTGATAATGAAAAGATATGTGTTTTTGCACATATCACTAGCTAGAAAAATTCACAAACATCACTTTTCAATCCAAAAACAACCCAACCATGATGATTCAAGCTTACCAAATCAAAACCTAAACACATGTGATGATTCTAAACACAAAAGTACTAACAAAATCCAAGCTTTAACACAAGAAATCAACCAAATGATGCAAAAACCACTAAACTTTTTCAAACTCAAAAACCACCTAAAAACCACTAGAAATCCAAAGATATGTAAGAGATGATCTAACCAGGGCTCTTGATACCATTTGTATGATATTGGATTTCACATACATATCATAACATTAACACTTTAAGCATATAGATGGTTTTAGAGAGAGAGAAAGTGGGATATTCTAGTAAGAGAAACTTGTGGAATATTAGATTACTAAAGAACATCCAACCCTCTACCTTGCAAGGTAGAGGGTATTTATAGGTTACAATCTAAACGACCTCCTAACGGCCTGTGGATCAGGGATATAATGGGTAAAGACCCGTCCTTCCTCCACGGTGATGCACTAAACTATTCTATGCTACTAATTTACTACTAAATAACGTAAATAATGACAAGTCTACGAGCTAACTTAGGCTAGATATCATTTGGGGTGACCGACTCTTTAACTTATGGAATTTCCAATTCCTAACAGGAAAATCAATCATGGTTGATGATGATCAGGATTTTAAAAAGAAATAAACGATTCTACCAAGGCCTACTGGTATTGTCATTAGAGAGGGTGGTTCTATGAACCAGAAAGCAGGTGTGGATTCAGTGAATGTGGAAGCAAGGGCTTTGGGTTCTTAACACCTTCAACAAGTATTAAGAAACCAAGAAGTGATGTTAAAATCACTAATTACGTACTGAGTCTAAGAGCACCAAGATTTGTGGGAAACAAGGTGGTGTTTTTCTTACTAGGTGAGTCTAATGAATTGCTTTGCATATTTTGTTAATACATTGCATTGAATATTATACAAACTTCATTGCATTGCATATTTTGAGTGTGCAGGTATAGCTGATCAGTTGTTGGTTCATCCAGATTAAGGTTTAATGTTGAATTGGCTCATCTAGTACTAGCTTTAGAAGTTTTAGAAATGGGTTAAGCTTTTGGGATTATATCTGTGTATAAACAAAAACAATTTTAATTTGGTTGTATATTACCTATGTAATTTGGCTACTAGAAACTCTGTAATTTGGCTAAATCAGAAGACATTATATCTGTAACTTGAAATATATTACCTTAGTATATGAACAAGAAGATACTATCTTTCTGATAAGGATTTAAAATGTACACTTTTAGGGGGTCATTTAAGCCCTTAATCGCTTACTTTTATATCCGTTACTGCTTAGTTTCGTTCCTTTTCACTTTTTAGGTCTCTTGGAAGCAAAATGTTGGAATGATGCATTTTTGGACAAAAAGGAGTGAATATATGAAGAAAATGGCTAAGTCAAGATCAAGACACTCAAGCTGCTGGAATTACACCTGACGGCGTCCCAAACAGATGGCGACGCCGTCCCTATTTGTGTAATTGAATTTGTGATGACTCAGTAGTGATTTTGCTATTTTACACCGACGTCGAGCTTTGAAGACTAAGGGCGTCACGAAGACTTTTCTTCTCGCACGGCCTTGATCCGACTCGGACGGACGTCATTGCCGAAGACCGATGGCGTCACAACCACAATGTGACGCCGTCCCAATGATGACTCGCCAAGACGAAACCCTAATGACGGTGATCGACGGCGTCCCAACTATAATGTGACGCCGTCGCGCTTGTAAAATTATATGTAGAAATCAAATTTTCATAATTTTAAGAGGTAGACTTGTGGAGTAAAAACCTAAAACGATTTTGGTCCGGTTTGGACAGTATCTTAGGGTTCTCATACCCTATTTTACATCAAGATAAGTAATTTACTTTATTGATTTAATTATGTCTTCGATTGTATGTGTGTATGCTTGCATGTTTAACATGTCCGGCTAAATTTCTTGTGTGTTTGCCTAGATCTATGAAACCTAGTTATTGATTATTGATTGGTTGTCTCTTATCTTAATTGTAATTGGCTTAGGATTGCACTAGGCTATCGTTGTGTTTTTAATGCTTGAGTAATCTTTGTGAACCTTAGTTTATATTCACTTAGCGGAGTTGTAGACTAAACATCCAAAGATAACCTTAGAGTTAGTTTATGAACCCTAGAGATTTCGTAGGCAATAACCTTAAGGTAGTCTCAAAGAGTTAGGGATAAAATCATACCCTAAGACCTTAGGAAACACAATGCGTTAAGAATAAGGACGTGACAATTCAACCACCAATAAAAGATAACTAGGGAGTAATAGTATCTAGGTAGACACATTTTTAATCATCATAAGAGCACACATCAATAGACATAGACTACCCCTTAGTTTAGATAATTAGATAGTAGAAGTACCAACCCCAAAATCCAAACCCCGAGATTTTACCCTTAGCTTTCTAAAAAAATATAAAAAGATAAAAAATAATCTTCATCAACCTCAAACCTTAGCGTAGTACATCTCTCACTAGCATTCCTATTCCCCTAGAGAACGATATCAATACCCTAGGCTTACCCAATATTACACTACAACGATTAGGTTCACTGCCTAGGGTGTTGAAATACTTGCTCGACGAAAAGGAAGTTCCTTTGACCCCGAACGCGTTATACGCGCATCACTTTCCTATTTACATTGATCACTGGTACCGGATATCGCATCAAAACAGGAAGAGATATGTAGCAACCCGTAATTTTTCATAAAGTAAAATGACTATTTTACCCTTTGACTTCTTAAAGTTGACCTTGACTTTGACTTTTGACTATTTGACTTTTACTATACATCCCGTAAAAAATTTTATTTTTATTTTACCATAATGACAAGATAAATGAAACTTGACAAGTCGTCCTGACGACGTACGTTGAATCCATACACAACCGATTTCACAAAACCGTGTCCGAGAACTACTTTTAGGTTTAAAAGTCATTCAGACATTCCGATATATCCATAAAACACTATAAATATTAGAAATATGTATTTCTATCATTTTACAAAAATTCCACAAGTTTTGAAATTTTACGTTTTCCAGTTCTGCGTTTTACACGAAATACGCGTTTTTGACCAGCGTTTCCAGCTTTAAACAGCGTTTAAGCAACCCGATGGAACTTACCACTCATTTTATATTTTAGTATGGAGTATAATGATAAGTTTAATCATTTCTACATGTTTCATATTTTTAGGATATCCGGTTTTAAGTTTCGTGACTTAACGACTTATAGTTAGCGATTTTTGGGACTAAAACGACTCCGTAAAAGCAAGATAATGCAAATTTATCCATCTAGTCATCCCTTATCCCATTAGAACGTGTATATGAGGCATTTTATGTGTTGACCAAGTCAAAGAAGCTTACATAGGAAGCTTACACTTTTGCAAGTAAACTTTGGCTCCAAGTTCTATCCTTTGGCTCCAAGTATTGTAACCTCCCCATTTTAGTATAAATACCCCTCCCTCCTCTCCATTTTAAACAAACACACATTCCATATTTTGATTCATGACTCCAAGTTTATGCTAAGAAGTTGCAAGTAACAAGTTGCCACATCAAATTTCTAGCAAGTCTAAGTGATTTTCTTGAGTTTAAATCCACTCAAGTCACTTAGAACTTCATCACCAATCCTTCAAGATTACAAGAAGTATATAAGGGTGCCAAGGTGTGGAAAGCTTGATCAATCAAAGTCCTAATCCTTACTAGTTACTCCTTTCTTTAGAAAGCCAAAAGTTGTAAGCAACTAATCACCACCATCACTCCATTATCTCATGTTTATTATTACTAATCTTGTCAAATACATGCTATATATATGATTACTATGTTGATTCATGATGTACATATAATCAATCATATGTTTTAATTTACATATTGTTGTAAAAATAACAAACTAGTAAACTAGTCATATTCTATATATTTGAAGCCATTTAAACCAACAATATATGGACTTGGTAACTTACATATTATTGTAGACAAAATAAAAAGGTAAACATAACAACTTGAATCACCCGAAACGGACAAACGAGTCAAAAGTTATAGTAAAAAAAAGTTAGCAAACCTTAGAAACGACCAAATTGCTTACTGCTGAATCTGTCTAAAAATAAGTGGCACTTCAGGTCCGAATCATCAAAAACTTAAAACACAAAAGTTGTCCGGAACGATGTTTTACGGCTAGTGTGGGGGAAGTCAGCCTAAAAAGACCAAATGATATCATTTACTGCCTAATATTTGTAAAACAGTTTTTATCGGCAAAAGTTGGATTTTTACAAGTTAAAAATATAAAAACTATGTCATTTTTATAACTAGTTACATATTGAACTTTTACTAAAATTTCATTCTTGACTATATTAATAAATTGTGATCACTAGTAAACTATGAGAACTTGTAAAAACTAGATGTTTATTAAAAATATAATAAAACTTTATAATATAATAATCTCCACTCAAAATATATATTTTATCTACTAAGTGCTACAATACTAGGGAGCTTCATGTGAGGGGTTTCATTTGGGTAAAACGTATCGACGAGTTGCTGGATTTACGATTTAAAGTGTCCTAGCTCCTCGAACGTTTACTACATGACCTTTGAATTATGATGGCCCGAACGATAGTACGATATCTATAAACTAAATACGTTTACACATATTAAAACTATTACTATAAACATCAAACTATAAATGACTACATCATGATCAACATAGAGACATATATAGGATGGTTTATGTTTTCCTAAAACATTATTCCAAACCTAATCGCAACATTCCATTTTTAGGTTGCACGTAGAAGTTTCCCGATTTATCCATCACACCCGTTAAAGCACTTAACATCATTAAACTCTAGGTGAGTTCATAGCCCCACTTTCTATTACTTAATTGTTTTACAAACCCTTGGGGGAGATACATGCTTTATTTTAAACCGAACACATTGCTTTCAAACTGTATACTTATCTGATTGTTTTATTTGCACTAAGTTACCGCATTTGCCAAACATAAGTCCCTAATCATAAACCATTAATCACTAGAGAGAGTGGGTGCGAATATTGTAAATAGATCTATTGGGATTGATTTAATCCCGTTTGTGTTGACCGGTAGGCAAACAACGCACTATATTTGAGTAGATCGTCGATGTGTACACCCGACGATTGCGTGATCGTAATTGAGGAGTCAATCCAAAGCCGCATGTTCACAAAGAACCACACTTAATTGAAGAAATCATGACTAGTGCATATCTACATAACCCGGTTCGATATTTTTATACTATGCTTCGCAACGCCGCAAATATCATGAACCGAAGGCTTCCGCCACTCGATGGAAAGATGTCATGATTCAAAAGTGTGAGCATGTCGGTCCGAATGTCACAACATCACATGAAGGCAACACAACTATGGATGATCCAGAGATTTGTTATGGCCGATGATCTCAAAGAAAGCTCAAGATCATCAAAGATGTGGATCGCTCAAAGACCTCCACCGAAAGTACAATGCACTCTGACTTTGAAGTTTCACTACAAAAGCACAAAGATTATGGAATTGAAGAATTGAAGTCACGAGATCAAGAACAAAGTCAAGAATAGAATGCTAGGATTCAAAATGTAAATATGGGGTGACCTCCCTGTGGGAGATTGTTAGGAATTAGAAAATTCCATAGTGAAGAGTCGGTCACCCCTAATATTATCTAGCATAAGTTAGCTCAGACATATCTTTATTTATGTTATTTAGTAGTTTACTAGTTAGTTTGTAGCGTAGAATAGTATAGTGCAACACCGTGGAGGAAGGACGGGTCTTTACCCACCGTATCCCCGATCCAGTGCCGATAGGAGGTCGTGTATCAGGTAACTATAAATACCCCTTCCATCCATGGAAGGGGTGGAGCTTCTCATTCAATCTAATATTCCATACTTTGTGTAAACCTCTAGCAAGAACACCTCTCTCTCTCTCTACTAACTCTCTAACTATGGCAAACATGTATTTTGATCATCCTAGACCACCCGAATCATCAACACAATAAATATTAAGATCCTACAAGTTACGCCGTAACTTCTTCAAAATAGGCATACTGTGATAAATCTTTAGTTATGTTTCCATTTTCGCGTCTCTTTAGCTCCAATGCTCGTAATTTACCTGAAAGTGGAAAACAATGGGAAAAAAAGCGTAAATCTATATAAATGATATAAATAACGAGCATTATCGTGGGAAATTGACACTTAATATTCAGGACTATTTGATGTTATCAAATATCCCCACTTAAACTCTACTTGCCCTCAAGTAGACCTTGTTAGATAGATTCTCGTGGAAAACTAGAAGGGGGTTGAATAGTTTTGCCAATTAAAACTTCCTTTAATCTATTTAGATCGACTTATGTCAATCTATTCGATGCGTGTGTTGGATGTTGATAAACAAGCATATAAAGGTAAGTAATGAAAGATAAGTGTAAGGAGCACAAACCACAACGCGAGTATTTATAGTGGTTCGCACAAGGACACCTTCCTTGCCCTACTCCACTCCCCGAGTCACTTGATCTCGTGCCGAACCGCTGTTTAATCACACAAGCCGCCACTCATGAACGGGCCGACCGTAATGTGCTTAAAACAGCCTCGACACAAATACAATGAAGATCGTAGAATATAGTGAATTTCGGGTCGTTTAGTCCCACGGAGACTCAATGGTGTGCAAACACTAGATCGACGATAAAATGATCACTAATGATAGTGATCGGAAAGGATTAGATCAATATTACACCATCGAAAAAGTTTATAAAATAAAGCGACTTAAATACAAATTAAGAAAATTAAAAGATAAAATATATTAAATAAACGCTATCACTATATTTAAAATGATGAACGTTTAAAACTTAAAACTTACGTTTAAATAAAAATAACGTAAACGTACAAATAAAAACGTGAAACTTACACAATATAAATCCTAAAAATATGAAAAATACATTTTTACAATCCTAATGATAAAAGAAAATTTATAGAAAAATAAAATTATTTTTACAACTATTTATCTAATTATTATTAATTAAAAACTATTTTTAACTATTAAATAATAACCTACAAGGCAAGAAAATAGGAAATAGAGCTAGAAAAATAAAATTAAGACTTAGAAAAATCTAAAATATCAAAATAGAATTTTCAAAACTATTTTTGTAATTTTCCGATTATTTTCTATTTTCACTAATTTAAAACTATTTAAATCTAATTTAAATTGTTAAAATACCAAATAAAAGGAGAAAAATAAGGAAAAATATTTTTATGCTTTTATATTTATCTTAAACTGAGAAAATTGAAAATTATTTTTGGAACTTTTCTAAATTAAATGCAATTAAAGCTAATTAAAGTGATTAAAACCTAATTAAATCTAGAAAATAGCAAACAAGAACTAAAAATCATGAAAATTCAGGAAATTCTAAAATGCTATTCTAGTTCTAGGAAAATATCAAATGTGAAGCTTATGTGGAAGAAATCGAGTCAGAGTGTAAATCACAAGAAATAAGCACATGAAATTAAGCAAATAAGCACTAAAGTGAGCCAACTGAAAACATAAGCTAAAGTATGCTAAAATAAGCTAAAAGCAACTTATAGCACCTACTCCTAACACCTAATAAGCATCTAACCAAGGATTAAGCTTGACTGCTCACTTAAGCAAAAACAGGTTCTGACCCTATGAATAAGCAGTTGCAACTGCTTATTCAACAAGCTAATGAGAAAACTAGAAATGTGGTTCTAAAGCCCACCAACCAGAGATCAATTACCCAAATTTTCAGCTTATGATGACTAGTAATGAAGAAGCTAGAGCTAAACAAAAGTGGCTATATAGGACAGATTGCTGAACTGATGCAGAAACAGAAAGACAGACACCTACTTTAAGCTAATGTAACAACTTATTCAATAAGCTAAAACAAAAACCATGAATGTGGTCTTAAAGACCACCTAGCCTACTGCAAATGTGATAAATCTTAGGCCTTAGCTACTTGGAATGAACCTTGTGCATTGTCTACAAATGTTGAGAAAAACTGACTTTTGACTCCATTTGACTTTAAAGAACAGATTGGTATATTGACTTTGATGAAGTTTGAGATCAAATTTAGAACTGAAATAGATGAAATGTGATGAAATGAGACTTTAGCAACCTTGTTTAACAAATCAGAGTGATTACGTAAACCGGATTCCAATGATGTTGAAACAAACTTAGAGCATGATTTGATAGATCTTGAGCTCGACCTTGGATCTTGAGCTCGTGGATCGTTATGTATGCCTATGTAATCACAAGCACAATAAAAGACAATCTCTACTACTAATGTTTATCGAATATAAACACAAGTAACAAATAACTAAGAACTTCTTGATCCTCTATGGATCTTTATATTAACTAAAACCGAGTTTTCCAATCGGTACATAACTCATTCTAATGTGTTCCTTTTATAGATAAGGAACCCTAAACAATATCGCTAAACCTTTTCCCAAGAAACGATAATCATAAAACTAAATAAGATATACACAATCACTTCCTAATAAAGCTCATGTATATCCACACTAAATAAACTAAACACGGAATAAACACTTCCGCAGTAAATCGACTAATAACTATTATACTTCAAGAGATTATGTCTTCGCAGAATCCACTTCATCTTCAAGAGAAACACTTCATTAATTTCAAAGATAATCCGGACTTCACATAATTCCCAACAATCCTCCCTAAACCGGAATTTGACTTGGTTAAGTTCCAGCTCGATAGATCTTTAACAAAAATAGCTCCAGAGGATTGGGCACAAACAACAACAAACAAAGAATCCAAAGAAGAACATCTCTATGATGAAGAAACTCAAACACCATATCTTTGCAAAGAACAAATGACAATAGATACATCAAAACAAATTAGTTTCATACTATTCTCATCACATCCGTGTGTGTTAACCCCGTGAGAGGTGAATCATTGAAAATAATGGATTTGATGTCTCTTTACCAATAGCCATCACTACCGGAGTAGCCATATGTTTAAGTTCGTAAACTATGGTACATCGATAACCATCTCGATTTATTGGCAAACCAAAGAACCATATAAACGGATTTGAAATGTCTTTACCGTAGCCGCTTGCTCGGGACTAGTCAATTCTTAGAATTGGTGAATTGAGAACCAAATATGGAATGCCACCGCTTTACCACAAGCCATATACATGTGGGCTAGTCAATTCTTGGATTCCAAAAGGAATAGACCATGGTGAATTGAAAACCATACAACACTCAAGAATGAAGCATGGGTGGTTGCATACCCTATGATTTTTAGCAAATCATTACGACTATCAATGATTTGATGTGTCTTTACCAAAGCCGTACCCTTTGGACTAGCTAACTCTTTGACATACACAAGGTATATCCGTGAGTCAATAACCAAGAAAAGTATACAACAAACCGCAAGAAAAGTTAGATAAAACCATTTTTTTTTTTTTTTTTTTTTTTTTTTTTTTTTAACTAAGAAATAAAAAACAAATATTACAAACTAGTACAATCAAGATGAACCTTTATGTGATAGAAGCTGATTTTTAATCAAACCAACACATTGAGAAGCATGAAGTTCATCATTGCCAACAGGATTAGGAGGCACTTCCAACTTGTGTCTCAGCAACCCTTCCATAAAAGTAACCGATAAAGGATAAAGCTTATCCGATAGCATACACAAATCATCCCACATGTGGTCCGAACCACATGAACACAAGGCAAAGGATAAAATCTCCAACTCTCAATCTCCCACTTATGAGAATTCTTCCAAATAGAATACCCTTTACCATTTGGAGAATGAGAATCAAACATAACTCAAGATCACCCAACAAATATAAACCGAACCGCTTGTTGAATGAAACTTATAATATCGAATGACATGTTCATACAAAGATCTTCAAATCATGTCTAGTCACCAAATGAAGAATGTCCTTCAAGAAATTAAACTCAAGAACAAGATTATCCAAATTTATAAACAAGTGTTAAGCTTTCCACTTTCCAATTGACCAATACCACATGAGTTCCTTCAGAAAAACTTCAATGATCCAACTTCAATAAAGGTAGATTCATCACCTTGAGATCTAAATCAAGATTCCTTGAAGCATGTTTCTAGCCAA
The DNA here is from genome assembly GCA_022545495.1 of Chrysanthemum lavandulifolium. Taxonomy (NCBI): domain Eukaryota; kingdom Viridiplantae; phylum Streptophyta; class Magnoliopsida; order Asterales; family Asteraceae; genus Chrysanthemum; species Chrysanthemum lavandulifolium. The sequence goes on along the minus strand of CM040244.1, from coordinate 235,695,614 downwards.
TCTATCGAACTCCTTGTAACCAAGCTCACGCCCATATCAACAATGTTATCGATCAAGTCGTAGATCATTTTCCGACTCAGAGGATCACTTAACTCCACACTAGACAACATTTCAAAAGAAACCAAAGAAGATTCAAAGAAACAACCACATCGAAGAAGGAGTAGCTTCGAAGTTGTGTCGGTAACAACCGGAGAGATCACCAAAGGCAAAACATTATCAAAATTATCCACAATTTCAACTGTTTCGTCTCTCTTAGCCGTAGGAACATCGACATTGAAGCAATGCTTTCCAATTGAAGAAGAAGTAGAACCGTAAGAAGAAAACTTCATAACCATATTATATTGTCTAATCAAAGCATCATCGACAAAGCACAGATTTGCTTCATTGACATACCGTAATTATATATAGCGTAATTCTTCACAACTCTTCTCATATAATTTCTCTTCCGAGCAACAACCATAGGTTTTTCTCTTTTGGCTTTATTTCTTTGATCAATAAGAGCTCTTCTCTTTGCGCAGATTCTTGCTTCCTTTGATTACCAAGTGCCACCATTTGATCCACAAAATTCTCATCATCAAAAGATTCTCCTAAGATAAGTTTTGCAAGATTTGGATCGGATGCACCTTGAGAAATATAACCATCCCATTGATCATCATGATCTTAGGAAGAAATGCATCAAGCATTTCCTTTGGAGAATGTGATAATGCATACCGAATCTTTGATCTTTGTAAGAATGAGATCATCGCCTCCGTCACCACATACTCTTTTCCATCAACACTAGCAATACACTTCTTCTTTCAGCCGACACCCAAAATTGAGTAACCAAGGATTCATATATAGCATTTGGAGAATGCATTAATGCATACCGAATCTTTGATCGAATGAAATCATCGGCCTATACAACTCATCTCCTCGAGCAGCCCAAGAAAAGCAACCTTATTATGATCATGTTTAAATTGAAGTGCCATGAAAGATTTTGAAGATTAGGTTACGATTTGCACAAAAGGAAGTGTTTTGAATGAGAGTAATTATCAAATTACTTAATATGGAGCGAATATATGCCTAGAGAGAATAAATAGAAATTTCCCAATTTTGGTCAAAGTTGACCAAAGATGACGTGGATTTCTACTTTTACTCGCATTCACTTATAACTTCGGTAGAACGAAACCATTCTCATCAAGTAGAACAATCGCAGTAAATGATGACTTACTCAAGAAGCTTCAAGAATATCTTTTACCTGTTTCACCCACACGCATTAATTCTCTTACCACTTGAACCCGCTCTATAAAACAATCCCAAAGCACACATATTTCTTCATCAAAACCCCAAATATTATTTCAAACCCTAATTCCATCAAAACCCAAAATTAGCCATCATAAATCATGAGTACCAAACCCGAGATCATAGATCTCACAACAACATCCTCATCATCATCATCTAGTGAAGATACCAATCCATGGCTTCATTACTTTCCAAAACCATATCCACGACCAAAGAAGTCACCCTTTCTCCTCATCGAAGATGAAAGTGTGGAGAATCCAAGTGAATCTGATGATTTCGATGACTCCTATAAGGAGGAACATCTTACTCCCAACCCCAAAGACCTCGGCCTCAACGAAGGCCACGAGCCAAAAATCCACCACTTCCAAAAGATAGAGAGGTGGTTCTTGGTCTTTCGCATCATCGTTTTGGTGCATCATCACATATCGATAAGTGGAAGAACTTAAAGAGAGTAGATGGGTTGCATTTTGGTTGAAATACATAGATGAAGCACAAAGGACACATCCTTTTATCTCCATCATCAAATGGTCATTGTCATCATCAATCGCTTGCATCAATCCATCCTCTCCATTTTGATCCTTAGCATCTGTTAGGGTTGGTTATGCTCATCACAAAAGCATAGCCAGATTTAGTGTGAAAGATGTGAGCGATCATGCATATCCTCATCTTCACCGTTAGATGTTGGAATGGATGATATGTAATAGATTAGGACTAGTAGATCATGTAGATGCTTTTGATGTTGCTAGTACTCAGAAGTCGAAGTCAGAACTGCTTCTTGAATGAATGAAATCAATTTGCTTCAAGACTTCTTTTGATTGAATCATATAACTTCAAGACATCATCTTCGTAAGAAACAATTGACTCACTTCAAAGACTTTGAACTCAAGAGAAACAAGCTTTAGCACTTCAAACCAAATCTCAACCGAACAGTAATGTACACTGCAAAACAAAACAAACACAGAGAAACACACAAACCAACAAAGAAACACACTAAGATTACATTAGCAAAGTTAGAGTTAGTTAAAATCAACCAAATATACAAAATTACATAGCAAAATGCAAAGTTATACACAATCCTCCCCGAGGCATATGCCTCCCCGAGGCCTATGCCTCCCTTAAACTTTGCGCTAAGGGTTACATGCCAATATGGACCACAAGGTGTTGAAACCTTGGTCCTTCAAAAGCCTTTGTTAACAAATCGCCACATTATCATCAAGATGAATTTTGACCACATTTATCAAATTTTTATCATATGCATCTCTTATAAAGTGGTGCCCGATTTCAATATGTTTTGTTCGACCGTGAAAACTGGATTTTTAACAATGCATATGGTACTTTGATTATCAATAAAAATTGTTGTGTTCATGAAATTATACCCATAATCCAACAACCGATTTTGAATCCAAAGAACCCGTCCACAAAGAATTTGCAAAGAAGAACATACTCGCTTCAAGAGATGAGGTAGCCACAATAGTTTGTTTCTTGCATTGCCAAGAAATCAATCTCTTTCCAAGGAATTGGCAACCTCCAAGGTGGACCTCCTATCCAGATTAGCACCAAGATAGTCACTATCACTATATGCTTCCAACTTAAAAGGAGACTCTTTGGGTACCAAAGACCTAGAAAAGGTTGGCCTTTGAGGTACTTAAAGATCTTCTTAACAAAGATTGAGATGGGAAGTCGGTGGAGTAACTTGATGTCGTGAACAAACACTCACAAAGAAAAGTAATATCGTGCCCGAAGTCGTTAAATACATCAAAGACCCAATCATAGACCGCATAAATGAACATTCACAGTGGATCGCCTTCATTGTTGGTCTTTGTCTTTGAGCTTCATAAGGTGTAGTGGCGCCCTTACACCCTCCATACCAAACTTCTTCAAGATGTCCTCACATATTTGTCCCGACCGATAAAGATACCATCAGTTTCACGAACTTGAAGACCCAAAAGAAAGTCAACTCTCCCATGGCACTCATCCGAAACTCTCCTTCATAAGCTCCTCAAACTCCCCGCACCAAGCTTCCTTTGTGGATCCAAAATAATGTCATCCACATACACTTGCACAAGAATAATGTCGGTGGAATTCTTCTTTAGGAAAAGAGTCTTATCAATTGCACCTCTTCTCGTAACCATGCTTCACAGAAATGTAGAGAGCCTAGCATACTGTGCCTGGGTGCCCGATGTAGTCCATAGAGAGCTTTGACCACCTTATAAACATGATTAGGATGATCCGGATCTTCAAATCCTTTAGGTTGAGTGACATACACCTCCTCTTCAATTTCACCATACAAGAAGGCTCCTTTAACATCCATTTGATAGACCATAAAGCCCATATAGGATGCATAAGCTAAGAAAACCAGATAGCCTCAACTCTTGCCACCGGTGCAAACACTTCATCATAATCGATCCTCCTCTTGTCTATACCCCCGCAACTAATCTAGCTTTGTTTTTAATGACAACACCCGAGCATCTCTTATTCTTCGTAATCCATTTAGTCCCAATAGCATACTTACCATCGTGTAGTGGTACCAATATCCAAACCGCCGATTTTGAAATTGTTGCATCTCATCCTCGCATTGCTTCAAGCCAACTTGAGTCTTCAAGAGCCTCGAGTAACACCGGTTGGTTCCACTTGTGAGAGAAAACAAGCAAATGACAATGTTGATAGTCGTGTGATTGTCTCTCGCCGATTTGAGACATAAGAGATAAAAGCCACCGACCATATTTAGAACGCGCCACAGTACCTCTTGTTCTAACAGTGCATTAGGATCACCAATAATATTAGACCGTGGATGAACATTGTTGATCCTTGTAGTAGTGGTGGTGTTGACATCAATGGAGGAATCAAGATTAGTCACATGAGGTTCAAAGTCAAGATCATAGGAAGGTGTGTTGAAGATGCCCGCTTTAGGTTGATGATGACCAAGATCTCAAGGTTTTGGAAACCTTGTATAAGGTTCTCCAAGGTCTCATTGACACTCTAGTAGAAATAGGAGTAGAGTCAACATGTCTTTCAAATTAATTGAGAGGTGAGGAGAAAAGAACCACTTTCGCAGAATTGAATTTCCACCGATTGCTTCACTTGTACTATTTTCAACATTCCTCTCAAAGATCTAAATTGGTCGCATACTCTTGTTTCTTCACCGCAAGGTCCTCAAGATAATAGAATTCATCTTCACCCACATCAAGATAATCTTTAGAAGTGTCACCTACAAAATTGTTAGGAGAGAAGGAAGGTACTACAATGGGTTGTTCATCATCATCGCACCCACCGCCGAATGAGCTTCCAAAGTTTCGCACTAGTAGTTGGAGATGCTTGAGAATCAGATTTTGGTTAGCCATATGTCTAGCATAACCCAAGTAATCGTCAAGTAATCAAGGTCAAATGACCAAACATGACCCCGCCTTGAACATTAGGCTTGTCTTCAAGATACCTCGATTCAATGTCTCCTCAATCTTCTTAGCAGATACATTGTAAACCCTCAGATGCCTTACTATGAGCGTAATACCCCACAATGTAACCATCATCGCCTTTCTCATCAAATTTGCCCAATGGATCACCGGTATTCAAAATTGTCACTTGCACCAAACGGTTTAAGGTAATGAATAATGTGAACTTTTCCAAAAGAAGTTCATATGGTGTTTTAAGGTGTGGTCTAGTAATGGACACTCTATTTAGTACATAACAAGTCGTACTAACAAATTTCATTCAAAACATGGTTGAAGTTTAGAGTCCGCTAGCATTGATCTTGCAACCTCTATTAAGGTTCTATTTTTCTTCTCGCCACCCCATTTTGTTGAGGGGTTCTTGGAGTGCTATAGTCCCTTTGATTCCCTTTAACCCGCAGAGTTCTATTAGAATTGCATTTTGAACTCGTACCATTATCACACCTAATTCCTTTCACCTTTTGTTCAACCGATTCTCAATAAGGGTAATGAAGTCTTTCAATACTTCGATGTTTCATCTTTGGTCCTTAGAAAGAATACCCAACAAAATTTGCTATAACCATCGTGATCACCGACAAAAATATTTATGATCAATGCTTCTCACTTTAGTTGGACCAAACAGATCCATATGAAGCAACCAAGAGGTTCGTAAATAATGTTATCGTTGTAACAGAACACCTTTGTATGAGGCTCAGGTCGCTTTCCTTTGTTGCATGCAACACGCTTATGATCATTGGTGAATACTTTAAGGTGAAGACCTTGAACAAGGCCCGCTTAGAAAGTCGGTTTATGGTCTTGAAATTGACATGGGCCATCCTTTCGTGCCATTTGGTGGACTCATCCACGATGCTTTAGCCACCAAACATGTTAAGTCACCCGGTTGGACATTAGTTAAGTTGAATGTATAAAGATTGTGATCATGAGGAACCTTCAAGAGAATTGAAGTTTCTTCCGGGAGTTTGAAGTCTTTAGACAAAGACAAGACATTCATCCTCTCGTGAAGAGTACTTTGTTCTTAGTGTCACAGATTTGTGAGACCGAAACAAATTGAAGTGTTGAAGTTCCTTGACATAATAAACATTCTCAAAGTCCATTGAGGTGTTTTGATGGTCCTTTTCCAAGAATTGTCCATCACTTCCTCCAAAGGTTACATTGCCTCCTCCTTCAATGGGTACAAAGTTATGCATCATGTCCCTGCTTCCGACATACTTCTAGAACAACCACCGCCAACAATTCCAACATCTTTATGCTTAAGGGATGATCCTACAACAACAAAAATATACGTAAAATTAGTACACTATGGAGGCTCAAGTCATTCGACTTGAACCCGCCTTGTGGATCATATGAGTTGTGCCATGTAGAAGTATAAGATCCACTATTGTTCTTGGGTTTCAATGAAACTTAGGTCCCTGCTTATTCCAAGAACAACTCACGAGGTCTTGACAAGAAGATCCCAAGACCTTTCCCATCATCATTGGGTTAACATATCTAGGCCAAAACCATTTTTAAAATATTCACCGGTTGGTTGAACATATGGTTTTACAACCTGTTTCCTCCAAGAAAAAGGAGTATTATAATTTGTATCTTGTGGAACATAAGGTGGTATATCATTTACATTTGTCCACATTGGTCTAGAATTCCTAGAATCACCACACCTACTCATCCTTTGCTCATGATAATCACAATCCTTAATTAAATGAGATTTACTTCCACACACAAAACATTTCTTCCGATTAGAAGATTTATTTAAACCAAAAGAAGTATTCTTACAAGCGTAAGTATTCAAACCAAAACCATGAAAAGAATTGTTTTAACAAGACTATTATGCAAAGAATTAAATGCAAGTCTTCAGAGGCAACTGCCTTGAAGTGGATTCCTTGGCAGAAGAACTCGACATGCTTATTGGTAGTCTTGGGTGTGTGTGGGTGAAGACTGGGAAGGGCAGACTTGGGAAGGTCGACTTGTCATTTGAATCACACTCAGAGACCCTGTTGGAGGACTTGTCATCATAACACAAGAGACAAAGTCATTAGTAGAAGTATTAGGTCCGCATGTCTCTTGACTTTTTGCCATACAGATGGTGTGATCCATCAAAGTCTTTAAGAGTGGAAAGGTCAATGGGCATATGCTCACCTCTAATTGGTCCACGACAAAGATGTAGGTCACCTTCTTTCACAAAATTAGCTAGGCTCACGATGTAGATTTACGTGTGTCATCCCTAGCTTCTAAGCCTACATATTTCTTAAAGCCTAAAGCCACAGAGAATTGGGAGCTTGACTACTATAAATGAGACTAGCCTAACTTATTACCATTCATCATCCATTCATTATTCCTAGCAATTTCCTCCTTAAGTTTCTCCTTAAGCTCTAGATTTTCGACTCTACATCCGCTTCTTAACTTCTCGCACCATTTTAATTCATTTGTAGCACATTCGAGATCTCTTTCTAAAACACCTATTTTCTCATCATAAGCTATTTCATTCTTCCGAAACCAAACCTTTTGTCTTTCTAGTGTTTTTAAAGCCCTGCTTATAAGCTTCTACTTCCACATAGCATTCATTATATTTAGGTTCCATAATATCATAAGCTTGTTTGAGTTCATTATAACGCTCACTACAACCAAACACACAGCTTTGTACCGAGAGATGCCCATCAAGGCAATCCGATCATGCCTATCCTCTCAAGTACAACTTGCAATCAACCCAACATTATCGGGACCATCATTATCGCCTCCTCATGTTGCTTCCACCACATTGCTATCAAGAGTGACCAAAGCAATTGATCCCTTTGAAGTTCCCGCCTCCTTCCGACATCGCCGATAAGAAGAGTATCTTGTCTCATCACCGCCTTTCCGCCTTTGCATTCTCTAGAAAAGTGACCCATCCGTTGACATGTGAAGCATTTAACCTTCCTTTGTCAAACCTTGTCGGATCACGCCCTTTGAATCCAAACCTTTCGCCGCCTTTGCGCCAAAGTTCTTGATATCCATGGAAAGCATGGCCACTTGCCACCTCGCCTTCATCTCTTCCATCTCAATCGGGTCCACCGATCAAAATCCTCATAAGCCGATCCCGCCGAGGATCATAATCAAGAAAGAAGGATCCAAGTACATCTTCCATAATGTTGCTTGATTTAGAGTGAGAACTTGATGAAGGAGCAAGATAAGATGATGATGGATATGGGCTTGGACCATAGCTAGACTTTGGAGTAGAGGCTCCAACAAATGCAAGATGACTAGCGTAAGAAGATGATCGAAAAGGGCTTTTACATCATGTTCAAGAGCTTTAAGTTTGTTATACACTCATCAAAGGTAATCATGTCCAAACCACCTTTAGCTTTTAAAGCTATGCTTACATGTAGCCGTGATGGAGGTAATGACCTCGTAAACTTAGAGTTACAAATATCATTATCCGGCTTTGCTCAGAATGATTCAACCGACTTAAAATCTTGTGAAACTTATCATAGCCCTTGTGAATTCCTTCCTCTTCGTAGATTTGAAAGTCCCAAACTGTTGTCTTAGCATGGACTTCTTCGCCTCCTAGACTCCTCATTCCCACCGAACTTCGCCTTAATTGCTAACCATATATCCTTAGCATCTTGCATGAAGTGAAAATCACTCAAGTGATCCTCGTGAATAGCTTGCGTAAGAATAGTTCGACCTTTGTTTCTCTCTCGAATCGCCAAAGAACTCTTCAAGTAGCTTTGGGAGGAACATTCATCATATTACCAAGAAGATCCGTGGTAGTTCTCTTCAAACTGCTCCCTTCATAATTATCTCGCCATAGATTCCAATCAATGTTGGAGATCCAGCTCGCATCTTCATCGCCCAAAGATCATATTCCTCCCTTTTAAGGTAAGGAAACTTAGCATTGCTATTAGAGAGACTTAGTTGTTGCAGATGGGTGGAGTTTTGGTTGTTGGTGAGTTCAAGATCAACATCCGAACCGTGCATGATGATTTTGTTATGGTTGTATGGGTGTTTAGAAAAACTTGTCCTTAGTATCGTAGAGACTCTCACGAGGCTCGATACCACTTGTTGAAACAAAATGCACCTTGATAGATCTTGAGCTCGTGGATCGTTATGTATGCCTATGTAATCACAAGCACAATAAAAGACAATCTCTACTACTAATATTTATCGGAATATAAACACAAGTAACAAATAACTAAGAACTTCTTGATCCTCTATGGATCTTTATATTAACTAAAACCGAGTTTTCCAATCGGTACATAACTCATTCTAATGTGTTCCTTTTATAGACAAGGAACCCTAAACAATATCGCTAAACCGCTTCCCAAGAAACGATAATCATAAAACTAAATAAGATATACACAATCACTTCCTAATAAAGCTCATGTATATCCACACTAAATAAACTAAACACGGAATAAACACTATTATCTATTATACTTCAGATTATGTCTTCGCATAATCCACTTCAGTAAACTTCACATAATTCCCAACACTAACACGTATTCATATGTTGATCCAAACACTCTTTTAAAACTCGAAATGCAAACTTATACCGACAAAACTAATAACTATTATACTTCAAGAGATTATGTCTTCTAAGCAAGAATCCACTCTTCTTCAAGAGAAACACTTCAAGCCCCATTTTGCATTAATTTCAAAGATAATCCAAAACTTCACATAATTCCCAACAAAAGGGTGGACTTTGGCAGGCTAGCTTTTTTGACCGTAGTTTGACCAAGGCAAGATTAATAATAAAGGGGTCAAAATGTATTATGACAGGGGGTCACAATTAGGCAAGGGTCCAAATTGGTTTGACAAGGGTTTAATTGACAAGGACCTTAGGTGTAAAATCTGAAAATCAAGGGACCATATCTGCCAATTCAAAGAAGTTGATCCAAGGGTTGAAAGTGACAATCTCAAAAAGTACAAGGACTAACTTTGCCATTTTCCAATTTCCAATGGCCATTTTTGACATTTTTCAAACTTGAGGGACCAAAGTTGTAGTTTTGCAAATTTTATATTTCAAGGGTCTGTTTTGACAACTTTTGAATCCCATGGACCTTAAATGACATTTTTCTTTATTTAGATATACCGTGGACCGATTTTGACAACTTTTGAAACTGGGGACTAAACCGCCATTTTTGCAAATTTGATACGCTTTTCATCCGATTTTGATATTTTGCATTTAAACACATAAAACACTGATTTGTGATATTTTGATCATTTTAAAGCATTTTTGAGTGTTTTCAGATGATTTTGCAGTCTAGATAGTACAAAAATGATGAGTATTTAGACACTCATCACACCTACTCGAGAGTTCGTAAACACTACACCAATCTCCTTATGGCGGAGAAGCCTTCACAACGTCGCCTACCCTTTTTCCGGTGCTAGGCTAACCACCGGGTTCTTTCACTCCAAGGTGAACCACACCTACATAACGTCGCCTACCCTTTATAAGGTACTAGGCTAAGTACCTAGTTCTTTCACTCCAAGGTGAACTACACCTACACAACGTCGCCTACCCTTTATAAGGTACTAGGCTAAGTACCTAGTTCTTTCACTCCAAGGTGAACTACACCTTCACAACGTTGCCTACCCTTTATTAGGTACTAGGCTAAGCACCTAGTTTCATTGCAATGGAGGAACTACTACCACACTACACCAACGACTAATCCCAAAGGATATCTACTCCTTTACAACATCATCAAGGATATCAATATCCTTGGATCTAATACTAGTCTATCTTGTACATCGAAACACACCATATCGAATGTAAATCTAAGGCACCTTTCACTAATGCCTTTGACTAGATCTACAAGACACCTTTCACTAATGTCTTGCGTCTTGACTTCTAAGCACCTTTCACTAATGCTTCTAGTCTTGACTTCTAAGCACCTACCACAAGTGCTTATGATATGGACGATAAATACCCTTCATTAATATCTTCGTCTTTACACTTGAGACATCTTTCACTAATGTCTTCAACACTACACTTCTTTGAAGAAAGAAAGGAATCATCAACAAGAAGACTTCAGTAGCCTTGATGATGAGGAAGTATGGCAACTCATGGACTTGAGCTTGCTCGACTTCAAAGGTGGTGATCTTGCCTTTAAGAGGAACCTAATAGATCACACAAAAACAAAACTACAAACATAGATCTCTTGGATCTGAGGTTAGTGAGTTTTTAACTCAGGGAGAAAGTGTGTTAGAAAAGGGGTGAGAAACAATGAAGAAATGGCTCACTATTTATAGAAGAAAAACTCTAATGTTCCCCGGATCCCACGGATCCCTTCCACAAGGGATCCGTATAGCGTTAAGCTAGGGATCCGTGGGACGCTCCCTTTTACCCATGGGTATTTTGGTTATGGGTTACGGGTCATGGGTTGAACCATGGATCTTTAGCTAGATACAATGTATCTTTGAGTGCAATGCACTTGGTCACTTGGGTATGGGTTGATCCATGGGTTATGGATATTATCCATGTATGATATAAGCATGATGTCATGCAATGGGTTATGGGTCAAGCTCCATAGGTTATGGGCTTTGGGTTGTACCCAACTACATTCTATGTATTTGCCCAATGGGTTGTGATACTTAAGTTTCTACCCATTTATATTACCCAATATACTACATACTAGTTATGTGTATATTATACCCAAATATGTAAACACTAGTTGTTGTACATATATATTACTAAGTTATAAAATCACTTATACTAGTTTTAGTGTTTTATGTGAAAATGTGAATATGTTAGAAACTATTAGTTCAAACCATTTACGTATTTTATTTGTTTCGTTAAAATGATTTTACGTTTGTTATCGACAAAACATTAGAAGATCGTAAAATATAAATAAACGTTTTTACGGCTTATTTGTATTAACAGATTCCTAAAAAGATATCTCCCAAAACCCGAAAATATGAGTTTACAAATCCCTTATGCTAGAATAAAACAAAGCCGAACACCTCACGAAAGGGAACAAATACTCAAATCTCTCAACTATTCTAAGTGTCAATTTCGGGTGATCACTCAATCGCACAGTCATAGCATGTATTCTATCATAAGCTTGGCGGTTACACAAATTTCCACCACTAGAGTTAAGGGCTAAACAATCCTCGAAGGCAATATGGGTAGACACGACAAAGGTTAAGGGGTGACTCGTCATTACTAACATGTCACGGCGAAGTGGACAAAATCAATGATACATGACCAAATCCATGGCCAAGACACCAAATATTGCTCGCTGCATCACCTAGACACGCTTCATGACTAAAGGGTAGGATAAGACATGGGATATATAATTGGTGTAAAATGAAAAAAAAACAAGCAGGTAGTCTAAATCTATAACCAAGTCATCACCACTTACCGTCCGCCCAAAGTTCAAGTTTAGAAGTCTAGAAACTGGATCATGAAATGCAAGTTTAGAGGACGTCGTGATGGGCACACTACCTTTTCTTCTTCTGTTGGCATAACTACCAATTCCAATCTTCAAATGTGACCGAGGTGGCCTCCTCGATACTAATCAATAAAGCTCATACAATAGTGCTTATAACATCGCACTTTACAATATCATAACTCAATAAACTTCTTTTTTTTTCTAATCATCATAACATAACACCCCCCCCCCACTTGAGATGAACAATGGGAATTCGGGGGGTCTTCAATGATCTTCATAAATGTTGTCGATGAAAGCGTGATTTCCAAACCTTTCCACTCGAACCTTGAACTTAGGCAAATGATGACTTCCCAATCACAAATAAAGACTACAGGGTAGGCTAAGGTGTATAAGTGTAACGAAACAATATATTGGGTTGACAACATGAAAGGAATGGCTCAGAAGGGTGTATCTAGGGGTATCTTGCACTAAAGGTGAGTGCTACAAAAGGGTTTCACATGGGGGTCGAGAAGTCGAGGTGACTAATCGATAGACTCACAATGGTAGGCTGTTTGGGTGATAATCCTATAATATTGCCTTCTAAAACTGAAAAGTCCAAATACATCGATCTAACTCAACATATCTCGTCTATGGTCTCGAAATGATGCAAAGGCCAAGTTCTAAAGTTTACAAGCTACCGGCACACTCATAATTTGGTAGATTTGGGGTAAAATATTGGAAACGGATAAGGCTAATCTCACCATGTAATGTCAAGGGTTGTATGTGCTCGGCTAAGGTCTAATCTAGTTAGGTTAGGAAAAACATGTCAAAATTTTAAAAATAGCATAATTTTGCAAAATAAACTAGAAAAATGAGGGCGAAATAAAGTTCAAGAGATAATTCTTCTCCCGTCCCCCCACTTGAATTGTACAAAGTCCTTTTGTACTAGGCATTAAAATAAAGGTGAAGATAAAGGTAGAATTAGAGCGAGAACTTCCCTGAAATTTGCTCCAAAAAGAAGAAGGCCCACGAAAAAGAACTGTGCCTTCGTTTAAGCGTCATGAACAAACTTCAATCCCTGAAATCACAATACCGACAAGCATAATACTAAAAAAAAATGAAAAACAAACCTAACTCACTTTCGTAGGAATCTCGGTTGCATTTAGCTTATGCAACAAGCCTTTTAAACCACTTGGTGTCCCAAGTGGACGAGTGAAGTCTCGTGAGGGTTTACAGGAACACACCACAAAGTTCATTTAAAAACTAATACAAGGTTATTGTGTTTAAAATGAAAGAATTAAGCAGAGGAAAGTTACGTCAGAACTACTATGAGGAGTTACGCTGTAGAATCGCAAAACCCACAAGTTTGTCAGCGAGTAGTTCTGGCGTAACCAACGAGATGGTATTACGCCGTAATTGGTAATCGTCAAGAATTCGCCGCTAAAATGTTGGTTACGACGTAATCACCAAGATGAGTTACTGCCGTAACTCGCTCGAGATCAAGAATCGCAGCAGACAATAAGTTCCTCGTTTCTCGCAAAATGGTTAGAAAACACAAAACCCAACATAAAGGAAATAAAAACAAAAGAAAGGGATAATTCGGGTTGTCTCCCAAAAGAGCACTTTTCTTTATTAACGAGTCTTTAAGTTAGACTCAGAGCCGCGGGGCTTCTATGGGGGCCTTTGGGCTTGCCCCACTTCTATCATTCGTTGGTATTCATTTATCTAATTATCAAGCCTTTTTTTTCTTGTAGAATTATTGAGTCCATTTGTTCCCAACTTATGTGAAAGCCATTTATCACATGATTTTCCCCGGTCATCATCTTCAGTAATAATACTATCAGTAATGCTAATGCTGGATCTTGCACCGCAAGATATAGGATTTCACAAACACATCAAACCAAACCATATGAGGGCGTATAAAATGTTTAGAGAGAAAGTTCTAGAGAGAGAAAGGGAAGAGAGTTGGGAACTATGTGAAACAAAGAAAATGGTATTGAGCCCAACCTCTACCTTGGGAGGTAGAGGGTATTTATAGTGTCTTACAATAAACGCGCCCTACGGGCCGTGGATCGTGCATACAGTGGGTAAAGACCCGTCCGTCCTCCACGGTTTTACTTAACTAACTTATTACTAACATTAAATAACTACGACTACGAGCTTTTAATGATTACATATACTTGAGGTGACCGACACTTTAATGACCGAATTTTCTAATTCCTAACAATCTCCCCTAAGGAGGTCACCTCAATTTACACGTAATACAAACAGATATTACATTAAGATTGTTCTTGAATTCTTGTTTAAGTTCTTTGCTCAAGAGCTCGTAGTCTTTGATTCTTCATGTTCCGCATGTTTGGATAATTCAAGTGGAGGTCTTTAACCGATCCACGTGATGATGAGTTTTGAGCCGCCTTTGAGATCATCACTTGCATAAATCTCGACTCTTCCATTGTGGTGTTGACATTATGTGACGTTGTGACAGTGGACCGACATGCTCACATTCGGATCATGATTTCTTCTTATCGAGTAGCGGAAGCTTTAGATGATTCATGATATTTGCGCAGAACAGAAGCGTAAGCATGGAGTGAGAATATCGAGTCATTGATGCACTAATCATGATTTCTTTTGAAATGAATGTGTTGTGTGAGCATGCGGCTATGGATTGACCTCTCCATTCGATCACCGCAAGCATCGGGTGTACCGCATACAACAATTAGCAATAAAGCGCACGAAAGTGTCTTTGATCACTTTCGTTGAATTGAGGTACACGCCCACGGTTCCTCGCTGATCAAGACAAGCACCGCCCGTGATCGTATAATTCAAGAATCTCCTTGATGTGGTTTCGCAATGTTCTAGTCGTTCTCAAACCGAACGCCTCAAAGAAGACAACACGGAGTGAGTGAACCAAATAATTTGAGATTCACCGATTGATGAAAAGAGATTTGAAAACAATCGAGTATCGCTCAAAATAAAGTGTTTTTGCAATACAACGAAGGTTTTAACGAAAATCAATTATCAATCATAAACACCTTTTATTTTGAAATATTAATACACAATCGATGTGCTAGAGAAAAGATTTTAAGCACAACGACCGTTTTTCAAAGGTATCCGTCAATCCATAACTCGAACCAGATTGATTCAAAAATTTGAATCGCCCATTGTTTCTGTTCGCTTGTCACATGGTTGATCTATTGGATAGATCTCACATGCCACCTACCAAGAGCTTGTTTGATGTTGGCTCTAGAAGGCTTTCCATCTTCATTGTGAATATGTTTGCATATCACTCGGATGTTCCGCAATACCACAAGGATAATGCGAGGACTCTAAAGTATATTCTCTCTTTCCACATTGTGTGAAACAGAGAGTCTTCATTGATTGTGTCCTTAATGAGATTTATTGATGATCTCGTGGCTCTAGACTCAATTGTGCACATTTGGTTCCTATGCCGAGACTAGGAGAGGGTCTCCTTCTTCAATATCAACCATCTCTAAGAGAAAGTCGATAGATAATGTCGGTCCCCGTGAGAATGAAACAAGTCCTTTTAAGAGGAACTTGAGTAGTTTGGGAAGATGTAAAAAGCGCCATCGGGTCCATGACGTCTTGTCTTCAATACTAGTGTTACCTTAGTAACCACCAAGAGTATATGTATTGAACCCGGTTTCGCCCTAAGGTTGAATTATTGAGGGCTATTTCTTTTCACCCTTTTCACATTCATTTCTTTTTCATTCTTCAACCCTTCTGCTTACCGAGACTTCATTACTAGAACCTTGTTGGGTTTATTCCAGTTCTAGCTCTATCTCATCCGCACTCTTCCCATATCTCACTTTTCTCCTTTTTTCATCATACCTAAGGACTCTACACTATCTAGTGGATTGTCCTCGGTAGATCCCTCCCGCTCAAGGGATCGTGGGAACGAATACCTAACCTAACCATCCTTATAACACCATGCATAAAATAAATTGGTCGGTCTTTTGGTATTGTTCATCACCATTGGAACCAATTGAAAACCATTTGAAAATCAATCCAAGTACTTGTGATATATTATCAAAGCATTTTGTACCGAATCGCTTTTGATATTTTAGAAAACGGCTCCCCTCAACATGTGCATCATATGTTTGAAATCATTTTGGCACATGGAGGCAAGAGGAAGAATTCACTTCTTTTGATAAATATTTTCTAAAAATATCGACATCACTTTCCGATCAAAATCGTGATTCACATACGCTAAAGATATTTTCGGAAAGAATGTGGTTTTCAATAAAATTGCTCCCCTCAATATGTGCATCGAGATTTGAATGAGTTTTGCACATATTAGGAAAACCCGCACTTTGGAACAAATTAATCACGCTTCAATCCTTTTGGTTTAAAATAGATGCTCCCCTTAACATGTGCATGGAAAATTTGAAATCGTTTGGCACATGAATGGAGGAGAGTTTGCTAAACACTTATAAAACCAATTATCGAGTTATCGCTTAAATCCAATTTAAATCACAAATTCTCCCCGATCACAATTTTCAAATCATTTGAGATTTGTGATCTTTATAGATTTAAATTAAATTTTAGCTTTTGAGAAGAATTGTGACTTGCTTATGAAAACATTTAACCGATAAGGATCAAATCGAGACTTTAAACTCCATTGATTAAACATGCTTTGATTATCTAATGAAAACATAACAATAGCCAAGGTCTTGAACCACTTGTATAAAACATTGTTCATTTTGATTATCCAAAAGTAGACCTTGCTCGTTTACGTGCCAATTGTTTGAAAAATACTCTTTTAATTCGATTGAAATCATTCTCCCCTCAATCAATGACACAAGTTGTTGATTGAGAGATAGAGATTTTGATGATGATAAGCATGATGATTTACAAAAATAATAGAGTACGAGGTATTTTCAAAGCAATTTTGTTTTCATTAGATGACAAATATTTTCGTAAGAATCATTAGACGAAAAATATTTGAAAGAAAACATTTGTCTTTTGGTGACAAACATTTGTTTTAAGAATCGAGCATGAGATTTGAAAAATAAGATTAAGCATGGCTCGTTCTTTACTTTTTAAAACGGGTTTCGCCTCGAAATGACAATAAACCACCATTTTTCTCCGCCTCCATTTTTTTTTTTTTTAAAGCAATTTATGTACATTCGAAGAACATCTAAAACCCCGTGACATTCTTTGAATGTCAACACAAAGTCCGTAGATGATATCGAATAATAAAATAAACATGACAAAATAACAATATTTTTTGGTAATTTTCAAGATTTTCTAATTTTTATGGATTTTTGAAAATTTTATATTTTTATATTTTCTTTTGTGGGTTTTGAAATTTTGTATTTTGCTTTTTGAATAAATATATACAAGAGATAGATGAAGAAAAACCATTTTTACTCCTCGTCTTCCTCTTGAAGACGTTTGAGTGTTTCCGGTTGTAGGCTCTTTAGACCAAGTCGTGGAAGGATAAACTCAAAACGTTCTCTAGGAAGAGCTTTGGTGAAGATGTCTGCTAACTGGTATTCAGTCCTCACAAAATAGAGTTCCACCACACCTTTTTCCACTTGTTCCCGAATGAAATGATGTCGAATGTCAATGTGCTTTGCTCTTGAATGTTGAACGTTGTTGCAAGAGAGAGCAATGGCACTTTTGTTATCACAATATAGAGGGATTTTGTTGAATTCAAAGCCATAGTCGATAATGGGATCTCATCCATAGGATTTGAGCACAACAAGATGACATGGCTATGTATTCACCTCTGTAGAGGATATAGAAGTGCTCATTTGTTTCTTTGAAGACCACTCACAAGCTTATCACCTAAAAATTGAGCACCTCCGCACGTATTTCGACGTGTATCTTGACACCGCATGGTCTCAGATCGCATATGTCGTTAGTGACATACCGGTGTCCTTCGGTACCAAAGACCCATGTTGATGGTTCCTTGAGATACCGAAGACCCGCTTAACCGCTTCAAGGTGCTTTTGGTAGGCTTAGCTCGGTATCTAGCACACATGCATACAACGAATGTAATATCAGTTCATCGGTCGTGAGGTACATCGTGATCCAATCATACTGATATTTCGTTTGATCTACCATGATCCCCGAGTGGTCCTCATCCGCTTTGGTACGCTCCACCATGGGAGTGTCAACGGTGTCACAAGTGTCAAATCCAAATTTCTTTAAAATTTCATTTGCATATTTAGATTGATTAATAAAATGCCTCCGGACTTTGTGAAATTTGTAATCCCAAGAAAATGACATTTGTCCCATCATTGACATTTGAAATTTGGAGCCCATCTCCTTAGAAAACGGTCACATTCATTGGGGTCACGAGGCAAAGATAATATCATCAACATAGATTTGAACGTGAATTAAATGTTTGCTCGACTTTTCGGTGAACAATGTCGGATCAATCGCTCCTTTGTGAATCCAAGAGATAGAAGAAAATTTGATAGCGATCATACCATGCCCTGGAGCTTGCTTCAAGCCGTAAAGAGCCTTCTTCAAGCGATAGACATGAGTAGGATGCTCGATTCACAAAACCTTCCGTTGGTCGACGATACGACTTCTTTAAGATCTCCGTTAAGAAAAGCCGCCTTTACATCCATCCGATAGACAATCATGTTCTTACTTGCAAGATTAGCCAAGAAGATTCGATTGCCTCGATACGAGCAATCGAGCAAATGATTCTTCAAAGTCAATACCTCCTCTCGACGGTATCCTTTGCAACCAATCGAGCCTTGTTCTTTAAAACATCACCATGCTCATCAAGTTTTACTTTGAAGATCCACTTTAGAGCAATGATCATAGCACACGTCGAGAGTGTACTAATTCCCATACATCTAGTCGATCAAACTCATGAATTTCTTCTTGCATGGCATTGAACCAATTGCCTTCATTCATGGCGCTTTAACATCTTTTGGTTCGACCTTGGATAGTATGGAGTTGAAGAAGCACCATAAGGCATCGCTTGCAAGTTGTTTGCGAGTGGATACGGACGAGAGGGATTTCCAATGATGTTGTCCAATGGATGATCATGTGTCCATTTTCTAAGGTGTTCGTGTGGTTGTTGTTGAGGAACCAAGTAGCAGAGTCGATTTCTCCCGATGAAGATGGTTCGATGATGATTCAGAGCAAATATGTTTTCAAATGGGGCATCTTCGTGGAGTAGCAAAGGGATTCTCTCCATCAAGGGTGCCGTAAACAATTCCATGATGTACACTCGATGATTGATGATTTGTTGATGAGACAGAGTGATCGCAGCAGCGCTTCTTGACTTAACGACATAGAAACCAAGGGTTAACTTCATTGATGGATAGGAGCAGCCTCTGTTGATGGAATTGATGATCATTAGCAATTGGCTCATAGTGTTCATCAAACATTGGATCAAACAGCTTCTTCAAGTCATCTTCAAGGAGGTACATAAGGAGTTGTTGGCGAAGAATCGTATACAAGAGTAGAACCGATGGGACTACTTGATGATGCGGGTCCGAATCGGGTTGTCCCGGAGCCATTTGACCGGTCACCATCGAACGTAACGTGAATTGTTTCCATGATATTTCGGGTTCTTTTGTTGTAGATTCGGTATCCTTTTTTCGCTTGGTGCATATCCTACAAATACTCCAATGTCCGCTTTAGCTTTAAGTTTGCCTAAGTCTTGGCCCTCATTAGTTGGATAACACAATGCACCAAACACACGAAGGAATGAAAGATTAGGTTTTCGATTGTGGACAAGTTCATATGGAGTTTTTCCATGAGAAGTGTGAATAAGGGATCGATTTTGAGTGTAGCATGCAGTGGCAATGGCTTCACCCGAGAAACATTGGAACCTTTGAGTAAATCAAGATTGTTCTAGCGGCTTCCACAAGAGTTCGATTTGCCTTTCAACTACACCGCTCGTTGAGGAGTTCGTGGAACACTTCTTTGATGACCGATTCCAACACTTTCATAAAACTCACTAAGTTCTTTATTAACAAACTCGCCCATTGTCTGCTCGGATGATTTCGACAGCTTTGTTAAGTCGAACTCGCAACTGCTTGATAAGTTTGATGATGATATCCGAGTTTCATCCTTTGTCCTTAAGAACTTAACCCAAGTAAATCGAGAGTAATCATCAACCACAACTAACACATATTTCTTCCCAAAAATATTCTCGCACTCTCATGGGTCCACATAAATCCATGTGAATGGTATGAAGAACTTCAGAATCGAGTTTGTAGGTTTGGGTTTGTGGGCATACTTCTTGCTTTTTCCCAATTGGCATGTCGAACAAAGATGATCCTTTTCATACTTTAGTCTAGGTAAGCCTATAACTAAGTCCTTTTCGAGAGATCATTTATGGTGCCAAGTTCAAGTGATTGAGACGACGATGCCATAACCATGACTTTGTTTTCAAGCCTTTGACAACAAGCAAATTGAGAAGACTTCATCATATCTTCGATAGAGATGGTGTATAGATTTGAACCACGTGTTCCTCTTAAAAGTTCTCTACCATCAAGTTCTCTAACGAAACAAGTATGTTTTCTCAAGGCCACTTCTAGATCGTAATCACGTAATCGACCGACAGAGAATAAGTTATGACCAAGACCTTCAACGTAATATACCCCGGAGATAACACTATCACCGACAACATAGTCTCCATAACCCATAATTGCACCGAAATGATCATTCCCGAATCTAATAAATTCCCGATGAATTTACTCACAAAGTTCATGAGCCGTGACCGTCTCCAAATATATGCTTGGAACAAACTGAGTCCGTGTACCACGTAACGATTTGAACGATCCGCAATTGAACACGCATAAGAATGGATAATCGATAATTGGGATCCCCATGCAAGAATGGGTTCCATTTGGTTAGTAATAAATGATTGGAACACCCACATCGTAAGTAGAAACAATGGAATCATCGTGATAGATGCAATGCTAGTGTCCAGATTTGACCTATTCAAAGTATGTTCACTTCTTAAAGGAATAGTTCTACCAAGAGGCATCCATTTCCTAATGGGCATTGATCTAGATAATTTAGGGCACATCTCATTAAGATTGAATTTATGCCAAGAGGTATCCACCGATAACCTATGTTACTAAATTTCCTTCCTGGGTTTCCAATGTTTTCTAACCTTCTTCCGCCATTGCTTTCTAGCCTTCTTAGCTTGATTTTTGTATTCACTATCTTAACGTGGCATTTAACAAAGATTAATCAAATCATTCACACCACATTCATGATTAGTAATGTAAACCAAGCAATCATCATTACATGTTTTGCCAAAAGTAGCGTAATTGAATTAATTACAAGACGCTTATAGCTAATACTAGAATCAACACGATTCGCTTTATTCAACTCAAACTTAATGTTCCTAGGGTGGTCTTCTACTTTCTTCCATTGCACATTCTTAGCTCATGAGGTCCTATCTTGCTTTGTATTGCCGGAGGCTTTGACCCGCTTGCTTTTGTGTCACCGATTACTCTGTAGAGGGAATTATGGGAACATTAGTTGGTTGGGCTACCTTTTGCATTCCCGGTTTAGAAGTGTGTGGATCCGAACTAATTGAAGGCACATTAGAGTTCACTTTTTAATGTTGGGCATAGAATGGGTTGCATTACTTGGCACTAGGCATAGAACAAGGCATCACAACTTTATCTTTCGCACCTAAGGATTTAGGACAAGTTGCTCTTAAACATTCTAACAGCTCCCGAGATCGTTTGGCCCGAATGCAAGCAAACCTAATTTCTATCAAGTGGCTTATTTATGAAATCCTCTTCTACAATCTCACGGAGACATTCTAGACTATCCTTAAGGTGAGCGAGATAGTTATGAAATGCAAGTTCGTTATTTCTAAGATGAGGAGGAATGTATTTAATAATCACAAGATATTTGAGTCTGCAGATGACTTTGATGCAACATTCTCATTAAAGACAAGTGGCATTTTCCTTTTACCCGACTCCTCGATTCTCAATTTCCTTTTGTAAAGACGTTATTATTTCGTTGTTCTTGTCACGAGTGACTTTCATTGAATCATATAACTCTTTAAAGTGTTGTTTCACCTTTTCATTTTCTTCTAGAAAACTCTCATTTTCCTTTTGTAGAACATTAACCAAGTTTTGAAGATGAAAAGTTCGAGAACTCGAGAATCTAAAGGAGGAGGCATTTGGGAGCCGTCACATTGTTCTTTTCACCCTTTAATTGTGAAATTTGGGTTCTCATTTTTCCGATCGTGTTACAATGAGCTCGAATCTGCTCATCACGCTTGTCGATTTCAAAATCGCATCAAATTCGGAGCATCCAAGGATGTCTTGATATTTGAGGTTTTAACATTTTCTTTTAGATGTTGATATTTTAATTGCAAAGCAAGATGCTCAACTTCCAATTTAGAAAACTGTTTCACCAGTTATCATGATCATCCTGCTCAAATTTTTCATGCAATTTAGAGTTAGTTTTCTCAAGCTCAATGACACGATCATGGGAGACTTTCAGAGCAACAGATAATTCATGAAATTGAGATGCATTAATTGAACAATTTGTGGCAGTGTAAAACACATCTTGAGTGATACATTCAGAAATCAGATTCTCATTTAAGGTATGCAAGTTTTTCCTCTCAATCTCATTATATTTTAATTCTCGCTCATAGTCATTGACCTCAACTATCATTGCATCAAATTCCTTTTCCATTTCTTTAATATCTGAATCCATCCCCTTTTTAAGACTCTCAAATTGACCTTTTAATTGTTTAAAGAAAGGCATGACCTCGGTTAAATAGCATTCTTTAGTTTGCTCAAAACCCTCTCCCTTCGCTATCCCAAGAGGTGTGATCCTTTTCTTACATGTCTTCTCAAAATCAACAAATAATTGATAAATGACATACCGACCGATTAAGGTCTTGCTCTTAGTGGGAATAGATCTAGGAACTAAATGCATTGGTGTATGGGGGGATATACAGGGTGAAGCATTCTCCTACATGGGGATTCTGCTCAACAAACTCATCGCCTTTTTCATGTCCATATCCTTTTCCGTAACACTTGTTCGTGGGTCACCGTGTTTGAGGTCTAAACTTGTTAAATGCAATCCAATTATCCTTAGCATAGTTGGGTGTTTTATAACTGATTTTCTTTTCTATGCATGAAGGGCTCTTAAGTTTTTCATCCAATTTCTTTCTAGTGACTTCTTCTAACTGCCTATCTTCCTCAGTATTCTCAGCGCAACTAGGTTTCTGTCTAGGCTTAAGGATTTCATTGCCATCATAAATTACCTTATGTGCTTCTCTAGCTTTCTTACAGGCCTCAGGGTTTGGTTCATCAACTAATGCAACACTATGTTTGTCACTTAGAACTCTATGCTTAGTGATCATGTGAGCAGTCTGAATGGTGTTTCCTTGTACGCATAATTTGTTTTCAAGTTTGTTTTTCAAAGTTTTTAGGTTGGAAAATTCATTTAAAAGTTTTGATTCCTTAGCATTAAATTCTCGCTAAGCACTTTCACATTTTCTTGAAGTTCTTGTTTTGCTTAGCCGCTTTATTAAGCTTTTCTTTTAAGGAATCTAGCTCTTGTTTTAGTATTTCTTCCCTAAAGTTACTTTTTCTAATAATTGTACGCATTTGGTCATCCATTTCCCGCTCACGAGTGGTTAACTCAAACTTAGCGTTGTTCATAAATGGCAACTTGTTCTTTATAGGCATTAAGTTCGAGATAATGTAATCATCGGGGCACATGGAGTGTATTCATCCAAAACATAGTCATCATTGACTGCAGAAGATGCATCACTTGGTTCAATCACACTTTCACTTTGGATCACATATTGATCATATGGGACAATATTACTATTACCCATATTAACAATATCTGTTTCACAAGTTTCATGTGATTGCACTTTATCATGTATCTTTTGCTCATCAACTTCATCATATAATTTTAATACCTCTGAGATGATTGATTCTTTGGATGGACCAGCTTGCTTAGATGATGAGACCTTTGGAGAGACCATTGGAGAAATGCTAGCCATGAAGATTGTCTGGGCAGTAGGTTCATCATCGACATCAGAGTCATATGCATCACAATCGGCAACTTGAAAGGCATTTTGATGATTGTGACCAATATCCTGAATTGGTCGCTCATCCACATCTCGCATCATATGTCTTAGCATTCCTCCTCGCAAGAAATAACAACTCTTCTTCATCCAAAACCGCACCATTGTCCCGAGCTTGCACAAGCAACATCTTGTCTCTCAAGTATTCGCATTTTGAGGGCGTTTTGAGATGTGCGCCTTGCAATGTGTCCATCACCACCACGCTTGTAGCACTTGACCGGCTTCACTTGTCCCCGATTGGCATTTCTTCCACGATTCGATTAGCCACATACCTCCACCTACTCCACCTCTTCCCTGCTCATACCGCCTTCCTTGAACCGGTTGCACCATAACCTTTCCATCTCTCGATTGTAGCTTGATTGTGTGGATTGGATGTCGCTCGAGGTTATTGTTGGTGTGTGAGTGGTATTCATATTTTGACTAACCATGAGAGACAGTTGATTGATGAAGTTTTCCATGAGTGTGTTTGAGTCCGGAGGCTTATATGTCGGATCGTGAATGAGCTTGTAATTACCATTACCCGTGGGTATGACTTGAGAAGCTTTGGTGGTAATTCCAACATTGGTGTAAAAGGTTGTTGAGTCATTTGATGAACTTGTTTCTCCCTGCTTAGATTTGAACTGATCAAGAATCATTCGCTCAAACATAGCATGTCTCTCATTCTCAAGAAGGAAGGCATACAATTGCTCATAGTTGGTGTTCTTTAATCCTTTGGTTAGCTTCACGAGGTGACAAATTTGTGCCATTCGGGATTCATGTTGTTCACAAACTTTGAATTCAAATGAATATTTGGCATGGTCATTTTGATATTCCTCATATCATTCACAAGCTTGTGGAATCTCACGTAATATTCATAGACACTTTCTTCCGGTTTCATCTTAAAGTGCTCAAATTCATCATACATTGTGATTCTCTGTCTTCCTTAGTTAATTCGTAACCCGAGAGAAGCATCTTGACATTATCCCAAACCGCCTTGGCTTCAGTGTTGTGATTGATAAGCTTGTAGATATCTTTTGGAAGACCTCAAGTATAATGTTTGAAGCCCCGATATCAAGATCGAATCTCTTTTCTCCTTATCATCGAGCTCATCATACGCCTTTGGTCCGTCCAATCCAAAGATCATTGTTCCATCCGCAGCAGATCAATTATGTCTCTTGTAGTCTCAATCGATAAGGTCCTTCATCAATTGATTTGAGAATGTTGACCCCATTTTCCTTTCCCAAACAAGACAACCCGATTCTTTGAGCCCATGAGTCATAATCGCCTCGCAAGCATAGGTGGACGAGTATCCGATCCACCGCTTGAACGCCCTCACCATGTAAGAAACGATAGTAGGCACGTTGTTAGACATGATTACAAGTTCTACGGATTTTACTATTCTTTGATTAAACCGGAAATTGATTCTTTCACGGATTTTACTAAACCAAAAGAACAACCGTAAAATGTAGCACGAAGAAGTGACAAGTCTCAATAGACAAGTAGCTAAACAGTCAACTCGCTTTGGTATCAACTCGCTAAACAATCAACTCGCTTAAAAGACAAGTCGCTTAAAACTCAAGTCGCTTAAAGAAACAACTCGCTTAATAGCCAAGTCGCATACAGAGACAACTCGCTTAACCACCAAGTCGCTTAAACCAACTCGCTGACAATACAACTCGCTTAATAGCCAAGTCGCTTTAAAACTCAAGTCGCTTAAAGAAACAACTCGCTTAATAGCCAAGTCGCATATACCAACTCGCTGCTAATACAACTCGCTTAATAGCCAAGTCGCTTATACCAACTCGCTTCCAATAACAAAGCAACTCGCCCAAGAAACTCAACACCGTGGCTCAACTCGCTCAGACACTTTTCAAAAACAACCACTTTATCAATCAAAACAACCAAACCACAATGATTTAAGCCTTCCAATTCAAAACCTAAACACATATGATGATCCTAAACACAAAAGTACAATCAAAATTCAAACTTTAACACTAGAAATTGTCCAAATGATTCAAACTCTCCTAAACACTTATAACCCCAAAAACCTTATGAAATCCACCAAAACAAAGAGCATGAAAGATGAGTGATCAAACCATGGCTCTTGATACCAATTGTAAGATATAGGATTTCACAAACACATCAAACCAAATCCATATGAGGCGTATACAAATGTTTAGAGAGAGAAAGTTCTAGAGAGAGAAAGGGAAGAGAGTTGGGAACTATGTGAAACAAAGAAAAATGGTATTGAAGCTCAAGGTAGAGGGTATCTATAGTGTCTTACAATAAACGCCACCTACGGGTCGTGGATCGTGCATACAATGGGTAAAGACCCGTCCGTCCTCCACGGTTTTACTTAACTAACTTCTTACTAACATTAAATAACTACGACTACGAGCTTTTAATGATTACATATACTTGAGGTGACCGACACTTTAATGACTGAATTTTCTAATTCCTAACATAGTGATAGAGGATGTGCACCGCTCCTTTTTGCTTTATCTTGCACAAATATGGCCTTGCAGAAGTGGCTTTAGCATTACTTGTTTCAAGGTTCTTAGCCAATTGCCCAATTTGTGTTTCGAGGTTCTTAATTGCAGCATCTTGGTTACGAAGGTTCATATTGGTGTCCTCCTTTACTTTGACCATCCATTCCTTGAGTCTATCTCCCTTTTTTGCAGATTCTTCGATGTGCCGGTGCATTATTTCTTCAAGGTTAGGTTTAGGAGGATTATTGTTGATTCTTGTGTAGAACCCAGGGGATTTTTCATGATACCTAGGTCCGTAATTATTTTAGCTGTTGAAAGGGAATTATTTTCCATAGTTAACTTCTCCGATCCTTTTAACTTCTTCATTGGAGGAACATTCTTTGTAGGATCGAGTCCCATTTCGCTCAACTTGAATGGAATGCACATTTTCTTTGAGCTTCTTCATTTATTTTCCAAGGCTTTCTAATTTGTTGTTTATCGCCGCAAGGCCCTCAATGTCATCATTCTTACTTGATTGCTTCCTCCATTGTGCCATTTGTGAGAGTGGTCCGCCATTTTTGAATAGTTTCCAAAGCCATAGTGGGTGTCATACTAGGAATCGCCCTTGAGAATCAATCATTTGTCTTGAAGAGATGTTCGGTCCTTGTAGAAGACGCTCACTTTTGTTGGTGTTGAGATCATGGGTAGGGCACTTGTATAACAATTCGTTGTATCTTTCCCAAGCTTGGTATAACGCTTCATCACCCTCTTGCTTGAAGTTATGAATTTCTTCCAATTGCTTAGCCGTCTTCGATGGAGGACAATATCTCGAATGGAATATTTTTTAAGATAGGCCAAGTGTTGACATCCTCGCAGTAATCGATCGACCCATCTTTTGCGCACTCCGTAAGAGAAATAGGGAATACTCGTAGCATTATAGTATCGTGAAACTCAGGAATTTTGAATAGGTCGACAATGTATTCGACATTGTCTACATGTTCATGGGCATCATCGGTGATGCTTCCAGAGAAAGGATTTGCACGCAATTCCTCATGAATTGAGGTTTGATTTGAATTGAGCATCTTCGCAATGGTCGGCCTAACAATCCTCGGCCCTTGTTCTTCTCTTGTCAACGCCAAATATTCCTCAAGAGTGAGGTTATCGATGTTAACAGCTTCCATAGTACTGTAAACTTGAAATATGATCGTGAGAAAGTTTAAAACGAAATGAAAGACTTAATATCAATCCTAATATAACTCCCAAGCACACGCGCCAAAAACTTGATGCGTGTTTTATCGACCATGTCTTAATATTTATAGTGTCTCGCTATACCTATGGTCTACCCTAGTGCACTAACAGGCGGTGTAACCCGGTCGTGTAGTGTAGTAAATGGTAAATCCGAGGTCGTCCCAAGAGCTATGTGTGTTGGATTATTACTAAGTCTAATTGTCACATAATAATAATGGTTTTGATAGGATTTAATTAATTAAACTACTAATGCAGTAATAAAATAAAAGCGTATAAATGGATAAAGGAAATCAATAGAGAAATAGTGGTGCTAACCTAGTCAATCCTCCTAGCTAGTTATGTCTACGCCTACCTACTTCCAATTACTTTAGGTGGGGTCAAATTCGAGAGGACATCATTTGGTCAATTCGCCTAACCTATCAAGAAAGATGCCACCACATGAGAAATCAAAGCACCGTCATAAGTCCTGTTGTTCCCGGTCCCTAAGCCAAGTCATTAAGTACCGCTACATGCTAGATTCAAAATAGTGAGTTCCCGACGTTAGGAACTTCCCCAATTCTTAAGTTCATCCAAACGATAGGTGATCGGTTGGTCAAATCGCACAAGTAGAAAGGGTCATCATTGGTCATATCTTACCCTTCCCGCTCCTCAAATCCGCTCACCTAGGGTCGGTTGGTCATATCTCCAGGCAATTGGCCTCCGCCGCCATTCAAACTACCGAATCAAGGGTGACTACCAAAGAACTATGCATGCATACACTTAGAAATAATTGTACGGAAGTAAAGGTAAACGCAAACAAAACAATTAAGGAAACATAACTAGTCTAGCACCAAATGGTGCTTAGTCAGCTCATATTAATCATGCAAATCAATTCATTATTCAAAGGTACGAAATACATGAATTGAAAGTAAAAGAAATATAAAATGCTAAAGCTTATCGTAATGGAGTGACTTCTCCTTGAAACAACTCCGTATGCTCCCTAGACATGCCTTGAGCTTTTTCCCACGCTCTCGAGTGTTGTGTGTGGAATGGGATGATTAGAAATGCTAGAATTGTGGGGTATTTATAGGTGTGTCGGGTTTACAGTAACCAATATAGGAGTTACGCCAGAACCTTCTATTTCTTCGTAAATGCACTAGATCTCGCTAGTTACGGCATAACCTTATTAGTGGTTACGTTGTAGTCTTCAATAAACTCGGTTACGCCGTAAGTGATGCAAGAGTTACTGCGTAAGTATCGGCGTGGAACCTCTTTTGACCTAATGGAGTTACGTCAGAACCTTTGGGAAGAGTTACGCCAGTAACCTCTTGATAAGTTGGTATTCGGTCACGCAATAGTTACGGTACAGAATGAGAGAGGAGTTACGCCGTAACTTCTTCAAAATAGGCATCTTGTGATAAATCTTTAGTTATGTTTCCATTTTCGCCTCTTTAGCTCCAATGCTCGTAATTTACGAAAGTGGAAAACAATGGAAAACAAGCGTAAATCCATATAAATGATATAAATAACGAGCATTATCTGGGAAATTGACACTTAATATTCAAGACTATTTGATGTTATCATAACACTACATGGAACATGAAATTTGAATAACATATCATATGCAATCTAACAATGCAAAGAAGTTTGGTTCATATGGTGTTCATTACTTTAGATTCTTTATCATATGGTAGTAAAATTAGTGAAAAGGAAAACAAAGATTTAAGAAAACAAAATGTAACAATTAATCTTAATTAAATTAAACTTTTAATAACACAAAATCTCAATCAAATTTAATTCAATAAATCATAAACTTATTATAAAAATTTACCTTAAACTATTCCTCTTCTTGTTTTGACACTTGGCTACATCTACCGTGTCGCACGCACAATGGGCTTGGAGATGTGGACATGAATCGATCATAATCAATTAAGTAGATACTTTTGTTGGCGCCGATGATTTCTTTACATGAATATGGTTTCATGGTTGGGACCGATTATTTTGTTTAAATGATTAGGGTTTGGGGTGGATAGTTTTCAATGTAAGCAATGGGTTGTTATTAATCATCCGGACATGAATTAACCTCGCCCTATTAAAAACCTTTCAATGGGTTAATCGCATGTTTCACTTAATTATGGTTAATCGCATAATGGGTTTGGAGATGTGGAATTGCGTAAAATAATATGAGAAACCTTCAATGGGATTTGTGGCCTTTGATACTTCCGCCTTAACAAATTTACAGTTTCGGCCTAAACTTATTAAAAAGAGCACCCAGGCCCATGTGTATTTACATGTTTTTTGTACATATATGATATAAAAAAGATTTTAAAACTTTTATAGCTAAATAAGGAAAGAAATATAGTAAATTATTTTTCAAAATTCATGAAAAAATTCATTTTTAAAAATATTACCAAATAAAGTATAAATTGATTTTTTGAAATGAAAATTCCTACTAAGGGTTTTGTCGGATCCATGTGTATTTACATGTTTTTTGTACATATATCATATAAAAACGATTTTAAAACTTTTATAGCTAAATTGGAAAGAAATAGAGTAAATTATTTTCAAAATTCAGAAAAAAAAATTCAATTTTAAAAAATATTATTAAATAAAGTATGAATTGATTTTTTTGAAATGAAAATTCTCGCTAGATGTTTTGTTTTATTAGTAAAAGATAAGTGTGGTGGTAGGAAGAAATTAAAAATATGTCAAGGTCGATGTTTAAGAAGATTGATTAAGACACTTATTTGTTATTTGCACACTCAAATGTACAAACTGATAAGCCAATATATGATAAATGTACAACTGCTTAATGCATAAATTTAAGTGTACAAATAAGAAATTAAAGTGTGCAAATCATTAGCCATTGTTTAATGGTAACATGTGAATTTTCTCAAAGCTTCTCATCTAGATGACTTTTATGGATAGCATTGTTTAAATTTTTGAATGATAAATCTTACACTGATAACATCATAACAAACATATGTCTTAAGTCACATCACATTCCTCAAATACCAAAACCGATAAAACAAACGCCCTTTGTAAACGGATCATATGTTCAATAAATTGTAATTGTGTTGTTTAGCTATCTTAATGAAACCCAGGTCACCCTTTATTAAGGCTATGCACAGTTGTGACTCAGGTCATCCGCTATTACATTAGTTTTTTCTCTCCGATAATCAGACATGACCAAGTGCCAAAGTCGATGACCGAGTTTTGTTTTTGTTTTTTTTTCAAACATTTTAAACAATAAATTTAAAATTTATTAAAAATAAATTATGAGCGGATTGTTTCAACGGGATATATTTAAAAATTCAAAATTCAAACTATGAGCGGATTGTTTCAAATTGAAATTCAAAATTCAAACGGATTTTTTCAATCGCTTATATATAAACACATACTTGTAATGTATAGACACACACACATCACATGTAAAATACTTGCCAAATTATCTCTTCAATATCCCAATAAAAGCGATTCTCACAACAATTTCCTGATGTAAGAGACTTCTCACAACAATTTTCGGAGAACGTGGTGAACACCCCACCGGAAGATATCTTTCTGGTATTCCCACCGACTGAGAACGTGGTGAACACTCCATCGGCTGTGAACTTGAATCCCCACCTACCGAGAACGTGTTGAATACTCCACCGGTAAAGCTACGCTGGAGACAATCCGGATTTTAATCGAGGACCAACTACGCCACTTGAGCAAGATGAGCAAGTACGAAGAGAATTCAAGAAAATGAAGCACGTGAGGAAGTTCGTCAGAGAAAGCGAGTGAAGCAAGGGATGAAGAATACCGCATGAACAACGGTTACCGCAAGTATAATTATCCAAATTCTTGGATGACATAAATGAGGGTTACAACTCGGACTTTTCATTGTAATTTGTATTTTCATTTTCATTTCGTATCGCTTAGTGTACGTGCTATGTAATCCGTATTTTAATTTAATGTTTAATGTACTTTCATTTCCGTAGTATCCGAATCGTTTAAACATTGTATATGCCATAACTTTATTTATTTATTTATTTATTTTAAATATTCAAACGATATAATTTTTTGATTGTAGTGTTGTGCAAAATCGGTCAAATATTAAACCGATTGTTTTTTCCTTGCCCAACCAATTTCGCACCAAGCACCACAATGGAACGATCGATGTTGAAATCGGTCACCCAACTTGACCAACCGATTTTTACGAGCCTGTGCATAGCCTAAAGAGTGGAGACCGTGGATCGAAGACTAATAAGAACTATGTTCTTATTGAAGAATACGGAGTAAAATTTTAGGCGGTTATAGGATAGTGTATAGTGGTGATCAAAATCATTATCGACAACTCGATCACATCGCATTTTCATTACACAACCAACAAGGTATAGAAAACACTAACATCACAATCTTAATATACCCACTTATATATAAATATACAAAAAAAACAAAAGCACAACTCGCACACACTAACAATCAACTTTTCAAGTTGGTCGATCGGTTGGTCGGTCCATTGATCAAGTTCTCCCATTTCATCACCAACGACGCATATGTGGTGAGAGGTTTCTTTAGTCATGTTATGGCGAAAGTTAAATTTAGTATGTACGCATTTTTTCACTTTTTCAAAAACTTTAGCGGGCTACATTTTTAGCATTACGGGCTAGTAATAGATAATAGTTCATGTTATTAACGTGATATCTTTTCGTGTCTTATCAAAATAAAACTAAAATCTAATGATAAGTGCACCAACAATCTTTAATGTCAAACATAAAACTTAGAAACAAATAAGCCATCTCCTATATATTGTTCCGTCTACATGTAAAAAGTTGCAAGTTTTGTTATCAAACTTCTTGCTAACACACTCGTTCTAGATTTTTTATTTTATTTTCATCTTTTATTTTATTATTATTTATTTTGTGAAAAGAAAATAAAACAAATGAAGTAAAGTATTTTTTTTGAATGTTTTCAAGAATTTTTGCAGACCTAAAAGGAAAAAAGAGGTAAGAAAGGGATTGGTGATATCCTAATATTGGGATGAAAGTGAAGGAGACATTTCTCAAAATGTAAATGACAATTTTGCCTTTATTTTGTTCTATTTTCTTTATATTTTTTTTATAAAAGTATATTTGTAAATTTGTATATAACTTATTGACAACTTTTTTTTCATCCTCTCCAACTCAATATAATGAAACAAAATACCAAGTTCTTTTTTCGTTTTTCTTCACAATTTAACTCGATAATCAGTGTAAAAAAATAAAAATAAGCCACCGATTTTTTTATTTTTTTATTTTTGATAAACTAGTACAACAATTAGGGTGCGTTTAATTGAGGAAAACATCCTTGCTTTCGATAAAATATTTTGTGAAACAAAGAAAACAAATATCGCTCAAATTAATGTTTCCAATAAAATTTCTACAAAACACAAAATTCAGATTTCCAACTTTAATACACAAAATTACAAAACACTTTTTGTGTTTACACCTATTTTTCTTTGAAATACCCCTAATCCGCTTTCGCCGGTTTTAATTGCTTTTATAAGGTTTTGTACGCTTTCATCCGTGTTTTCCGCTTTCGCTCTATTTTTACGCTTTTTACGTTTCGCTTTTTTTTCCGCTTTTGTCCATTCTTTTACGCGTTTCGTCTATTTTTACGCCGTCCGATTTTTACGCTTTTGTCCTGCTTTTTTTTTTCCGATTTTTTATGTTTTGTCTTTTTTATATTATCGTCCGCTTCCTTACGTTGTCGTATGCTTTTGACCATTTTTACGCTGCTCGCTTTTTTATGTTTTCGCTCTGCTTTTTATGATTTCGTCCGATTTTTTACGCTTTCATCAATTTTTATGTTTTTGTCCGTTGCCCCGATTTTTATTGTTTTTGTCCATTTTTTACGTTTCGCGCCTCATTTTTTTTACGCTTTTGACCAATTTTACTATTTCGACCCTTTTTTTACGCTTATGTCTTTTTACGCCTTCGCCCATTTTTACGTTTTGTCTGCTCACTACGCTTTCAGATATTTTTTACGCTTTAGTATGTTTTTACGTTTTCCGATTTTTACGTTTTGTTTAAAAATTGAACAAATTTAATGTTACATTTAGGGAAAAAATTTCGGAAAAAAATTTTGGGAAAAATTTTTTTTCACCCAAAGGTGTTAAAAATTTTTGAAAAAATTTTCAAAGGGTTTTTGTTAAATTTAAAGTTAAAATGGTTTTTAAGGTTTCCCCAAAAATTTTTCCCGGGGCAATTGGGTTTTTTTAATTTTATGGGTTTTGTCCTTTCCATATCCTGTCCTTTCGCCCTTTTTAAGGGGTTAGGGGTTTTTTTTTGGTAAATGATTTTAATTTTTTAGGGTTTAATTATTAAATTTGGGTTTTTTAAAAATTTTTTAACCTTATTTAGACCTTTCCTTGCTTTTTTGAACTTTTGGAAGTTTTTGAAATTTTAAATTTAACCCTTTTTTTTTGGTAACTCAAAATTTCCTTTAAATTGGGTTTTTAAAATTTTTTAATTTTGGGTTGTTTTCGCCAGAAAATCTTTTTTAAAGTTTCAAAAAAATTTCATTTGTTTCCGGGCATTAAAAATCGGATTTCCCAAACTTTAAATTTCAAATTTTGGTTTTCTTAAAATTTTTGGGAAAAGGGAAAAAAAAATAAAATAATGTTAAAAGGGAAGGCTTTAATTGCCCTTTTTAAAGAAATTTTTAAAAATATTGTAAAATTAAAAAAAAACCCAAGTTTAAAAAAAATTTAATTTAAATTTTAAAACTTTTTAAAAATCTCCCTTTTTTTAAAAAAATTTATTTAAATTTACAAACACCCTTTTGTTTTTCTTTAACTGAAAAAAAAATTTTAAACTCCCAAAAGGGTAAAACTTTTGGGGTTTTTACCCATATTTTTATTTGCATTTGGTTTAAAATTAAAAATTTTTTTTTGTGTTTAAATTTTAAAAGGGTTTGTTTATTTTCCCTTTTTAAATTTGGTTTATTTAAAAAAAATAAAACCTTCATAAATAAAGTAAATATAAGGTTTAAAGAAAATTTGCAATTTAAAACCTTCCCAAATTTGGGTTTTTCCCCTTTTCTTTACTTCAATTTTCCCCTTTAAATTTTAAAAAAAAATGGGGCCAAATTTAAAATTTTTTTTCCCTTTAAAATAAAAAAAAAATTTTTTTTTTTGGCTTTAATTTTTAAAAAAAATTAAAAAATAAATTTTCAAAATTTCTTTAAAAACTTTTTTAAAATTTTTTAAATTATTTGAAATTTTTAAAAAATTTTAAAATTTTAAAAAAGGGTTTTTTTAAAAAATTTTAAACATTTTTTCCCAAATTCCCTTTTAAAAGTTTAACTTTTAAAAAATTGAAAAATAAAAAATTAAAAATTAAAATTTTAATTTTTTTTAAAAATTTAAAGATTTTCCCAAAATTGGCCCGTGTTTTTTGTTTTTGAAAAGATTGGGTTTTTTTATGGGAAAAAAAAAATAGAAAATTTTTTTAAAAAAAATTTTTTAAAAATTTTTACCAAATAAAGTAAAAGTTTTAAGAAAATTCCCCGGGTTTTCAAAATTTGGGAAAGTTTTGGGAAAACTTAAAAGTTTAAATTTTAAAAATTTTAAAAATTTTAATTTTCTTTGGAACTTTTTAAAAATTTTATTATTTTAAATTTTGTAAAATCCTTTTTTTTAAAATAAAAAAAAAAAATTTTTTAAAAAATTAAATTTAAAATTAAAAACCTAAAAAAAGTTTTAAATAATGGCATAAATTTTTAAAATTTTTTAATTTTAATCCCTTGTTTTTAAACTTTAATTTTTAATTTTAAAAAAAGAAAAAATTTAAAAAAATTTTAAATTTTTAATAATTTTAAAAACAAAACCAAAAAACAATTTTTTCAAAATTTTAAAAAAAACCTTTAAAAAAAATTTTTTTAAAGGCAATTGTTTTAAAAATTAATTTAAAAATTTTAAAAAAATTTTTTTGGGTTTTTTTTATTTTAATTATTTTTTAAAGGATTTTTTGGGAAATAAACCAATTTGTTGTTTTAAAAAAAAACAAAAAAATTAAAATTTATCTTAAAATAAAGTGTTTTGCAATACAACGAAGGTTTTAACGAAAATCAATTATCAATCATAAACACCTTTATTTTGAAATATTAATACACGCCAATGTG
Organism: Chrysanthemum lavandulifolium; assembly: GCA_022545495.1. Lineage (NCBI taxonomy): Eukaryota > Viridiplantae > Streptophyta > Magnoliopsida > Asterales > Asteraceae > Chrysanthemum > Chrysanthemum lavandulifolium. Next base: position 235,659,646 of record CM040244.1, on the reverse strand, counting down.
CTAGAGAAAAGATTTTAAGCACAACGATCGGTTTTTCAAAGGTATTCGTCAATCCATAACTCGAACCAGATTGATTCAAAATTTGAATCGCCCATTGTTTATGTTCGCTTGTCACATGGTTGATCTATTGGATAGATCTCATATGTCACCTACCAAGAGCTTGTTTGATGTTGGCTCTAGAAGGCTTTCCATCTTCATTGTGAATATGTTAGCATATCACTCAGATGTTCTAGCAAAACCACAAGGATAATGCGGACTCTAAAAGTATATTCTCTCTTTCCACATTGTGTGAAACAGAGAGTCTTCATTGATTGTGTCCTTAATGAGATTTATTGATGATCTCGTGGCCCTAGACTCAATTGTGCACATTTGGTTCCTATGCCGAGACTAGGAGAGGGTCTCTTCTTCAATATCAACCATCTCTAAGAGAAAGTCGATAGATAATGCCTGCCCCGCGAGAATGAAACAAGTCCTTTTAAGAGGAACTTGAGTAGTTTGGGAAGATGTAGTGCAGTGCGCGGCCACCGGGTCCATGACGCCTTGTCTTCAATACTAGTGTTACCTTAGTAACCACCAAGAGCATATGTATTGAACCCGGTTTCGCCCCTAAGGTTGAAATATTGAGGCTATTTCTTTTACCCTTTTCACATTCAATTCTTTTCATTCTTCAACCCTTCTGCTTACCGAGACTTTATTACTAGAACCTTGTTGGGTTTATTCCAGCCTAGCTCTATCTCATCCGCACTCTTCCCATATCTCACTTTTCTCCTTTTTCATCATACCCAAGGACTCTACACTATCTAGTGGATTGTCCCTGGTAGATCCCTCCGCTCTAGCGGATCGTGGAAATGAATACCTAACCTAACCATCCTTATAACACCATGCATAAAACAAATTGGTCGGTCTTTTGGTATTGTTCATCGACCATTGGAACCAATTAAAACCATTTGAAAACAATCCAAGTACTTGTGATATATTATCAAAGCCTTTTGTACCGAATCGCTTTTTGATATTTTAGAAAACAGCCCCTCAACATGTGCATCATATGTTTGGAATCATTTTGGCACATGGAGGCAAGAAGAAGAATTCACTTTTTGATAAATATTTTCTAAAAATATCGACATCACTTTCCCGATCAAAATCGTTGATTCACATACGCTAAAGATATTTTCGGAAAGAGTGGTTTTCAATAAAATTCCCTCAATATGTGCATCGAGATTTGGAAGAGTTTTGCACATATTAGGAAAAACCGCACTTTGGAACAAATTAATCACGTTTCAATCCTTTTGGTTTAAAATAGATGCTCTCCTTAACATGTGCATGGAAAATTTGAAATCGTTTGGCACATGAATGGAGGAGAGTTTGCTAAACACTTATAAAACCAATTATCGAGTTATCGCTTAAACCAATTTAAATCACAAATTCTCCCCGATCACAATCTTCAAATTATTTGAGATTTGTGATCTTTATAGATTTAAATTGTTTTTGAAGGCTTTTGAGAAGAATTGTGACTTGCTTATGAAAACATTTAACCGATAAGGATCAAATCTGAGACTTTAAACTCCACGGATTAAACATGCTTTGATTATCTAATGAGACATAACAATAGCCAAGGTCTTGAACCATTTGTATAAAACATTGTTCATTTTGATTATCCAAAAGTAGACCTTGCTCGTTTACGTGCCAATTGTTTGAAAAATACTCTTTTTAATTCGATTGAAATCATTCTCCCCCTCAATCAATGACACATGTTGTTGATTGAGAGACAGAGATTTTGACAGATGATAAGCACAGATGATTTTTCAAAACTAATAGAATACAAGGTATTTTTAAAGCAATTTTGTTTTCATTAGATGACAAATATTTTTCAGAAGAATCATTAGACGAAAAAATATTTTGAAAGAAAACATTTGTCCTTTTGGTGACAAACATTTGTTTTAAGAATCAGAGCATGAGATATGAAAAATAAGATTAAGCATGGCTCTGTTCTTTACTTTTTAAAACGGGTTACCACCTGAAATGACAATAAACCACCATTTTTCTCCGCCTCATCATTTTTATTTTTTTTTATTTTTTTACAAGAATTTATGTACATTCAAGAACATCTAAAACCGTGACATTCTTTGAATGTCAACACAAAGTCCGTAGATGATATCGAATAAAAACATGACAAAATAATAATATTTTTGGAATTTTAAAGAATTTCTAATTTTATGGATTTTTTTTTTTTTTTTTGGGTTTTGAAATTTTGTATTTTGTTTTTGAATAAATATATACAAGAGATAGATGAAGAAAACCATTTTACTCCTCGCCTTCCTCTTGAAGACGCTTGAGTGTTTCCGGTTGTAGGCTCTTTAGACCAAGTCGTGGAAGGATAAACTCAAAACGTTCTCTAGGAAGAGCTTTGGTGAAGATGTCTGCTAACTGGTATTCAGTTCTCACAAAATAGAGTTTCACCACACCTTTTTCCACTTGTTCCCGAATGAAATGATGTCGAATGTCAATGTGCTTTGCTCTTGAATGTTGAACGTTGTTGCAAGAGAGAGCAATGGCACTTTTGTTATCACAATACAAAGGGATTTTGTTGAATTCAAAGCCATAATCAGATAATTGGGATCTCATCCATAGGATTTGAGCACAACAAGATGACATGGCTATGTATTCACCTCTAGAGGATATGGAAGTGCTCATTTGTTTCTTTGAAGACCACTCACAAGCTTATCACCTAAAAATTGAGCACCTCCGGTATGTACTTCGACGTGTATCTTGACACCTGCATGGTCTCGCATCCGCATATGTCGTTAGTGATATACCGGTGTCCTTTGGGTACCAAAGACCCATGTTAATGGTTCCTGGAGATACCGAAGACCCGCTTAACCGCTTCAAGGTGATTTTTGGTAGGCTTAGCTCGGTATCTAGCACACATGCATACAAATAACAAAATATCAGTTCATCGGTCGTGAGGTACATCAGAATCCAATCATACTTGATATTTCATTTGATCTACCATGATCCCCGAGTGGTCCTCATCCAATTTGGTACGCTCCACCATGGGAGTGTTAACGGTGTCACAAGTGTCAAATCCAAATTTCTTTAAAATTTCATTTGCATATTTAGATTGATTAATAAAATGCCTCCGGACTTTGTGAAATTTGTAATCCCAAGAAAATGACATTTGTCCCATCATTGACATTTAAAATTTGGAGCCCATCTCCTTAGAAAACGGTCACATTCATTGGGGTCACTGAGGCAAAGATAATATCATCAACATAGATTTGAACGTGAATTAAATGTTTGCCTAACTTTCTCGGTGAACAATGTCGGATCAACTCGCTCCTTTGCTAAATCCACTAGATAGAAGAAAATTTGATAGCGATCATACCATGCCCTTGGAGCTTGCTTCAAACCGTAAAGAGCCTTCTTCAAGCGATAGACATGAGTAGGATGCTCGATTCACAAAACCTTCAGTTGGTCAAGTATACAACTTCTTTAAGATCTCCGTTAAGGAAAGCCGCCTTTACATCCATCCGATAGACTACCATGTTCTTACTTACAAGATTAGCCAAGAAGATTCGATTGCCTCGATACGAGCAACCTGGAGCAAATGATTCTTCAAAGTCAATACCCTCCTCTTGACGGTATCCTTTTGCAACCAATCGAGCCTTGTTCTTTAAAACAAAGACCATGCTCATCAAGTTTTACTTTGAAGATCCACTTTAGAGCAATGATCATAGCACACTCGTGAGCGTGTACTAATTCCCATACATCTAGTCGATCGAACTCATGAATTTCTTCTTGCATGCATTGAACCATATGTCTTCATTCATGGCGCTTTGACATCTTTGGTTCGACCTTGGATAGTATGGAGTGAAGAAGCACCATAAGGCATCGCTGCAAGTTGTTTGCAGTGGATACCGGACGAGAGGGATTTCTAATGATGTTGTCCAATGGATGATCATGTGTCCATTTTCTAAGGTGTTCGTGTGGTTGTTGTTGAGGAACCGAAGTAGCGAGTCAATTTCTCCGATTAAGATGGTTCGATGATGATTCAGAGCAAATATGTTTTCAAATGGGGCATCTTCGAGGAGTAGCAAAGGGATTCTCCATCAAGGGTACCGAAACAATTCCATGATGTACACTCGATGATTGATGATTTGTTGATGAGACAGAGTGATCGCAGCAGCGCTTCTTGACTAAACGACATAGAAACCAAGGGTTAACTTCATTGATGAGGATAGGAGCACTCGCTGATGTAATTGGCGGATCATTAGCAATTGGCTCATAGTGTTCATCAAACATTGGATCAAACAGTTTCTTCAAGTCATCTTCAAGGAGGTACATAAGGAGTTGCCGCGAAGAATCGTATACAAGAGTAGAACCGATGGGACTACTTGATGATGCGGGTCCGAATCGGGTTGTCCTGGAGCCATTTGACCGGACGACTCATCGAACGTAACGTGAATTGTTTCCATGATATTTCGGTTCTTTTGTTGTAGATTCGTATCCTTTTCGATTGGTGCATATCCTACAAATACTCCAATGTCCGCTTTAGCTTTAAGTTTGCCTAAGTCTTGGCCCTCATTAGTTGGATAACACAATGCACCAAACACACGAAGGAATGAAAGATTAGGTTTTGATTGTGGACAAGTTCATATGGAGTTTTTCCATGAGAAGTGTGAATAAGGGATCGATTTTGAGTGTAGCATGCAATGGCAATAGCTTCACCAGAGAAACATTGGAACCTTTGAGTAAATCAAGATTGTTCTAGCGGCTTCCACAAGAGTTCGATTTCCTCTTTCAACTACACCGCTCATTGAGGAGTTCGTGGAACACTTCTTTGATGACCGATTCCAACAGCTTCATAAAACTCACTCAGTTCTTTGTTAACAAACCCGGCCCATTGTCTGCTCGGATGATTCTCGCGCTTTGTTAAGTCGAACTCGCAACTGCTTGATAAGTTTGATGATGATATCCGAGTTTCATCCTTTGTCCTTAAGAACTTAACCCAAGTAAATCGAGAGTAATCATCAACCACAACTAACACATATTTCTTCCCGTAAATGTTTTGCACTCATGGGTCCACATAAATCCATGTGAATGGTATGAAGAACTTCAGAATCGAGTTTGTAGGTTTGGGTTTGTGGGCATACTTCTTGCTTTTTCCCAATTGGCATGTCGAACAAAGATGATCCTTTTCATACTTTAGTCTAGGTAAGCCTATTACTAAGTCCTTTCTCGAGAGATCATTTATGGTGCCAAGTTCGGTGATTTAGACAACGATGCCATAACCATGACTTTGTTTTCTAAGCCTTTGACAACAAGCAGATAGAAGAAGACTTCATCATATCTTCGATAGAGATGGTGTATAGATTTGAACCACGGGTTCCTCTTAAAAGTTCCCTACCATCAAGTTCTCTAACTAAGCAAGTATAGCTCAAGGCCACTTCTAGATCGTAATCACGTAATGGCCGACAGAGAATAAGTTATGACCAAGACCTTCAACATAATATACCATAGAGATAACACTATCACCGACAACATAGTCTCCATAACCTATAATTGCACCGAAATAATCATTCCTAATCTAATAGATTCCGATAAATTTACTCACAAAGTTCATGAGCCGTGACCGGTCTCCAAATATATGCTTGGAACAAATTGAGTCCGTGTACCACGTAATCGATTTGAACGATCCGCAATTGAACACGCATAAGAATGGATAATCGATAATTGGGATCCCCATGCAAGAATGGGTTCCGTTTGGTTAGTGTGATGATTGAACACCCACATCGAAGTAGAAACAATGGAATCATCGTGATAGATGCAATGCTAGTGTCCGATTTGACCTACTCAAAGTATGTTAAATTCTTAAAGGAATAGTTCTACCAAGAGGCATCCATTTCCTAATTGGCATTGATCTAGATAATTTAGGGCACATCTCATTAAGATTGAATTTGCGGCCAAGAGGTATCAACCGATAACCTATGTTACTAAATTTCCTTCCCTGGGTTTCCAATGTTTTCTAACCTTCTTCCGCCATTGCTTTCTAGCCTTCTTAGCTTGATTTTTGTATTCACTACCTTAACAGTGGCATTTAACAAAGATTAATCAACTCATTCACACCACATTCATGATTAATAATGTAAACCAAGCAATCATCATCATGACATGTTTTGCCACAAGTAGCGTAATTTGAATTAATTACAAGACGCTTATAGCTAATACTAGAATCAACACGATTCGTTTTATTCAAATCAAACTTAATGTTCCTAGGGTGGTCTTCTACTTTCTTCCATTGCACATTCTTAGCTTGCGAGGTCCTATCATGCTTTGTATTTCCTGGAGGCTTTGACCCGCTTGCTTTTGTGTCACAGATTACTCTTGTAGAGGGAATTGTGGGAACATTAGTTGGTTAGGCTACCTTGTGCATTACAGGTTTAGAAGTGCTGGGATCTGAGCTAGTTGAAGGCACATTAAAATTCACTTTCTTAATGCTGAGTGTAGAAGTGTTGGGATCTGATCTACTAGAAGGCATATTAAAATTCACTTTCTTAATGCTAGGCATAGAACAAGGCATCACAGCTTTACCTTTCTCACAAAAAGATTTAGGACACGTTGCTCTTAAACATTCTAACAACTCCTGAGATTGTTTGGCCTGAATGCAAGCAAACCTAATTTCTCTATCAAGTGGCTTATTTATGAAATCCTCTTCTACAATCTCTCGGAGACATTCTAGACTATCCTTAAGGTAAGCGAAATATTTATGAAACACAAGTTCGTTATTTCTAAGATGAGGAGGAATGTATTTAATAAATCACAAGATATTTAGAGTCTGCAGATGACTTTGATGCAACATTCTCATTAAAGACAAGTGACATTTTCCCTTTTACCTGATTCCTCAGATTCTCAATTTCCTTTTGTAAAGACGTTATTATTTCGTTGTTCTTGTCACGAGTGACTTTCATTGAATCATATAACTCTTTGAAGTGTTGTTTCACCTTTTCATTTTCTTCTAGAAAGCTCTCATTTTCCTTTTGTAAAACATTAACTAAGTTTTGAAGATGAAAAGTTTGAGAACTCTGAGAATCTAAAGGAGGATGCATTTGGGAGCCAGTCACATTGTTCTTTTCACCCTTTAATTGTGAAATTTGGGTTCTCATTTTTCTGATCGTGTTACAATGAGCTCGAATCTGTTCATCACGTTTGCTAATTTCAAAAACTGCATCAAATTCGGAGCATCCAAGGATGTCTTGATATTTGAGGTTTTAACATTTTTTTTAGTTGTTGATAATTTAATTGCAAAGCAAGATGCTCAACTTCCAATTTAGAAAACTGTTTCACCAGGTTATCATGATCATCCTGTTCAACTTTATCATACAATTTAGAATTAGTTTTCTCAAGCTCAATGACACGATCATGGGAGACTTTCAAAGCAACAGATAATTCATGAAATTGAGATGCATTAATTGAACAATTCGTGGCAGTGTAAAACACATCTTGAGTGATACATTTAGAAATCAGATTCTCATTTAAGGTATGCAAGTTCTTCCTCTCAATCTCATTATATTTTAATTCTCGCTCATAGTCATTGACCTCAACTATCATTGCATTAAATTCCTTTTCCATTTCTTTAATATCCGAATCCATCCCTTTTAAGACTCTCAAATTGACCTTTTAATTGTTTAAAGAAAGGCATGACCTCGTTAAATAGCATTCTATAGTTTGCTCAAAACCCTCTCCCTCCAGCTTATCCCAAAGAGGTGTGATCCTTTTCTTACATGTTTTATCAAAATCAACAAATAATTGATAAATGACATCGACCGATTAAGGTCTTGCTCTTAGTGGAATATATCTAGGAACTAAATGCATTGGTGTATTGGGGATATACAGCAAGGTGAAGCATTCTCCTACATGGGGATTCTGCTCAACAAACTCATCGCCTTTTTCATGTCCATATCCTTTTCTAGAACACTTGTTCAGGGGTCAGTTGTGTTTGAGGCCTAAACTTGTTAAATGCAATCCAATTATCCTTAGCATAGTTGGGTGTTTTATAACTGATTTTCTTTTCTATGCATGAAGGGCTCTTAAGTTTTTCATCCAATTTCTTTCTAGTGACTTCTTCTAACTGCCTATCTTCCTTAGTATTCTCAGCGCAACTAGGTTTCTGTCTAGTGTTAAGGATTTCATTGCCATCATAAGTTACCTTTTGTGCTTCTCTAGCTTTCTTACAAGCCTCAAGGTTTGGTTCATCAACTAATGCAATACTATGTTTGTCACTTAGAACTCTATGCTTAGTGATCATGTGAGCAATCGAATGGTGTTTCCTTATACGCATAATTTGTTTTCAAGTTTGTTTTCAAAGTTTTTAGGTTGGAAAATTCATTTAAAAGTTTTGATTCCTTAGCATTAAATTCACCGCTAAGCACTTTCACATTTTCTTGAAGTTCTTGTTTTGCTTAGCCGCTTTATTAAGCTTTTCTTTTAAGGAATCTAGCTCTTGTTTTAGTATTTCTTGCCTAAAGCTACTTTTTCTAATAATTGTACGCATTTGGTCATCCATTTCCCGCTTCACGAGTGGTTAACTCAAACTTAGCGTGTTGTTCATAAATGGCAACTTGTTCTTTATAGGCATTAAGTTCGAGATAACAAGAATCATCGGGCACATGGAGTAAATTCATCAAAACATAGTCATCATTGTTGCAGAAGATGCATCACTTGGTTCAATCACACTTTCACTTTGGATCACATATTGATCATATGGGACAATATTACTATTACCCATATTAACAATATCTGCTTCACAAGTTTCATGTGATTGCACTTTATCATGTATCTTTGCTCATCAACTTCATCATATAATTTTAATACCTCGTAGATGATTGATTCTTTGGATGGACCAAACTTGCTTAGATGATGAGACATTTGGAGAGACCATTGGAGAAATGCTAGCCATGAAGATTGTCTCAGGCAAGAGGTTCATCATCGACATCTTCATATGCATCACAATCGGCAACTTGAAAGGCATTTTGATGATTGTGACCTATGTCTGAATTGGTCGCTCATCCACATCTCGCATCATATGTCTTAGCATTCCTTCGCAAGAAATAACAACCTCTTCATCCAAAACTACACCATTTTCCCGAGCTGCACAAGCAACATCTTGTCTCTAAAGTATTCTGCATTTTGAGGGCGTTTTGGAGATGTGCAGTTCCTTGCAATGTGTCCATCACCACCACAGTTGTAGCACTTGATTGGATTTACTTGTCCCTGATTGGCATTTCTTCCACGATTCTGATTAGCCACATAACCTCCACCTACTCCACCTCTTCCCTGTTCATACTGCCTTCCTTGAACTGGTTGCACCATAACCTTTCCATCTCGACAACAAAGATGATTGTGTAGATTGGATGCGCCTCGATCTCATTGTTAGTGTGAAGACCGTTAGTATGTGGAATGAGGATCAAGTTTTGTTTAACCATAAGAGCCAGCTTGATTGATGAAGTGTTCCATGATCGCATCAAGATCAGTTGCTTGAACCTCGGATCGGGAATGAGTTTGTGATTACCAATACCCGTAGGTATGACTTGAGAAGCTTTGGTGGTAATTCCAACATTTGTGTAAAAGGATGTTGAATCATTTGAAGAACTTGTTTCTCCCTGTTTAGTTTTGAATTGTTCAAGAATCCTTCGTTCAAACATAGCATGTCTCTCATTCTGAAGAAGGAAGGCATACAATTGCTCATAGTTGGTGTTCTTCAATCCTTTGGTTAGCTTCACAGAGGTGACAAATTTGTGCCATTCGGGATTCATGTTGTTCACAAACTTTGAATTCAAATTGAATATTTGGCATGGTCATTTTGATATTCCTCATATCATTCACAAGCTTATGGAATCTCACGTAATATTCATAGACACTTTCTTCGGTTTCATCTTAAAGTGCTCAAATTCATCATACAGCTTGTGATTCTCTGTCTTCATTAGTTAATTCAGAGCCGAGACAAGCATCTTGACATTATCCCAAACCGCCTTGGCTTGTGTTGTGATTGATAAGCTTGTAGATTTCTTTTGGAAGACCTCAAGAATAATGTTTGAAGCCCCGATATCGATCGAATCTCTTTTTCTCCTTATCATCGAGCTCATCATACGCCTTTGGTCCGTCCAATCCAAAGATCATTGTTCCATCCGCAGCAGATCAATTATGTCTCTTGTAGTCTCAATCGATAAGGTCCTTCATCAATTGATTTGAGAATGTTGACCCGTTTTCCTTTCCCAATCAAGACAACCCGATTCGTTGAGCCCATGAGTCATAACTGCTCATCAAGCATAGGTGGACGAGTATCCGATCCACCGCTGAACGCCCTCGCCACGTAAGAAACGATAGTAGGCACGTTGTTGGACATGATTACAAGTTCTACGGGATTTTACTATTCTTTGATTAAACCCGAAAATTGATTCTTTCACGGGATTTTACTAAACCAAAAGAACAACGTAAAAATGTAGCACGAAGAAGTGACAAGGCTCAATAGACAAGTAGCAAAACAGTCAACTCGCTTTGGTATCAACTCGCTAAATAGTCAACTCGCTTAAAAGACAAGTCGCTTAAAGAAACAACTCGCTTAATAACCAAGTCGCATACAGAGATAACTCGCTTAACCACCAAGTCGCTTAAACCAATTCGCTGACAATACAACTCGCTTAATAGCCAAGTCGCTTTAAAACTCAAGTCGCTTAAATAAACAACTCACTTAATAGACAAGTCGCATATACCAACTCGTTGCTAATACAACTCGCTTAATATCCAAGTCGTTTAAACCAACTCGCTTCCACTAACAAAGCAACTCGCTTCCAAGAAACTCAACACCGTAGCTCAACTCGCTTCATACAATATTGGAAAACAACCACTTTATCAATCAAAAACAGCTAAACCACAATGATTCAAGCCTTCCAATTCAAAACCTAAACACATATGATGATCCTAAACACAAAAGTACAATCAAAATTCAAACTTTAACACTAGAAATTGTCCAAATGATTCAAACTCTCCTAAACACTTATAACCCCAAAAACCTTATGAAATCCACCAAAACAAAGAGCATGAAAGATGAGTTATCAAACCATGGCTCTTGATACCAATTGTAAGATATAGGATTTCACAAACACATCAAACCAAATCCATATGAGGCCTGTACAAATGTTTAGAGAGAGAAAGTTCTAGAGAGAGAAAGGTAAGAGAGTTGGGAACTATGTGAAAAAAAGAAAAATGGTATTGAAGCTCCAACCCTCTACCTTGGGAGGTAGAGGGTATTTATAGTGTCTTACAATAAACGCCACCTACGGGTTGTGGATCAGGCATACAGTGGGTAAAGCCTCGTCCGTCCTCCACGGTTTTTCTTAACTAACTTATTACTAAAATTAAATAACTACGACTATGAGCTTACTAATGATTACATATACTTGAGGTGACCGACACTTTAATGACTGAATTTTCTATTTCCTAACAATTCCCCTCGGTACAGCCTTAGAGGAATCAGCCATTTCAATCATAATAGTTGTTTCTTTTAAATTGGTAAGTTTGATTTTTTCAAATAAAGTGGTAGAGATAAGGTTTACCCCGGCCCATAAATCAGCTAATGCGAGAATCTTAATGTTACCAATAGTGCATGGGAGAAGAAACATTTCTTGGTATTGTTGCTTTTAAGGAAGTTGGCTTGGTAGGAACTCGTCGTCTTCTGCTTTATCATCCTCTCTTAGGTAGTTAATCCCGGAAAGATCATTAGTGATAGAGGATGTGCACTGCTCCTTTTTTGCTTTATCTTGCACAAATATGGCCTTGCAGGAAGTGTCTTTAGCATTACTTGTTTCAAGGTTCTTAGCCAATTGCCCAATTTGTGTTTCGAGGTTCTTAATTGCAGCATCTTGGTTACGAAGGTTCATATTGGTGTCCTCCTTTACTTTGACCATCCATTCCTTGAGTCTATCTCCCTTTTTTGCAGATTCTTCGATGTGCCGGTGCATTATTTCTTCAAGGTTAGGTTTAGGAGGATTATTGTTGATTCTTGTGTAGAACCCAGGGGATTTTTCATGATACCTAGGTCCGTAATTATTTTAGCTGTTGAAAGGGAATTATTTTCCATAGTTAACTTCTCCGATCCTTTTAACTTCTTCATTGGAGGAACATTCTTTAGAAGGACGAGTCCCATTTCGCTCAACTTGAATGGAATGCACATTTTCTTTGAGCTTCTTCATTTATTTTCCAAGGCTTTCTAATTTGTTGTTTATCGCTGCAAGGCCCTCAATGTCATCATTCTTACTTCAGTTGCTTCCTCCATTGTGCCATTTGTGAGAGTGGTCTGCCATTTTTTGAATAGTTTCCAAAGCCATAGTGGGTGTCATACTAGGAATCGGCCCTTGAGAATCAATCATTTGTCTTGAAGAGATGTTCAGTCCCTTGTAGAAGACGTTCACTTTTTGTTGGCTGTTGAGATCATGGGTAGGGCACTTGTATAACAATTCGTTGTATCTTTCCCAAGCTTGGTATAACGTTTCATCACCCTCTTGCTTGAAGTTATGAATTTCTTCCAATTGCTTAGCCGTCTTCGATGGAGGACAATATCTCGAATGGAATATTTTTTAAGATAGGCTAGTGTTGTGATCCTCGCAGTAATCGATCGACCCATCTTTTGCAGCTCCCGTAAGAGAAATAGGGAATACTGTAGCATTATAGTATCGTGAAACTCGGGAATTTTGAATAGGTGACAATGTATTCGACATTGTCTACATGTTCATGGGCATCATCGGTGATGCTTCCAGAGAAAGGATTTGCACGCATTCCCCATGAATTGAGGTTTGATTTGAATTGAGCATCTTCGCAATGGTGGCCTAACAATCCTCGGCCCTTGTTCTTCTCTTGTCAACGCCAAATATTCCTCAAGAGTGAGGTTATCGATGTTAACTTCCATAGTACTGTAAACTTGAAATATGATCGTGAGAAAGTTTAAAACGACATGAAAGACTTAATATCAATCCTAATATAACTCCCGAGCGCGCGTAAAAACTTGATGCAGTTTTATCGACCATGTCTTAATATTTATAGTGTCTCGCTATACCTATGGTCTACCCTAGTGCACTAACGGGCAGTGTACCCGGTCGCGTGTAGTGTAGTAAATGGTAAATCCGAGGTCGTCCCAAGAGCTATGTGTGTTGGATTATTACTAAGTCTAATTGTCACATAATAATAATGGTTTTGATAGGGATTTAATTAATTAAACTACTAATGCAGAATAAAATAAAAGCAGATAAATGGATAAAGGGAAATCAATAGAGAAATAGTGGTGCTAACCTAGTCAATCCTCCTAGCTAGTTATGTCTACGTCTACCTACTTCCAATTACTTTAGGTGGGGTCAAATTCGAGAGGACATCATTTGGTCAATTCGCCTAACCTATCAAAGAAAGATGCCACCACATGAGAAATCAAAGCACCGTCATAAGTCCTGTTGTTCCCGGTCCCTAAGCCAAGTCATTAAGTACCGCTACATGCTAGATTCAAAATAGTGAGTTCCCGACCGTTAGGAACTTCCCCAATTCTTAAGTTCATCCAAACGATAGGTGATCGGTTGGTCAAATCGCACAAGTAGAAAGGGTCATCATTGGTCATATCTTACCCTTCCCGCCTCGATCCGCTCACCTAGGGTCAGTTGGTCATATCTCCTAGGCAATTGGCCTCTGCCGCCATTCAAAACTACCGAATCAAGGGTGACTACCAAAGAACTATGCATGCATACACTTAGAAATAATTGTACGGAAGTAAAGGTAAACGCAAACAAAACAATTAAGGAAACATAACTAGTCTAGCACCAAATGGTGCTTAGCCGCTCATATTAATCATGCAAATCAATTCATTATTCAAAGGTACGAAATACATGAATTGAAAGTAAAAGAAATATAAAATGCTAAAGCTTATCGTAATGGAGTGACTTCTCCTCGAAACAACTCCGTATGCTCCCTAGACATGCCTTGAGCTTTTTCCCACGCTCGAGTGTTGTGTGTGGAATGGGATGATTAGAAATGCTAGAATTAGGTGGGGTATTTATAGGCCGTGTCGGGTTACGGCGTAACCAATATAGGAGTTACGCCAGAACCTTCTATTTCTTCGTAAATGCACTAGATCGCTAGTTACGGCATAACCTTATTAGTGGTTACGTTGTAGTCTTCAATAAACTCGGTTACGCCGTAAGTGATGCGAAGAGTTACTGCGTAAGTATCGGGCGTGGAACCTCTTTTGACCTAATGGAGTTACGTCAGAACCTTTGGGAAGAGTTACGCCAGTAACCTCTTGATAAGTTGGTATTCGGTCACGCAATAGTTACGGCCAGAATGTGAGAGAGGAGTTACGCCGTAACTTCTTCAAAATAGGCATACTTGTGATAAATCTTTAGTTATGTTTCCATTTTCGCGTCTCTTTAGCTCCAATGCTCGTAATTTACCTGAAAGTGGAAAACAATGGAAAACAAGCGTAAATCCATATAAATGATATAAATAACGAGCATTATCGGGGGAAATTGACACTTAATATTCAAGACTATTTGATGTTATCATAACACTACATGGAACATGAAATTTGGAATAACATATCATATGCAATCTAACAATGCAAAGAAGCTGGTTCATATGGTGTTCATTACTTTAGATTCTTTATCATATGGTAGTAAAATTAGTGAAAAGGAAAACAAAGATTTAAGAAAACAAAACAGAACAATTAATCTTAATTAAATTAAACTTTTAATAACACAAAATCTCAATCAAATTTAATTCAATAAATCATAAACTTATTATAAAAATTTACCTTAAACTATTCCTCTTCTTGTTTTGACACTTGGCTACATCTACCAGAAGCTGCACGCACAATGGGCTTGGAGATGTGGACATGAATCAGATCATAATCAATTAAGTAGATACTTTTGTTGGCGCCGATGATTTCTTTACATGAATATGGTTTCATGGTTGGGACCGATTATTTTGTTTAAATGATTAGGGTTTGGGGTGGATAGTTTTCAATGTAAGCAATGGGTTGTTATTAATCATCTGGACATGAATTAACCTCGTCCTATTAAAAACCTTTCAATGGGTTAATCGCATGTTTCACGAATTATGGTTAATCGCATAATGGGTTTGGAGATGTGGAATTGCAGAAAATAATATGAGAAACCTTTCAATGGGATTTGTGGCCTTTGATACTTCCGCCTTAACAAATTTACAGTTTCGGCCTAAACTTATTAAAAAGAGCACCCAGGCCCATGTGTATTTACATGTTTTTTGTACATATATGATATAAAAAAGATTTTAAAACTTTTATAGCTAAATAAGGAAAGAAATATAGTAAATTATTTTTCAAAATTCATGAAAAAAATTCATTTTTTAAAAATATTACCAAATAAAGTATAAATTGATTTTTTTGAAATGAAAAATTCCCACTAAGGGTTTTGTCAGACCCATGTGTATTTACATGTTTTTTTGTACATATATCATATAAAAACGATTTTTAAAACTTTTATAGCTAAATTCGGAAAGAAATAGAGTAAATTATTTTCAAAATTCAGAAAAAAAAATTCAATTTTAAAAAAATATTATTAAATAAAGTATGAATTGATTTTTTTGAAATGAAAATTCTCGCTAGATGTTTTGTTTTATTAGTAAAAAGATAAGTGTGGTGGTAGTGGAAGAAATTAAAAAAATATGTCAAGGCTGATGTTTAAGAGCATTGATTGGCACACTCTTATTTGTTATTTGCACACTCAAATGTACAAACTGATAAGGCAATATATGATAAATGTACAACTGCTTAATGCATAAATTTAAGTGTACAAATAAGAAATTGAAGTGTGCAAATCATTAGCCATTGTTTAATGGTAACATGTGAATTTTCTCAAAGCTTCTCATCTAGATGACTTTTATGGATAGCATTGTTTAAATTTTTGAATGATAAATCTTAAATTTTTGAATGATAAATCTTACACTGATAACATCATAACAAACATATGTCTTAAGTCACATCACATTCCTCAAATACCAAAACCGATAAAACAAACGCCCTTTGTAAACGGATCATATGTTCAATAAATTGTAATTGTGTTGTTTAGCTATCTTAATGAAACCCAGGTCACCCTTTATTAAGGCTATGCACAGTTGTGACTCAGGTCATCCGCTATTACATTAGCTTTTTCTCTCCGATAATCAGACATGACCAAGTGCCAAAGTCGATGACCGAGTTTTGTTTTTTGTTTTTTTTTTCAAACATTTTAAACAACAAATTTAAAATTTATTAAAAATAAATTATGAGCGGGATTGTTTCAACGGGATATATTTAAAAATTCAAAATTCAAACTATGAGCGGGATTGTTTCAAATTGAAATTCAAAATTCAAACGGGATTTTTTCAACTGCCTATATATAAACACACATACTTGTAATGTATAGACACACACACATCACACACAGAAAAATACTTGCCAAATTATCTCTTCAATATCCCAATAAAAGCGATTTCTCACAACAATTTCCTGATGTAAGAGACTTCTCACAACAATTTTCGGAGAACGTGGTGAACACCCCACCGGAAGATATCTTTCTGGTATTCCCACCGACTGAGAACGTGGTGAACACTCCATCGGCTGTGAACTTGAATCCCCCACCGGCTGAGAACGTGTTGAATACTCCACCGGGTGTGCTACGCGGAGACAATCCGGGATTTTTAACTGAGGACCAACTACGCCAGCTTGAGCAAGATGAGCAAGTACGAAGAGAATTCGAAGAAAATGAAGCACGTGAGGAAGCTGCTCGTAGAAAGCAGGAAGCAAGGGATGAAGAATACCGCATGAACAACTGGTTACCGCAAGTATAATTATCCAAATTCTTCGGATTACAGCGAGGGTTACAACTCAGACTTTTCATTGTAATTTGTATTTTCATTTTCATTTCCGTATCGTTTAGTGTACGTGCTATGTAATCCGTATTTTTAATTTAATGTTTAATGTACTTTCATTTCCGTAGTATCCGAATCGTTTAAACATTGTATATGCCATAACTTTATTTATTTATTTATTTATTTTAAATATTCAAACGATATAATTTTTTGGATTGTAGTGTTGTGCAAAATCGGTCAAATATTAAACCGATTGTTTTTTTCCTTGCCCAACCAATTTCAGACCCAAGCACCACAATGGGAACGACCGATGTTGAAATCGGTCACCCAACTTGACCAACCGATTTTTTACGAGCCAGTGTGCATAGCCTTAAGAGTGGAGACCGTGGACTGAAAGACTAATAAGAACTATGTTCTTATTGAAGAATACGGAGTAAAATTTTTAGGCGGTTATAGGATAGGTGTAGTGGTGATCAAAATCATTATCGACAACTCAGTATCACATCGCATTTTTCATTACACAACCAACAAGGTATAGAAAACACTAACATCACAATCTTAATATACCCACTTATATATAAATAGACAAAAAAAACAAAAGCACAACTCCCACACACTAACAATCAACTTTTCAAGTTGGTCGATCGGTCGGTCGGTCAGTCCATTGATCAAGTTCTCCCATTTCATCACCAACGACGCATATGTGGTGAGAGGTTTCTTTAGTCATGTTATGGCGAAAGTTACAATTTAATATGTACGCATTTTTTTCACTTTTTTTAAAACTTTAGCGGGCTACATTTTTAGCAGTACGGGCTATAGATAATAGTTCATGTTATGCTAACGTGATATCTTTTCGTGTCTTATCAAAATAAAACTAAAAATCTAATGATAAGTGCACCAACAATCTTTTAATGTCAAACATAAAACTTAGAAACAAATAAGCCATCTCCTATATTGTTCCGTCTACATGTAAAAAGTTGCAAGTTTTGTTATCAAACTTCTTGCTAACACACTCGTTCTAGATTTTTTATTTTTATTTCCATCTTTTTATTTTATTATTATTTATTTTTGTGAAAAGAAAATAAAAACAAATGAAGTAAAGTATTTTTTTGGAATGTTTTCAAGAATTTTTGCAGACCTAAAAGGAAAAAAGAGGTAAGAAAGGGATTGGTGATATCCTAATATTGGGATGAAAGTGAAGGAGACATTTCCTCAAAAATGTAAATGACAATTTTGCCTTTATTTTGTTCTATTTTCTTTATATATTTTTTTATAAATAAGTATATTTGTAAATTTGTATATAACTTATTGACAACTTTTTTTTTCATCCTCTCCAACTCAATATAATGAAACAAAATACCAAGTTCTTTTTTTCGTTTTTCTTCACAATTTAACTCGATAACAGAGTGTAAAAAAAATAAAAATAAACCACCGATTTTTTATTTTTTTATTTTTGATAAACTAGTACAACAATTAGAGTGCGTTTAGTTGAGGGAAAACATCCTTGTTTCTGATAAAATATTTTGTGGAAAACAAAGAAAACAAATATCGCGTTCAAATTAGTGTTTCCAATAAAATTCTCTACAAAACACAAAATTCGTATTTCCAACTTTAATACACAAAATTACAAAACACTTTTTGTGTTTACACCTATTTTTCTTTGAAATACCCCTAATCCGTTTTCGTCGGTTTTTAATTGTTTTTATAAGGTTTTGTACGTTTTCATCTGTGTTTTCCGTTTTCGTTCTATTTTTTACGTTTTTTTTACGTTTTCGTCTGTTTTTTTTCCGTTTTTGTCCATTCTTTTACGTTTTCGTCTATTTTTTACGTTTTCGTCCGATTTTTTACGTTTTTGTCTGTTTTTTTACGTTTCGTCCGATTTTTTATGTTTTGTCTTTTTTATATTATCGTCCGCTTCCTTACGTCGTGCGTTTTGACCATTTTTACGTTGCTCGCTTTTTTATGTTTTCGTTTTTTATTTTATCCGATTTTTACGTTTCGTCAATTTTTATGTTTTGTCCGTTTTCCGATTTTTATTGTTTTGTCCATTTTTACGTTTATACCTCATTTTTTTACGCTTTTGACCAATTTTACTATTTCGACCTTTTTTTTACGTTTATGTCTTTTTACGTCTTCGTCCATTTTTACGCTTTTGTCTGCTCATTACGCTTTCGTATATTTTTTACGCTTTAGTATGTTTTTACGTTTTCCGATTTTTACGTTTTCGTTTGTTTTCTTACATTTTGTTCGTTTTTATCGTTTTCGTCTTGTTTTCTTTTTACGTTTTGTATGTTTTTACGTTTCATCCATTTTTACGTTTTAGGCCGTTTCCTTTTTCCTCTGTTGTTTTACGTTTTAGGCTGTTTCCTTACGTTGTCGTCCGTTTTTTACATTTTCGTATGTTCTTTTATAAATCCGTCCGATTTTTACGTTTTCGTCGATTTTTTCGTTATCGTCCATTTTTTTACGGTTTCGTCCGATTTTTTACGTATTTAACCATTTTTTACATTTTCGACCATTTGTTTACGTATTCGTCCGTTTTTTTTACGTTTTCATTTGTTCTTTTACGTTTTCGTCTATTTTTTTTACATTTTCGTCCGATTTTTCATGTTTTCGTCCGATTCTTTACGTTTTCGTCTGGATTTGTACGTTTTCGTCTTTTTTACATTTTCGTGCATTTTTTTACATTTTCGTCCATTTTTTTACATTTTCGTCTATTTTTACGTTTTTTAGTTTTCGTCTGACGAAAACATAAAAAAATACCTAAACGTAAAAAATGGACGAAAACGTAAAAAAAAATGGATGAAAACACTGTAATTTAGAAAACGTAAGAAAACATAATAAAACAGGCGAAAACGAACGAAAACGTAAAAGTATAGGCGAAACCGTAAAAAAATGAACGAAAACGTTAAAAAATAGATGAAAACGTAAAAAATCGTATGAAAACGTAAAAAAAAGGGCGAAAACGTAAGAAAATTGACGAAAACGTAAAAAAACCGACGAAACGTAAAACGGACGAAAACGTAATAAAACGGACTAAAACATAAAAAAGCAGACGAAAACGTAAAAAACAGACGAAAAAGTTAAAAGAAACGAAAACATAAAAAATGGATGAAAACACTATAATTTAGTGGGTCGACCCGACCCAAACCATCTGACTCATGACCCGTTAGACCCATTGTTAAAATAGGTGCTTTATGAACCATGACCCAACCCGACCCGTTTGTCACCTCTAATAAAACGTATAAAATGTATATAAACATATAAAAACGTACAAAATGGATAAAAACATACAAAAACGGATAAAAACGTATTAAACGGCTGAAATAAGAAATTTTACTTTATGTCGAATATAATGTTTTTATGTCGAATTGTAGTCGTTTGAAGATTTTTTCATGTTATTTGATGTTATATTTTACTTTTTAAATTATTTATTTTTTCGTATTAGATTTTTTTAGTTATTTTATAATTTAGTTGTTAATTTATAATATTTGTTTTTTTGTTTTGAAGATATTTTATAATATTATAAAGGTGAATAAATAATGAGATAGAAAACAACAACATAAACATGTTTTAGTTTTGCAAAAGAAAACATAAACACATGTTTAAACTAAATACGCTTAAATTTTCCATTACTTTATGAAAATAAAGGGCAAAATGAAACATTTTTTTATCACATAACACATCACCCATACGATCGATTTATATTAATATAATATTATATTAAATATTATTTTATTACAATATGGTTTTCCATTGTTAGAATTAGAAAGAATAAAACTTTACTCCTTTTCAAAATAAAAAACTCCTCTTCATAGAAAAAAAAATAATAATAATAAAAAATTCCAACCAAACACCACCTTAATATTTCTAACTTTTAAATTTCTTTCAAGTAGCAACTTACACATACTGACATACATAACCCGCCCCCAAATTCCCCGCCAAAACCCTAACAATATCTCTCAACGAACCACTTATAATAATAACCGCCAATTACCAGAATCAAACCCTAAAACCAATTCAAATTCAATTGGCTTCGCATCACACAACGTACAAAACAATCACTCAACAACACACAAAGTTCATTACAAATGAGCGAATCAGAATCCGAAATCGAAATCCGAACACTAACCGGCGAAACGACTACCGTTTCGATCTCATCGAATCGAACGATACAAGAACTGAAGATTCTTCTCAAGCAAGTATTTCCTCCGGCAACAACTTCACCAAATTTTCATCTCTTCTTCAAGGTATAATATATTATATCTAATTCTCTCTATATTAGTTACTTTGATGATTGCGGTTAATGTGTGTTTGTTTTATGTTACTCTATAATTACAATCTGGCGAACCTAATTTATTATCAAATCCAGCGCTATTTTCATTTGCCTGGTTTTAGATACTAGCCTAGTTAGATGAAATATATAGGGGACGAAAAAAATGATGGAGATTATATTATAGATTTGAAATGATGGTTAGACAAAAATGTACTCCATTCGTTTCAAAATAATTGTCCACATACCAATAAATTACGACATACTTTTTGCAGAATAACATTTTATAAGTTTATTTTGGTTAAGGGCATTTTAGTAATCTTGATGTATCTAAACCTTCGATATTAACTATTAAGTAGTAGGCAATTAATTTGGGACAACCTAAAATAGAAACATGAGCAATTAATATGGGACAGAGGGAGTATATAGTAAGTTTAAGTGAGGTTCAGAATATGTTTGTGTTTTAGATTTAAATTGAAAAGTTGAGATAAAGAGTGGTTGAGATTTTTACTTTACGTAGTCTTATAGACGAGGGGTATGTTTGGCGAAATTTATTCTTTGGGCCGGAGATGTGGTTGTAGATGGAGATGGAGCGGAGATTAAAATTGAGATTATTTTATAAGCTACGTGAAGTAGCATTTGATTTTAAGAGATTGTGGAAGATTATCTATATCTATATCTATACTACTATATAAAGCGTTTAAGTTGTGGGCTCCACAAAAATTAAGATAAGGAGCTAATCATTGGTGACGTGTGTCACTTAACTAAAAATAACAAAAAGAAATCTTTCTAACAAACTAAAATAAAGTTTCAATAATGAGGTGACATTTTACTACTTAACTAATTAATCATCTTTATTTTAAATTTAAATATCTTTTAATTCGTTTAATTTTTTATGATCTAATTTCACCATATTTTCTAAAATTTTGTGCTCTTTAATTCAACATCCATTTTGATATATTTTTATGAGTTTTAGTTTTACATTTTTAGTATGTTTATTTTATTTTGATTCAAATTTTATAACTTTAACCTTTATTTCAATCAATACAAGCTTGATGTATCAAAATCATTTACTTTTGGAAGAGTGTTTAACGGGTAAGAGATTGTGAAAGTATTTTTATATGCGGAATAATGATGTCACGGAAAGATACGAAAACCCAAACAAACACATACAACTAACAAATATACATTTGGAGTGTTGTGAAATGAATTCACTAAGCGGGTAGAGAATTGCGAGGAGAGTTGGGTTAACAATTCATTTACTATATTTATTATATAACTATATTTAGCGCGCGGGTATCCAACTAGTTTATCTAAAATATCGATAAGTTATGTACACAAACAAAGCTTATATTTTAAGTAGCTTATTTTCAAAAAATAAGCATAATCTTCTTATAATCTTGTGTGCCAAACGTGCCCGAGGTTAGTGTTCGTTGCTTACTTTATAGGGAAAATTGATAATGGGGTTGTTTGGGATTGCTTTACTTTTTCTACTTATGCTTCACGAAATAGTCTTTGGATTTGCCTATTTTGTAACACAATAATAGTTGGGAAAAAAAAAATTTTGTTTGAAATTTTAGTTGAATCGGTTTATAAATTCTTTTAGGTTAAGTATGTTGGTAAAAACTTACTTTTAAGTTTATCTGAAATAAGTACTTTGAAATAAGCAGGTTTCTCATAAGAAATTGCTTATTTAACATCAAAATAAGATAAGCCAGAAGCAATTAGCAGTTTAGATAACACAAAACTGCTTCCACTTAATATAAGCATATAAAAGCAGAAAAAATAAGCAATCCCAAACACCCCTAAGTTCCATATTTTGTGCCCCTACTTTAAAACTCAAAACAAAGAAGGGTAACCGACTCTCTGGCGGCCCCTACCGGTCGGTCTCACGGTCAACACAGGGAGGTGAATCGTGTAACCCCACAATCATCAGTTATGTTATAAATAAAAGTCGTAATAATTAAATTTTTTAGTTAAACTCTGTGTTTTTGTTTCTGGACTATGATTTTTGGATGGTGGGAGTATAATTGATCATTGTTTATTTCATGCTTGTGATGTGATTGTGGTTCAGGGTACGAAACTAAGTTTGCAGAGTCGGATAAGCGGAAATGTGATATCGGGTGGAGAATTTATTGTTCTTATTCCGTTTACTAAGAAGGACAAGAAGAAAGCTGTTGAACCAGGTGCGAATGAAACGGATATCAAAAGTTCTGATCAATGTTCCACATCTAAGTTTGCAGAATCGGCGTGGTCTGATATGATGCAAGACGTGTCTCGTTTAAGGGAATGTGAGGTTAATGAGAATGAGAATGTGAGTTGTTCTCATGGTGAGTTTGGAGGCGCAGACTTAAAGGCGCAGAAGGATGGGAATATGAGAAATTGTGAGAGTTTGTTTAATGAGGAAGTAGATGAGATGTTAAACACGTTGCTGTCGTGTGATGAGAATGAGTTGGATGAAAAAGGGTGTAAGTGGTTTATGCAGGTTTTGGAGTCAGTTAATTGCTTATCGGATCCGAAAACTAGTGATTGTATGTTAAGGAATGGAAGTATACGAAGCAGTGCTGACAGTAGTTGTTCATGCCTTTGTCCATCATGGCTGAAGGTTCTTTTGAAGGCGTTTTATTTCTTGAACATTTACTGTACTTTTCTTCAAGTGCAGCAGAAAACGGTTACCTTGCTTAGTTTGGAGAAAGGACTGAACCAGCTACGCCAGTTCGGATTTGGAATTGAATATGCTGATATCGGGAATCTTTCTTTGCTTTTCCCAAGGTAAATGGCCGTAGCTTACGTAAGTAGTAGAACTGCATCTTTTACCTTTAGGTTTAGCTTAATAAATTACCAGGAATGTCTGAATGTCGAAAATGGGCAAATTTCACTCAATTGAGTGTGTTTGTCTTTTTAAAGTTTAAAATCATGTATCTAACCATACAAACAGTTATCCAGGGGAATCAGTATCTCACTAGTTAATTATGATTGTATATTGTTTTTCTAATAACACATTAACGGTCACTTGTAAACAGTCATCAGTGTTCGTGTACAGTCTTGACACAATCATACATGTCTCTTTTTTCTTTTGCAGGTTATACAGTTTATTGAGGATGAGACTGTCGGTAGAAGGTCAAACAGTTCAATTACTGTCATTAAGTCAAAAGTAGATACTAAAAGCCCAATTAAAGGTTAATCTTATTTGTTTCCGATCATTTTGGTTTTTGTTTTTCTGGTTTCTAATTCACTATGGTTAAATGTTAAATAACGACTACGCTAACTTCTTACTGTTCTGTTCTAGGTAAGAAAAAAATGTCTACTGCAACAGTAGTTAATGCTATGAAAAAAAGAGAAGGTGCTTTCAAAAAAGATTTATGTTCAACTGTTAAATCCTTGATGGTACGTGTCCTCTTCTTTAATCTGAAGTATGTCGTAGCGTTTCTTTTTATCTGCTCACTGTTGACCTTGCTTTTATAAAGAGTGCGTTAACTTTATTACAATTCAATTCGTGAATAAACAAAATGTTCACTTGCAGGAAAAAAAGGGATCCGAGACAATTAAGTCATATTCCCTTAATGATCTTTTGCTACATGTAAATGAAAGAAATAATAAAGGAACAAAGAGGAGCATGTCTGAACCATCAGGTTCTTTTGGATCTGAATCACTGTGTAATGTAGGTGTCATCTTTCCATTTCAGTTTTTTGTTATTCTCGAATAGAAACAATTGACCACTAATTTGCTGTTCTGTTAACGAGTTTCCATTGCAGGAGACAACTAATTTGCTACCTACAGAAATGGTTGAGCATCTGAAAGCAGGCCTTGGTTCCCAAGGACAGGTTGCAATTTTTGTTAACCTTTTCAAAATTTACCGTTTTAAGGTCATAAATCTTTACTCTTTATATTCCCATTCGTTTTGATTGCAGATTCTTCTATTGGTGAAACATTCAGATAGTTCATGTTGAAGAGATTAATGGCGAATAGCCAATTTTGTGGAGATTCCAACTTATCTATCTGAAAGAATGCAATCGGCACTCAAATCTTCCGGTATCTCGAAATTGTATCGTCACCAGGTATACATTTCTCTCTGCGTGTGTATCTATGTATTAGGAAGTCCTGTGTTTTTACCGTTTTCTCTTGTGATATTTGCAGGCAGAGTCTATTGAGGCTTCATTATCTGGAAAGAGTGTTGTTATTTCAACGATGACATCAAGTGGAAAATCTCTGTGTTATAATCTACCAGTTGTGGAAGTATTGTCTCAAGATCTTTCAGCTTGTGCTTTATACCTCTTTCCAACCAAGGCCAGTTTGTAAACTTTTACAAATTTCAGTCCCTTAATCTGTATGGCTTATTTCAACTCGTTTTAAGTAAAATATGTTACATGCAGGCATTGGCACAAGATCAACTAAGAGCATTGCTATCTATGACAAAAGGATTTGATGTAGGCATGAACATTGGAATATATGATGGAGATACTTCTCAGAATGACAGACTGTGGTTGCGTGATAATTCCAGACTGGTACTTCCTAAATTTTTGTTTCTTTTATGATTATTCTTCAGCTGGCAACTCACTTTTATCTACTTTATAAACTTATTTGTAGTTGATCACAAATCCAGATATGCTCCACTTGTCAATCTTGCCCTTTCATAACCAGTTTAGTCGATTATTATCAAACCTCAGGTAATCTTTTGAAGTTATATTTTATTGTATCGAACAGTTTGTTGTGGCTAAATAATAATATTGTTAAATTATTTATCAGGTATGTAGTTGTTGATGAAGCTCATGCTTATAAGGGAGCGTTTGGATGCCATGTTGCTCTTATTTTAAGGAGGCTTCGTCGGCTTTGTGCTCATGGTATGTGTTTTTATATGTCTTTTTGTAAATAAAGTTCAAAATTATGCATAGATTTACCTCGACATACTTTTTTCATCGTTTCAGTTTACGGGAGTGATCCATCATTTATATCTTGCACCGCAACCTCTGCCAATCCCTGTGACCATGTAATGGTAAGTATATGTTCATAACTAATTGCAAATTCTTATCTTTTTGAAATGAAATATCATCTACTTTACATAGATGTAATCTGCACAGGAGCTTGCAAGTCTACCAACAATGGAACTAATTCATAAAGATGGAAGCCCTTCTGGCCCCAAACTGTTTGTGTTATGGAATCCTCCTTTACGCATAAAAACTGTAAGATTTTTTGATGTTTTGTTGTATATTTATTTATCTAGTTACCAAATAGTGATTGTTTCTATATCTTCTGCTCCTGACAAATAACAGGAACACAAGAGAACTAGAAGTAGCAAAAATAGTGACAAAGTTGATAGAACAGTAGTTGGTCGGGCAAGGTACATGGATAAATTTACTACACGTTTGGAATATGAAGTCTTTAATATAAAATACTTGCTCAATTTCCATAATTTTTTTTTGCCAGTCCAATCATGGAAATTTCGAGAATCTTTGCAGAAATTGTTCAGCATGGACTTCGTTGCATTGCATTTTGCAAAACACGAAAACTGTCTGAACTCGTTTTGAGCTATCGTATGTATTCTTTTCCTTAAAGTTACATTCTTTTTATTTCATAACCATCTTGTATCTGATTTGAGAAGTTTCCTTTGTTTTTGGTAAGGCGTGAAATTCTTCAAAAACAGCACCACGTCTTGAAAATTCCATATTTGCTTATCGGGCTGGCTATACCGCTGAGGTTAGTATCTATTGATCTTTATTAGTTCTCACTATATGAAATTTGTCAAGGATATGGTATTTAACTTGATGATAAAACAGGATAGAAGAAAAATCGAGACTGAGTTTTTTGGCGGGAAAATTTGTGGTGTTGCTGCTACAAATGCCCTTGAATTGGGCATTGATGTTGGACACATTGATGTCACTCTGCATCTAGGGTTTCCTGGTAGTATAGCTAGGTATATGTCATGATTCCTTTTTTGATAATCTTTCCATTCTTGTATGTATTCTCACCAAAGACTAAATGTCTCAAGTTTGTTTTAGCTTATGGCAGCAAGCTGGAAGATCTGGAAGAAGAGAACAATCATCACTTGCTATATATGTTGCATTTGAAGGGCCACTTGACCAATATTTCATGAAATATCCTCAGAAACTCTTCAAAGGCGCAATTGAATGTTGCCACGTGGATGCTAAAAACCCGCAGGTTCATTCAATAATTTTTGCCATTGACAATCTATATTATGTTAATATTCTTTATAACTGTAGTCCTTTGTCCCTATAGGTGCTTGAACAACACTTGGCCTGTGCATCATTTGAACTCCCATTAAGTGTGGTTCATGACGAAAAGTACTTTGGTCCATCTCTAAAATCTTCCTTGCAATCCCTTAAAAGAAAGGGATTTGTTACTACAGACCCGTCTAGAGGCCCCACTGCTGAAATTTGGAACTACATTGGGCATGAGGTATACGGTATTTGAGTCTAGCAGTGTTAATAATATTACTGTTGCCAAAGTTGACTTATGGTTTTTCATTTGACATGCTAGAAATTGCCTTCACATAGTGTGAGCATTCGGGCAATAGAGACAGAGAAATACAAAGTAATCGACATGAAAAACGAGCAACTTCTTGAAGAGATTGAAGAGAGTAAAGCTTTCTTTCAGGTAACTCTTTTGGTTATTTCTATCTGGTAAAACGATTAAATCCATAGTAATCATATACTAAACTTAGATAATAAATGATGTTTCAGGTGTATGATGGTGCTGTTTATATGCAGCAAGGGAAAACATATCTAGTCAAGAACTTGGATTTGTCTAATAAAATTGCTTCGTGTCAAGAAGCTGACTTAAAATATTACACTAAAACTCGTGATTATACGGATGTTGAAGTTGTAGGTGGTCAAATCGTAAGTTTAAACAATTTAACCTTACATTATCTGTTGATTCCCTCCTTTGCAACTACTTGTGGATGTATAAACAAAAAAAAAACCACTTTGTTTTATCTTTTAGGCCTACCCAGTAAAGATAAGTAACATTCAGAAATCAAGAACAAGTGCTCAATCAAACCCGTGTAAAGTAACAACTACTTGGTTTGGATTTAGACGTATTTGTAAACGAAGTCAACAGGTGTTGGATACAGTTGAACTGTCACTTCCTAGTTATACATACGAGTCATCGGTGAGTGTTTCTAGCACAAACTACTTGTTTTGACTTTTAAATCTTGTTTTGTTTGACCATTTTGTTGACTTTTGATGTTTATTAGGCTGTTTGGATTAGTGTCCCGCAATCGATAAAAACAGCTGTGGAAATAGATTCATTTCGTGGAGGGTTGCATGCTGCTGGTCATGCACTTCTTCATGTTGTACCTCTGTAAGTCTAATTGTGCAAATACATATATTTTTGAATTAAATTATGCACACTGTTTGGAATCTGTAATGAATTTTATTTAATTTCAGATATATTATTTGCAACTCATCCGATTTGGCTTCAGAGTGTGTAAATCCTCATGACACTCGTTATCTTCCCGAAAGAATTCTATTGTATGATTCTCATCCTGGAGGAACAGGCATTTCAGCACAGGTAATAATCCCTTAGTTCTATACTTACATATATTTCATTTTTCAAATATGACTGAATTACGTTAATGGTCAATGTGGTTTACTCAATACCATTGAAATCGCCCCCTTGGCCCCTTGGGAGCTAGTTGCATTGATGGTCCCTGTGAGAGAATATTTGGTGGAAACTAATTGCAAATGGTCCCGAGCAGGACAATTTATGCAACAAGTATTTACTCTCATGGACCATAATTAGTTTTCCATGAGGGAGGGTTTCAGTGATGTTGAACAAACCACATGGACCATTCTATAAATTTACTCTTGTAAATATTAACATGGTTAAATTTTTTGTAACGCAATGTAGGTTCAACCTATATTCACTGAGCTATTAACCGCTGCATTGGAACTTTTGACATCGTGTTGCTGCTCTGTTGAGACTGGTTGTCCCAACTGCGTTCAAGTGGGTTTTATTTGACTCGCCCCTTGACTATTTAACTTTTTTTTCCTTATTTTAATATTCTTTGATAGAGTAACTTTGTTATTTGGCACATTTCAGAATCTTTCTTGTCACGAGTACAATGAAGTTTTGCACAAAGATGCAGCGATAACGATCATTAAGGTTATTGCTCAATACCAAATTTTAAGTTAAAGCTAGCAGACATTTTTTAGTTGCTAATTATGTCATGTTATTGCAGGGTGTTCTTGAACTTGAGAAATCAAAGTTCAGAGATACTTGAAGTTCTTCGATAAACTGAGTTCGCTGATGCCACGCTGTTAGATCTTGTAAGTAGTAACTAGAACATAATTTTCTTTTAGACAAGTTTAGATCACTGTTTATAACGATTGCACCTAACACCAATAGAAATGAACACGTGAGGCATTTATATGCGGCAAGATCACTCATTTGCCGCTACACAAGTACACACCATTAAAAAAAGGTACACAACATTAAAATACTATTCCAACAACCAAAACTTTAGTGTTTTGATTAAAATTGTACAATATACTTATTTTATTTTGTCATAACGTTATTTAGTCATACCATACGTAAGTTTGCCTGCCATCTTATTGTAATCCGTTATAAAAGTCTGTTTTAATGAAAATTGAGTTTTGATCCTCAAAAAAAAAAATACGTAGATAATTTTTAAATAAGCACAAACACCTTTTTTTTATTAACCGAAATTAACAAGGGTTGATTGTTACATACAAACCTAATACATGTATCTTATTCGCGACAAACAATATCCATGAACTAAAATATTATCATTATTTGGTGAGACCTGGTGTCAACCCTGAACCCTTCAGCTTATCACTGGTAATGGAGTCAATCCGGTCTTTCATCTCCTCTGTCAAATAGTTTTCCCAGTCTCCGACCACCCCTTTTCGGAAGAAATTCCGGTTCTCAATCGTCTCTTTCGCCGTAAACCTCTGCCTGCCACTCTTATTCACCTCCAAACTACTTAAAGTTTCAAAGCTACAAAGCTTCACAATCTCTTCCACCACCCCTTTTTCCTCCTCATGCGGTGTAAATGGCATACCCATAAACGCCGCGAGTTTTCTCACTTCCACCATTGGCTCCTTCTTCATATCTTCAAACTTCAAAAGAAGATTTTATCAGGTGACTCCTTGCTTGCTTTCCAATAGCCTAACACATGGTCCCAAAATGGACTATACTGAAACTCCATTGCAAAATGACTCGTACGCTTCATTAAATGAAATTGGTACTAAATCTTTCGACCTAAGTTTATTCATGAAGTCCCATTTTGAAATCAACACGTCTTTTGGATCCCTACACACGTAAACAAACTTGCATGGGGACGTTGGTGATGTCATAGATGTTGGTAATAGCTCATGAGGATAATGTGTAGCGAAAAGTCGAGGTTTTGGAAGGTGATCAAATTTTGTCATAGTGCGGTCGAGGTAAATGTGAGTGTCAAGGTAGGGGAATGCACTTTGCGGTCCGGTCCTTCGTAAAGGGTGGTTGGAAAATTCATAACGATGACGGTTAGAGATTGCGAACATGAGGGCTTTGAGCCAAGTGGTGCCACTTTTCATGAATGTAGCTAGGAAGATATCGGTGGGTTCGGGTTTGAAGCAGGTTTGGATCAATAATAGGCCTTTGATCACATCGGGGCTAAGCCAAAAATTCTTGTAAAGAAAGATGTATTCACTTCTCCATCCTTTGTCTTTTGGGAGAGTTTTGTAAAGCTGGTCAAGTTGTTTCTGGAGGTTGTAAGCTTCTTGTTCTTCGGTTTGAACCTTGTTGTCATTGTTTGTTGCGGTCGGGTTGTAGCATGTGTTTTGGTCGGGAAGAAAGTATGTCGACATGGGTTCGAATTGAGTTTGATTTTGAGAGACAATGAAAAGGTGGAGCTAGTGATCAAATCGATAGATGCGAGACACTCGAAACAACGAACGTTATTTTATAGATGAGAAAATTTTAAACCAAACACATTAAATGAATCACATCGAGTAACATTTCCATGTGTTGTTCATTGTTTTCTAATTGTAATATTTAATTGTCTTTATTGTATTTACCCCACAATGTCACCAAATGCTTTTTTTTTTTCTTCATTTTTTAAAGGCCTAATATGGGTCAGATTTTACCACCTACCACAAACTTGAAAGCTTTACAAGTTGACTTCACTATTTTCGGTCAATTACAAGTTGGTTGTCGGTCACGGGGAAAACTGGAAGAAAAAAAAAACTAGTGTTTGCTTAAGCTTACTTGACGGGCTTATGAACTTTTTGAAAAACTGATTAGTTAACTTCACTATTTTTGGTTTATAAGCGCATTCACTTGAGCTAACGAGTTTATAAAGTTGATAAGCTTAATTGAATAAGGTAATAAACTGAAAATATGAAACTTATAAGCTTATCAATTTCTCAAAAAGCTCGTGACCACGTCATGTAGATTAAACAAACACCCTTAAATGAGTAAGGAGCGTTTTTGATGCAGGCCCATTGATGAAAAAGTCGAAGCCACATATATGCATCTGGAAAGGAGTTACATTTGACAGCTGACACCAAATAGTACATAGGTTGTTACATATATAAATCTGCCACTCGTTAGGCGACACCTCCTTTTCTACGAACACGGAACACCCCACCATTGAACAATGAACTTTGCCAGTTTTGCCTCCGACCCGACCAGGAGAGGACAAGGCGCAAGGTCAAGCCTGAAGCGCTTACCTGCTGGACTGTGACTCTTCTATTACATATTTAATTTTCAGTTTTAACTGATTAAAACACACAAAGTATTGAACATAATATCATAAAGTTACAAACCTACTAATAATTAAGTTTACTTAGTCAAACCAAGTGTTAACCCTGAATCCTTCAACTTATTGATGGTGATGGAATCAATCCGGTCTTTCATCTCTTCTGTCAAATAGTTTTCCCAATCTCCAACCACCCCTTTGCGAAAAAAGGTCCCGTTATCCACGGTTACCTTCGCCGTAAACTTCTGACCACCACCACCACCCTTATTCACCTCCAAACTACTCAAATTTTCATAACTACAAAGCTTCACAATAGCTTCCACCACCCCTTTCTCCTCTTCCTCCGCACTAAACGCCATCTCCATAAACGCTGCGAGCTTTCTTACTTCCAACTCGGGATCTTTCTTCATGTCCTCATACTTCAAAAACAGGATTTTCTTTGGTGACTCTTTGCTTGCTTTCCAATACCCTAGCACATGGTCCCAAAACGGTCCATACTCCGAAACCCCATTACAAAAGGCCTCATACGCCTCGTTAAACGAAATGGGCACTAAATCTTTTGACCTAAGCTTACTCATGAAGTGCCATTTTGATATTAACGCGTCTTTTGGATCCCTGCAGACGTACACAAATTTGCATGGGGACGTAGGGGATGTCATGGACGTGGGCAATAATTCATGTGCATGATGTGTGGCAAAGAGTCGAGGTGTAGGGAGGTGATCAAATTTCGTTACAGGGAAATCTAGGAAAATATGAGTGTCAAGAAAAGGGAAGGCACTTTGAGGTCCGGTTGTCAGTAGAGGGTGGTTAGAAAATTCATAACGATGGCGGTTCGCGATAGCGAACATGAGAGCTTTGAGCCAAGTGGTACCACACTTCATGAACGCAGCTAGGAAGATGTCTGTGGGTTCGGGTTTAAAGTAGTTGTTGATTAATAATAAGCCTTTGATCACCTCGGAACTTAACCATGTATTCTTGTAAAGAAAGATATTTTCGGCTCTCCAGCCTTTGTCCTTTGGAAGAGTTGTGAGAAGGTGATCGAGGTTTTTGTGGAGAGCGATGTAAGATTCGTCTTCTTGGCTTGGATTTGATCTTCAAGGTTGATGGGTGTGTGTTGGTAGCATGTATTCTGGTCGGGAAGAAGGAAGGTCGACATGGGTTCAGATTAAATTGGTTTAAGGTGAGAATATATGGAGGATCGAGTGATCGATGGATGGATGGCATGCAAGAGAAGCTTGAAATGTGAACCCTGTTTTATAGGTGCAAAACTTTTAAACAACACATGAAATTCACAACTTTTAGTACCTTTCTTTTGTCTGAAATGTGTCCAATATAGTAATTGTTTTAAGGGGTGATACTCGGCACCACATTTTTTGATGCATGCATCATAATTTGTGTATTATAGTATTATACGGTACAAACTGTAATGCACAAATTGTTGTGCATGTACCAAAAGATGTGGTGTATGTATCAATTCCCTTATTTTAAGTGCAAGCATGTGTTGCATGCTACCAAATCTCATTTAATTTAGCAAAGTGTACTAGCTGTCGTTTCGAAAAAAGTCGCCTATGTGACGAACTGACGATCGATGAGCATATGCTACCAAATGTTGACCAAAACTTTGTTTATAGTTATATGCTATATACACAAAACCTAAGTATTTATCTTAAAAATGAAAATGTTTTCTATTTTTTTTTCCGTAAACTATTGGCTTATCGATCACAACACATCAGATTACTTTTCCTCATTATTTATATTTTTGTGGAGCAGTAAAGGTTAGTTGGAAAGTTCATAACGATGACGATTAGAGATTGCGAACATGAGGGCTTTGAGCCAAGTGGTGCCACATTTCATGAATGTAGCTAGGAAGATGTGAAGTAGGTTTGGATCAATAATAGGCCTTTAATCACATCTAGGCTAATCCAAAAGTTCATGTAAAGAAAGATGTATTCGCTTCTCCATCATTTGTCTTCTGGGAGAGTTTTAAAAGGTGGTCGAGTTGTTAATGGAAAAGAAATAATAAGCAATAATAAAAAAAAAGAAAGAAAAAGTGCGAGCAGTAGCAGAAGAAGAGAGGTAGGGGTTGGGAAGGAGAAACACGAGACGAGCAGTAGAGATGGAGCAGTAGAGGTGGAAAGGATTGAGGGAGGCAGTAATAGACGAAGGAGGGAAGGGTGAGTAGTGGGAGGAGAAGCAGCGGAAGGGGAGTAGAGGTGGAAGAGAAGCAAAAGTAGATGAGATCAGGAAGAGAGGGAGCAGTGAAGGGAGGAGGGAGAAGCAGCGGAGATTTACAGAAGTGGGAATTAGGTTTTTTTTTTTTTTTTTTTTGGAGGATCGGTATTGGTAAGCTCTGAAACCATGTTAGACCTTATGTTTACATTGAAACCCATGGGTGTAACTTTATTATTCACCCTAGAAGCCCTAAACTCACAAACCGGGCTTGGGCCTATTCATTCTCTAGTGGTAACCTTCTTGTTCTTCGGTTTGAACATCGATGTCATAATTTGTTGCGGTTTGGCAGTAGCATGTGTTTTCCTCGGGAAGAAAGTATGTGGACATGGGTTCGAATTGAGTTTGATTTTGAGAGACAATGGAAACGTGGAGATTTTTAGACCAAACACGCCATGTGTTGCTCGTTATGTTTTGCATGGACCATTTAATTGTCTTTGTTGTATTTACCCTGCAGTAGTACAATTAATAGAGTACCATGTGTTTTGCATGGATCATTTAATTGCTTCGTTGTATTTACCCTACAGTAGTACAATTACAATGTCGACAAAATTCAAATATTAGTCTCTCCATTTCAAAAGAATATAATGCTTAACGTTATACAAAAGAATCAAATGCTTAACCTTATACAAAATACATGCAAAATTAACACCACCGCGTCTGATGCTCTTGTAGATTATAAGACTACTCGTAACGCTGACCCAACCCATGGTCAGTCTGCCTTTGATGCTCTTGTAGATTATAAGACTACTCGTAACGCTTAGTTTGTTGCCTCCTGAGGCTAAAATATGAATTTAGCCACATGTACTTAATATCTTATACAGGTTATACTATTAACCAGATTCTTTTCATCAAAAAAAAAAAAAAGAAAAAAAAAAAGGTCTCTAGTGTTGCTCTTCTATTAGCGTATGATCGTTATCATCATATATAATAATCTGTCGATGAAATTATTGAAACAACTACAGAATATTGCATATTTGAATCGGGTGATTTTTATAGTGTATTTTTCTTGACAATAGTGACATTCGATATCATTTGCAAAGATTCGGTCTTAGCCTCACTACATTTTTCTTTATACGAATAATAATAAAGTAGTTATCATGAAAACCTAACATGAATAAAAATATTTTGTGTAATAATATAAAATACAAAATTGAAAATGATTTTTCGACCAAATTGTATTAATGAGAAAGCTCGATTTCTTTACACGGTAAAATAAAATCTTCTGATTATCCCATAATGGTCAAAATTGAAGGTAAGTTTGTTAACATTACATTATTTTTTGTTTTTAAATTGAATACGAAAGAAAAATATCAATAAAACACGTGCCTAAATTAGAAAAGAAAATAAACTTACAAAAAGGTGAAGTTTATTTAGAGATAATTTTTACTAACAGTTAGATTTTTATTCTGAAAATAATTTTTTAAATAAATAGTTTTGTTTAGATCGATTAACTCAAAGTTTTTATTTTAAATAAATAATTCTTAAATGAAAAGGCGATTAAAGTTTTTAAACATCATGGGTGTTAAAATTTTAAATTCTTGATATCGCCTTTAAACATTTGTTTACAATTATAAATATGTCTTTTATGTTATTTTACATCTTATAATTATATTTAACAACTAACTTACTAAACACTTTTATTGAAAAAATACAACTTATAACTCATGTTAACAATTTTACAATTTCTGGTTCTGTTTATAATTAGTTTTGTCAAATATACCCGATATACAATAAAATTACATTTGAATTTAACAATAAAATGCACAAGCCTTATACTTTAGAAAATAATTATAAATTTCATTTTTATTGACTTAAGTGGACATTCTTAGCTTTCATAACTTTTAATAAATTTATAAGTTTGACATATACCCTTAAACTTTATATTATAAAACATTTATAATTATAATATAAAATTAATCTTAATATTAAAATTCGGTATTATAAATATAATAAAACACATGTTACTCTAATATGCAAATAAATATATAAAATTATACATATAACAATAACTCAAATTCAAATAAATATATTCAACATCTAATGATGAGTATTCATTGTTTCTACTAATTTTAAATTTAAATAAGAATATTTGAAATAAAAAATATTATTTATAACTATTTTTAATAATATACGTGGAATAAATCATTTATTTCGGATGTGGGTAATTATTATTCAACATCTAATGATAAGTATTCATTGTTTCTACTAATTTTAAATTTAAATACCCTCTTTTATTTGAAATTAAAATATATTTTTTTATAACTATTTTATCAACCAAATATAAACAATCGTAATGATACACTTTTTCATACCCATTATCATTCACCTTCATTCCAAATCCAGATGCGAATCATTTTGACAAACCAAACGATGCCTAAGACTTCACAAGATTAATCTTAGCACCTTTTTGACTCTTCCTTGCCACCTTTAAATGTACATACCTAACGAAGTTTAAACCTTTGACTTTTTGCGAGAAAACTAAATATCATACCACTAGAGCATTTGATGACGGTTTGTTTTTAATAATAGACACAACATATCAAAATTCTTATACGTTGGCTACATTAAATTTGATTCATTCATGTCTAAAGCACGTAAGTGCATTACACTTGTAACTTTGTAGGTATTCAGATAATAAATGTAATTGAAAGATAAATATTTTTTAAATGAGGCTTTATGAGCTCGTGCGATGCACCGACTGTATTTTTGGGTTAATATCTATGTGTTTTGTTAGTAATATTGGTCCAAATGGTTGAATTTATATCAATGTGTTATCAAGATTGCTTTAAATGTTGTTTGTTGCCTTTTAAGAAGCTAAAAGCTTTTTCTTTTCTTTTTTTACTTTTTTTTTAATTTATTTATTTATTTTATTTTTTTAATATTTGTAGTATAAGTTCTAGGTAATTAGTTATATATAATGTATTGGATTTATTTTAGTTGATTTGGGATTAATTTTTCATAATAGAGTATTAGTCTTAAATGGGCCATATTCCATACGAAGTAATTGGGCTTCTAGATCAAACCAAGTGTAATTTATAGCACATTGCAATAGCAGTAATATGCATTTCATATATCATTAATGATACAAAACTACAATTTCCATAGCTTGTTATTGTAGTTAAGTAATCTATTCCTAATGTTGCAAAAGCTCAACTAGCATATATAACTACTCTTGGCATTCTTCATCACCTAACAATTTGCATCATTGTTAGAAGGTGATGATGGCAAATGTGTAGCAACATTTGATGTTGTCGAATTAGTTATTGATAGTATCATTGTTTTTTCTTGTTGTTTTGAAACATGCTTGTCTTAATTATTTTGTGCTTAACTGGAGTGGTAAATCCGGGTTTTCTTCCACATTCCTCTTTTCCGTTTCCAATATCTCCATGATTTCGTGCATTTTTCCTTCAACTCTCTTTTTTACTTGGTTTGCCTTCGTATTATGTAAACAGATATAATTCTTTATGCTTTGGGCTTTTGGCATGTTTTTATTTTATCTCGTTAAGTTGTTGATTTAGCTATGAAAACTTGTAAACTATTGGATTTCATAAACACATATCAACCATGATCAAAGAGGCGTATAAAAGAGCTTAGAGAGAGAAAGTTTTAGAGAGAGAAAGAGAAGAGAGTTGGGAACTATGTGAAACAAAGAAAAATGGTATTGAAGCTCCAACCCTCTACCTCCCAAGATAGAGGGTATTTATAGTATCTTACAAAATACGCCACCTACGGGCTGTGGATCAGGCATACAGTGGGTAAAGACCCCGTCCGTCCTCCACGGTGTTACATATTAGACTACTTATAAACATAACAAAACAACGACTATGAGCTTTCTAACGAATATACATACTTGAGGTGACCGACTCGTTAACTCATGGATTTTCTAAATCCTAATAATCTTCCCCTAAGGGAGGTCACCTCAAATTATATTGAATACAAACAGATATTACATTTTGATTGTTCTTGGTTTCTTGATTATTGTTGGATCTTAAATATTGTGTTTGATGATTCGGGTGGTCTAGGATAGTGATTATACAAGAAAGCCATTGTTAGAGAGATGAAGAGAGAGAGGATGTTCTTGAAGAGAGTTGTAAAACAACAAATGCAAGGTTAGATTCAAGAAGCAACACCTCTTCCAAGGATGGAAGGGTATTTATACTACAAACTAAACGCCTCCTATCGGGTTGTGGATCGTGCATACAGGTGGGTAAAGACCGTCCTTCCTCCACGGTGTTACTCTAAACTAATCTACGGTAATAACTAACTACTTAACTACTAAATAACGTAAATAACGATATGTCTACGAGCTAACATATGCTAGACTAAATTTGGGGTGACCGACTCTTCACTATGGAATTTCTAATTCCTAACAATCTCCCCCTAAGGGAGGTCACCCCATGTTTTACATTTCGAATCCTAGCATTCTATTTTATCTTCAGTTCTGAGCTCGTAGACTTAAATTCTTCAAGTTCCGCAATTTTGTGCGTTAGTAGCGATTCTTCAAAGTCCGCATAAATTTGTACTTTCAGTGGAGGTCTTTGAACTGATCCACATCTTGATGATCTTCTAGCTTTCTTTGAGATCATCGACCACGTAAATCTCGGATCACCCTTTATTGTGTTGCCTTTATGTGATGTTGTGACTTTTGGACCGACATGCTCACACTTTCTCGGATCATGACATCTTTCCATCGAGTAGCGGAAGCTTTCTTGGTTCATGATATTTGCGGCGATGTAGCGAAGCATAGTATAAAATATCGAGCCAGGTTATGTAGATATGCACTTGTCATGATGTTCTTGATTAAGCGTGAATGTTGTGAGCATGCGGTTGTGAATTGACTTCTCAATATCGATCACCGCAACCGTCCAACTGCACTGCAAACAACGATTAGCAATAAAGCACACGAAAGTGTCTTTGATCACTTTCGTTGAATTGAGGTACACGCCCACGGTTCCCGTTGATCGATACAAATCTTGCTGTGATCGGTATGATTCGAAGAATCTCCTTGACGGGGTTTTGCAATGTTTCAGGCGTTCTCAAACCGAACGTCTCAAAGAAGACAACACGGAGTGAGTGAACCGTAATTGAGATTCAGCGATTGATGAAAATTGATTTGAAAACAATCGCGTATTGCTTGAAGAAAGAGTTTTGCAATCTGACGAAGGTTTTATGAGAAAGATCAATTTCAATCATAAATACTTTTGTATTTGAAAAGAGTACACATTCGATGTGCTTGAGAAAGAAGAGATTCGCGCATCGAGCGGTTTTCCAAAAGTATTTTTCAATCGGAGATACTTTTTGTGTTTGAAATATGAATACACATTCGATGTGCTAGAAAGAAGATTTGCACATCGAAAGGTTTTTCCAAGAGTATTCGTCAATTCATTTCCGGACCAAGGTTGATTCAAGAAAGAATATCCCCATCGTTTCTATCCAGTTGTCACAAGTTTGATCTTTCGAGAAGATCTCACATGTCACCCACCAAGAGCTTGTTTGATGTTGGCTCTAGAAGGATTTCCATCTTCATTGTGAATATTTTTACATATCACTCGGATGTTCTAGCAATAACACAAGGATAATCGCGGGACTCTCAATATATACTTACTTTCCACATTGTGTGAAGCAGAAGTCTTCATTATTTTGTGTTCTAATGAGATATTGTGGATGATCTCGTGGCTCTAGACTCAATAGTGCACTTTTGGTTCCTATGTCGGAGACTAGGGAGAGGTCTCCTTCTTCAATATTAACAATCTCAGGAGAAAGTCGATAGATTATGTAGGTTCCCGTGAGATTGAAACAAGCCCTTTAAGAGAAACTTGAGTAGCTTGGGAAGATAGGTGCGGTCGTCCTTTGGGTCCATGGCGTCTTGTCTTCAATACCGGTGTTACCTTAGTAACCACCGGTAGCATATGTATTGAACCCGATGTACGCCCTAAGGTTGAATTATTGGAGGGCTATTTCTTTTCACCCTTTTCACATTCATTTCTTTTTCATTCTTCAACCCCCCGGTGCTTACCGAGACTTCATTACTAGAACCTTGTTGGGTTTATTCCGGATCTAGCTCGTATCGATCGGCACTCTTCTCATATTCTCATTTTCTCCTTTTTCATCATACCTAAGGACTCTACACTATCTAGTGGATCGTCACAGGTAGATCCCTCCGCTCTGGCGGGATCGTGGGAACGAATACCTAACCTAACCATCCTTATAACACCATGTATAAAGTAAATTGGTCGGTCTTTTGGTATTGTTCTTTCCTTCTCGAAACCAATTGAAAAATCATTTGGAAAATCAATCAAGGTACTTGTGATATACTATCAAAGCATTTTGTACCTTAATTGTTTTTTATCTTTTAGAAATGATCCCCCTCAACATGTGCATATGATTTTTGAAATTGTTTTGCACAAAGAGGAAAGAGTTCTTAGAAGCACTTTCACGATCATATAGCCATACGGAAACCATTAGAAAATCAATCAAGGTACATTATGTTGAAACATATGAATATTTGTATCTTGAAGGTTTATTTTCCTTTTAAAATGCTCCCCCTTAATATGTGCTTCGAGATTCGAAAAGAGTTTAGCACATATTGGATGGAGCTTGCACTTTGAGACAAATCATCACGTTTTAACCCTTTATGGTATAAGAAAGATGCTCCCCCTTAACATATGCATGAAAAATTTGAAATCGTTTGACATATGTAGGAGGGACGCCTTGTTAAACACTTTTCACAACCATTTATTGAGTTATTAGTTTAAATCCAATTTAAATCACAAATTCTCCCCCGATCACAATTTTCAAGTCATTTGAGATTTGTGATCTCTATTGATTTAAATTATTTTTGAAAGCTTTTGAGGAGAATTGTGACTTGATTATGAAAATATTTAACCGATAAGGATCAAATCTAAGACTTTAAACTCAATGATTAAACATGCTTGAGTATCTTTTGAAAACATGACATTAGCCTTGGTCTAGATCCATTTGATAAAGAACATTGTTCATTTTGATTATCCAAACTTAGACCACCGCATGAGTGCGTGCCAATTGATTGAAAATAACTTTTTGTTAATGAAATCATTCTCCCCTCAATCAATGACATGAGTTGTTGATTGAGAGTTAGAGATTTTGTCAAAGAATAGGCTCGGATGATTTTCAAAATATGGTCCAAGTTATTTTCAAAGCAATTTGTTTTCATTAGATGATAAATATTTTTCAGAAGAATATTTAGAAGGAAAAATATTTGTGAAGGAAACATTTGTCTTTTTGCCGACAAACATTTGAATTTAGAATCAGAGCATGAGATTTTAAAAAATCGATAAGGCATGGCTTTGTTCTTTCTTTTTAAACACATGTTACTGTCTGAAATAACAGTAAGTCACCATTTTTCTCCATCTCATTTTTTTTTAACAATTTATGTACAGTCGAACTTCATCTAAAGACCCGTGTCATTCTTTGAATGACAACACAAAGACCGTAGATGAAATCCAATAAAGATATCAAGACAAAATGACAATATTTTTTGAAAATTTTCGGACTTTTAAATTTTTATGGATTTTTGAAAGTTTTATATTTTCTATTTTCTTTTGTTGGTTTTATAATTTTGTATTTTGTTTTGATGAGAATATGTACAAAGAATAGATGAGTAGATGCCTTTACTCCGCTTCTTCCTCTTGAAGGCGTTTGAGAGTTTCGGGTTGAAGACTCTTGAGTCCAAGGCGATGGAAGAATAAGCTCAAACGTTCTCGAGGAGTGCTTTAGCGAAGATGTACGCTAGGCGATATTCGGTTATCACAAAATAGAGTTCTACCACACCTTTTCCACTTGTTCCCGAATGAAATGATGTCGAATGTCGATGTGCTTTGCTCTTGAATGTTGAGCGTTGTTGCGGGGAGAGCATTGGCACTTTGTTATCACTGTCTGAGGAATTTTGTTGAAGTCAAAGCCATAGTCGGATAGTTGGGATCTCATCCATAGGATTTGAGCACAACAAGATGACATGGCGATGTATTCAGCCTCTGTAGAGGATATCGACATACTCATTTGTTTCTTAGAGGACCAGCTTACAAGTTTTTCTCCCAAGAATTGAGCACCACCTGATGTGCTTCGACGTGTATCTTGACACCCTGCATGGTCTGCATTTGCATATGCTGTTAGTGACATGTTGGTGTCCTTCGGATACCAAAGTACCATGTTAATGGTACCTTGGAGATACCGAAAGACCCGTTTAACCGCTTTAAGGTACATTTGGTGTAGGCTTCCCTCTCTTCGGGTCGAATGACTGAAATCAGGAATTTAACAGTCAGTCGGTTCCTCCCACTAGGTCTTACGGTATCTAGCACACATGCATACAACGAACAAAATATCAGGTCTAATGGCTGTGAGGTACAACAGGGATCCAATCATAGTACGATATTTCGTTTGATCTATCATGACCCCTGAGTGGTCCTCATCTAGTTTGGTACGCTCCACCATGGGAGTGTCAATGGTGTCACAAGTGTCAAATCCAAATTTCTTTAAAATTTCATTAGCATATTTAGATTGATTGATAAAAATGCCTCCGGGACTTTGTGAAAATTGTAATCCCAAGAAAAATGACATTTGTCCCATCATAGACATTTGAAATTTGTAGCCCATTTCATTTGAAAAACGGTACCATTCAGTAGGGTCGGTCGAGGAAAAGATAATATCATCTACATAGATTTGAACATGAATTAAATGTTTTCCTGACTTTCTGGTGAACAATGTGGGATCCACTGCTCCTTTCTTTGAATCCGGTAGATAAGAGGAACTTTGTGAGTATCATACCACGCCTTGGAGCTTGTTTGAGACCATAGAGAGCCTTCTTTAGCGATAGACATGAGTAGGACGTTCGGGATCCACAAAACCTTACGGTTGGTGGCGTACATGATTTCTTTCAGATCTCCATTAAGAAAGCGGTCTTTACATTCATTTGATAAACCACCATGTTCTTACTAGCAGCATTAGCTAAGAAGATTTTGATTGCCTCAATACGTGCAACTGGAGCAAATGATTCCTCAAAGTCGATACCCTCCTCTTGACGATATCCTTTTGCAACAAGTCTTTCCTTGTTCTTTAATACATCTCCATGCTCATCAAGTTTAACTTTGAAGATCCATTTGAGAGCAATGATCATAGCACACTCAGGAGCTGGTACTAATTCCCAAACATCAAGTCGGTCAAACTCATGAATTTCTTCCTGCATTGCATTGAACCAACTGTCCTCTGACATTGCGATTTTGACATCTTTTGGTTCGACTTTTGACAGTATGGAATTGAAGAAGCACCATAAGGCATCTGTTGCAAGCTATTTACTGGTGGATCTTGGACGAGAGGATTCCTATGATATTATCCAACGGATGATCATGTGTCCATTTTACGAAGTGCTCGTGTGGTTGTGGTTGAAGGCGAGGTAGCGAGTTGTTTTCCACGATGAAGATGGTTACGATGATGGATCGGGGCAAAATATTTTCAAGCGGTGCATCTTACGGAGTGGCAAAAGGGTTTTCTTCATCATAGAATCGCGACAACGTTTCCAGTATGTACACTTGAAGATTGAATAGTTGAGGATGATGAAGAATGATCTGCAGTAGGCGCTTCGTGAGATAACAACATAGAGATTGATGGATTGACTGTGTTGGACGAATTAGGAGCTGCCTCTGTTGAAGTAGTAGAGTGGATGTTGTCCTCAGATTCAAAGTATTCATCAAACATTGGATTAAACAATTTCTTCACTTCTTCTTCCGAAGGTGGTACATATGGTACTGCAGAGGAGGGATACTGAAAAGAGATGAACTAATGGGACTACTTAATGAAAGTTGAGAGGCGGGTCCGGAACTGGATTGTCCTGGAGCCATTTGCCCGGTCAGCTCATCGAACGTAACGTGAATTGTTTCCATGATATTTCGGGTTCTTTTGTTGTAGATTCGGTATCCTTTTCTGTTTGGTGCATATCCTACAAACACTCCAATGTCCTCTTTAGCTTTCAGTTTACCTAAATCTTGACCCTCATTAGTTGGATAACACAAAGAACCAACACACATGAAGGAAGGATAGATCAGGTTTTCGATTGTCGACAAGTTCATATGGAGTTTTTCCATGAGTCGTGTGAATTAGGGATCGATTTTGGGTGTAGCATGCAGTGGCAATGGCTTCAGCCCAGAGAAATTTTGGAACCTTTGAATACATCAACATTGTTCTTGCGGCTTCCACAAGAGTTCAATTTTGTCTTTCAACTACACCGTTCTGTTGAGGAGTTCGTGGAACACTTCTTTGATGACTGATTCCAACACTTTCAAAAAACTCACTAAGTTCTTGGTTAACAAACTCAGTTCCATTGTCTGTTTGGATGATTCTAACAGTCTTGTTAAGTCGAACCTGCAGCTGTTTGATAAGTTTAATGATGACATCGGAGTTTCATCCTTTGTCCTCACGAACTTAACCCAAGTGAATCGAGTAGTCATCAACCACG
This sequence comes from Chrysanthemum lavandulifolium, assembly GCA_022545495.1. Taxonomy (NCBI): domain Eukaryota; kingdom Viridiplantae; phylum Streptophyta; class Magnoliopsida; order Asterales; family Asteraceae; genus Chrysanthemum; species Chrysanthemum lavandulifolium. The sequence continues at coordinate 235,615,015 of CM040244.1, read as the reverse complement.
ACTAACATATATTTCTTCCGTTAATTGTTTGCACTCATAGGTCCGCACAAATCCATATGAAGAGTATGAAGAACTTCCATAACGAGTTTGCGGGTTTGGGTTTGTGGGCATATTTCACGCTTTTCCCAATTGGCATGTTGAACAAAGATGATCCTTTTCATACTTTAATCTGGGTAAACCTCTTACAAGGTACTTTCGGAAAGATCATTAATGGTGGCGAAGTTCAAGTGATTGAGGCAGCGATGCCATAACCATGACTTTGTTTTGAAGCCTTTGACAACAAGCGATTGGAGAAGACTTCATCATATCTTCGATAGAGATGGTGTATAGGTTTGTACCACGTGTTCCTCTTAAAGTTCCACACCATCAAGTTCTCTAGCGAAGCAAGTATGTTTTCTAAAAGCCACCTCTAGATCGAATCACGAATTGACCAAAAGAAAACAAATTATGACCAAGACCTTCAACATAGTATACCACGGAGATCACACTACTTCCAACAACATAATCTCCATAACCCAAAATAGCTCCAAAGTGATCATTTCCGAATCTAACGGTCCGATGAATTTACTCACGAAGTTCACGAGCCGTGACCGGTCTCGATCATATGCTTGGAACGACTGAGTCCAAGTACCTGAGCGATTTAAACGACTGCGGTTGAACACAGACAAGAATGGATAGGCGGATAATTGGGATCCCCATGCAAGAATGGGTTCCATTTGGTTAATTCTGATGATTGGAACACCCACATCGAAGCGTAATCAATGGAATCATTAGGGATGAGCGCGATGCTAGTGTACGCATTAGACCTATTCAAAGTATGTTCACTTCTTAAAGGAATAGTTCTACGGTAGGCATCCATTTTCTAATGGGCATTGACTTAGATAATTTAGGGCACAACTCATTAAGATTAAATTTGCGGCGGTGGGTATCCGCGATAACCTACATTACTAAATTTTCTTCCGTGGGTTTCAATGTTTTCTAGCCTTCTTCCGCCTTTGCTTTCTAGCCTTCTTAACTTGATTTTGGCATTAACAAGTTTAAGCGGGTATTTAATGACATTAATCAAATCATTCACACCACATACATGATTAGTAATGAAACCAAGCAATCATCATTACATGTTTTGCCAAAAGTAGCGGTCGCATTAATTACAACACGCTTAGAGCTAACACTAGAATCAACACGATTCCTTTTATTCAACATAGTTTCATTCTTTCTAAGGTGATCTTCTACTCTCTTCCACTGAACATTCCTAGCTTGCAAGGTCCTATCATTCTTTGTGTTGCCTTGAGGCTTTGACCTGCTCGCTTTGGTGTCACTTTTTACTCCTGTAGATGGAATGGGAACATTAGTTGGTTTTGCTACCTTTTGCATTTCAGGTTTAGAAGTGATGGGATCTGAATTACTTGAAGGCACATTAGAGTTCACTTTCTTAACATTGGGCATAGAGCAAGGCATAATGACTTTATCATTCTTACAAAAGGATCTTGGGCATGTTGCTCTTAAATATTCTAACAGCTCCTGAGATCGTTTGGCATATAAGCATGCATACCTAATTTCACTATCAAGTGGCTTATTTATGTGATCCTCTTCTACAATCTCACGAAGACATTCAAGACTATCCTTAAGGTGACAGACATAGTTATGAAACACAAGTTCATTATTTCTAAGATGAGGAGGAATGTATTTAACAGTCACATTATATTTAGAATCTACAGATGTCTTTGATGCAACATTCTCATTAAAGACAAGTGGCATTTTCCCTTTTACCTGACTCTTCAGATTCTCAATTTCCTTTTGTAGCGAAGTTATTTTTTCATTGTTCTTGTCATGAGTGACTTTCATTGAATCATATAACTCTTTGAAGTGTCGTTTGACCTTTTCATTTTCTTCAAGAAAACTCTCATTTTCTTGTTGTAATACGTTCATGATATTTTGAAGATGAAAGTTTTGAGAAAAATTGAGAATCTAAAGGAGGAGGCATTTGGGAGCCAGTCATATTGTTCTTTTCACCCTTTAATTGTGAAATTTGGGCTTTCAACTTTCGATCGTGTTACGGTGAGCTTGAATCATTCGTCACGTTTGTTTATTTCAAAAGCGCATCAAACTCGGAACATTTGAGGATGTCTTGATGTTTGAGGTTTAACATTTTCTTTGAGATGTTGATATTTTAGTTGCAAATCAAAATGTTCAACTTCTAGCTTAGAAAAGTGTTTTACCAAATTATCGTGATCATCCTGGTCAAGTTTCTCATTTAGTTTTGAGTTTTTGTTTTCAAGCTCAATGACACGATCATGGGAAACTTTCAATGCAACAGATAATTCATGAAATTGAGAGGCGGTAATAGAATACTTAGTAACAGTATAAAACACATCTTGAGCCACACAACTCATTATTAAGTTCTCATTTAAGATAAGCAGATTCTTCCTTTCAATTTTATTATATTTGAGTTCCCGTTCATAATTATCGACCTCAACTATCATTGCATCAAATTCCTTTTCCATTTCTTTAATATCTGAATCTATCCCCTTTTGAAGACTCTCAAATTGATTTTTTAATTGTTTAAAGAAAGGTATGACCTCAGTTAAATAACATTCTTTAGTTTGCTCAAAACCCCTTTCCCCTTCTGTTATCCCTGTAGGTGTGATTCTTTTCTTACATGTCTTCTCAAAATCAACGAATAGTTGATAAAAAACATACAGGCTGATTAAGGTCTTGCTCTTAGTGGGAATAGTTCTAGGAACTAAATGCATTAGTGTATTCGGAGGATACACGATGGCTGGAGGCATTTTCACGAGGGAGTGTTTGTTTCAACAAGTACATTTGCTTTTGCATATCCATGTCTTTTTCCAAAAACTTGTTCTGGGGTTAATTGAGTTTGAGGCTTAAACATGTTCAGGGAAATCCAATTTTCTTTAGTGTAATCATGGGGTTTGATCATTATGTTTTGCTTTTTACACTAAGGATCTTTTATCTTCTTATCTATTTTCTCCCTAGAGACATCTTCTAATTTTCTATCCTCTTCCGTGCTTCCAATACATGATGGTGTTGGCCTAGGCTTGAGGATCTCATTACCATCATATACAATCGTATGGAAAGCTTTAGTATTTTACAATACTCGGGTTTGGTTCTCTACTAGGGAATACTATGCTTATCGCTTAAGACTATGTGCTTAGTGATCATGTGAAGCGATCTGAATGGTATTCCTTATACGTACAACTTGTTTTCAAGCTTGTTTTTCAAAGTTTTTAGGTTGGAGAAATCAATTAAAAGTTTTGATTCCTTAGCATTAAATTCCTGTTTAAGCACTTTAACATTTTCTTGAAGTTCTTGCTTTTGCTTAACAGTTTAGTTTAGTTTGTCTTTTAAGGAATCTAACTCTTGTTTTAATATTTCTTCCTAAAATTACTTTTTCTAATAATTGTACGCATTTGGTCATCCATTTCTGCTCACGGGTAGTTAACTCAAACTTAGCACGTTGTTCATAGATGGCAACTTGTTCTTTATAGGCATTCGATTCGGAGATAACGAGAATCATCGAGGCACATGCGGTGTATTCATAAAAACATAGTCATCATTGATGCGAAGATGCATCACTTGGTGCGATCTCACTTTCACTTTGTATCACATATTGATCATATGGGACAATATTACTATTGCCCACATTATCTATATCGATTCATTAGTTTCATGTGATTGTACTTTGTTATGCATCTATTTCTCATCAACTTCATCGTATAGTTTTAATACCTCGAGATGGTTGAATCTTTGGATGGACCGACTGTTGTGGTGATGAGACCTTTGGAGAGACCATTGGTGAAATGCTAGCCATGAAGATTGTGCAGGCAAGTGGGTTCATCATCGACATCGAGTCAAATGCATCACGATCAACAACTTGAAAAGCATTTTGATGATTGTGACCTATTTCTGAATTGGCTGCTCATCCACATCAGCATTATAGGTTTTGGCATTTCCCCGACAAGAAACAACAACTCTTCTTCATCCAAAACCGCTCCATTGTCACGAGCTTGCACCAGTGACATCTTGTCCACGAAATACTACGCATTTTGAGGGCATTTTGGAGATTCTGAGTTCCTTGCAATATGTCATTCACCACCACAGTTATAGCACTTGATTGGCTTTCCTTGTCCTTGATTTGCATTCCTTCCACGGTTCGATTAGCCACATATCCTCCACCTACTCCACCATTTCCTTGTTCATATTGTTTTCCTTGCCTTGGTTGCACCATCATCTTACCATCTCGATAATAGCATGATTTTGTAGATTGGATGCGATTCGATCTCATTGTTAGTGTGTGGAGTGAGGTTGATTTTACTTAACCATAAGAGCCGGTTGATTGATGAAATGTTCCATGATTACGTTTGGGTGCGAGGCTTATATGATGGATCCGGAATGAGCTTGTGGTTACCATTACCGTTGGTATGACTTGAGAAGCTTTGGTGATAATTCCTACATTTGTATAGAATGCTGTTGAGTCATTTGATGAGCTTGCATCTCCATGATTGGCTTTGAACTTTTCAAGAATCATTCGTACAAACATAGCATGTTTCTCATTCTGAAGTAGGAAGGCATACAATTGCTCATAGTTGGTGTGCCTTAATCCTTTGGTAAGCTTAACTGAGGTGACAAATTTGTGCCATTCGGGATTCATGTTGTTCACAAACTTTGAATTGAAGTGAATATTTGGCATTGTCATTTGATATTCCTCATATCATTCACAAGTTTGTGGAACCTAACATAGTATTTAGTGACACTTTCTATAGGGTTCATCTCAAAGTTCTCAAAATCATCATACAATTGAGATTCCCTTTCTTCTTTGGTCAATTCGAACCGAGAGAAGCATCTTAACATGTCCCAAACTGTCTTGGCTTGGTGTTGTGATTGATTAACTTGTAGATGTCTTTTGGTAGACCACAAGTATAATGCTTGAAGCCACGATATCGACATCGTATCTCTTTTCTCCTTATCATTGAGCTCATCATACGTCTTTGGTTTGTCCAAACCTAAGATCCTTTGTACCATCCGCAGCAGATTTCAAGTATGTCTCGGTAGTCTTAATCGATAAGGTCCTTCATCAATTGATTTGAGAATGTTAGCCCCATTTTCCTTTCCCAAACAGTACAACCTAATTCGTTGAGCCCATGAGCCATAATCGATTACATCGAGCATAGGAAGGCGAGTGGCGGATCCGGTGCTTGAACGTCATCAGCAACAGAAGAGACGATAGTAGGTACGTTGTTAGACATGATAGCAGATTCTACGGGATTTTACTATTCTTTGATTAAACAGGGAAATTGATTCTTTCACGGGATTTTACAAAATCAAAAGAACAACCGTAAAATGTAGCACGAAGAAGTGACAAGTCTCATTAGACAAGTAGTGAACTTGACAAGTCGCATCCTAACCAACTCGCTTAGAGATCAACTCGCTTAGTGGACAACACGTTTTGAGGTCAACTCACTTAATAGACAAGTCGCATAAAGAGACAACTCGCTTAATATCCAAGTCGCATAAACCAACTCGCTTAGAGCACAACTCGCATAGAACACAAGAACACAAGTCGCTAAAGAGACAACTCGCTGAAACAGACAACTCGCTTTCAAATAAGCTAGCTTAGGCGACAACTCGCAAGTATCAACTCATGAAGTAACAACTCGCCACAGCAACGCCTCAACTCGCTCGAAGAAACTTTATACGAGACTCAACTCGCTTAGGACAACTTTCAAAAACAACCACTTTACAAGCCAAAAGCAACCCAACCACGATGATTCAAGCCTTCCAATTCAAAACCTAAGCACATGTGATGATTCTAAATACAAAAGTACAATCAAAATTCAAACTTTAACGCTAGAAATGATCCAAATGATTTAGACTCTTCTAAACACTTTTAACCCCAAAAACCTTATGAAATCCACTAAAACAAAGAGCATGAAAGATGAGTGATCAAACCATGGCTCTTGATACCAATTGTTGGATCTTAAATATTGTGTTTGATGATTCGGGTGGTCTAGGATAGTGATTATACAAGAAAGCCATTGTTAGAGAGATGAAGAGAGTAGAGAGGATGTTCTTGAAAGAGAGTTGTAAAACAACAAATGCAAGGTTAGATTCCAAGAAGCAACACCCCTTCCAAGGATGGAAGGGTATTTATCTACAAACTAAACGCCTCCTATCGGGTGTGGATCGAGCATCTGATGGGTAAAGACCGTCCTTCCTCCACGGTGTTACTCTAAACTAATCACGCTAATAACTAACTACTTAACTACTACCTCCGTCTCATATTAAGTGTCCACAATGGAATCTTAGAATGTCCCATATTAAGTGTCCAGAATCTTTTTCAACCAATAAGATGAGACTTTAGTGGGTAAAATTAATATTTGATTGGTGGAGAGAGTACTTAGTGGAATTTTCTAAAACTTTGTGCACTTTGAAAGTGGGCACTTAATATGAGACGGAGGGAGTACTAAATAACGTAAATAACGATATGTCTACGAGCTAACATATGCTAGACTAAATTTGGGGTGACCGACTCTTCACTATGGAATTTCTAATTCCTAACAAAACTTGAATCCATTCAACGTGTCTCACTATTTTTATTATTATGATGATTGATCTTGAACGTCAAAAATTTTCTTAAGTTATCTTACGAAGTCATTTTTGATATTTGGTAGACTAGACAAGTATCCGTGCATAGCAACAGGATTGTATAGCGACAAATCGTTTTGTGTTAAAAAAAAGTTTATTAGTTATAAATGAAAAATAATAAAAGTTTGAAAAATTGGGGATTAAACATAATGTTTTGAAACCCGGTTCGACCCGGGTGATTCAACCGGTTGAACTGTTCCGGTTAAAAAATGAGTCGATTTAAATAGAGTCAACCTGATGGGTTGGGTCAAAAACGGGTCAAATTAAACCGGGTCAACCCACCGGGTTTGAAATTTCGATATGTATTAATAGTTTCCTTTTAAAATATATGTTTTCAGTATTTTCTTTTTTAGTTTCAACTTTTCACTTTCACTTTTTGATTTTTCCTTTATATATAGTTTAGCAGGGTACCCGCGCGTTGCGGCGGCGGGTACCCTGTGACGATTAACGGAGAAATAGATCACGATGAGACCTGATTCACCTGTTTGTATCGGTTTTAGCGAGTCCTCTCTGGTTCGTTTTCAGATTGCTTTTATTGGTTAGCCGAACGGGTGGCGACACCGGTTTTCGGTTGAACTCGTTGGTCTGGTCTGATTTTTAAAACTATATGTACGATCGAATTTTTAGCTTGTATGAAGCTTTGTGTGTTTTATTAATTTGTACAATGTGTATAATAACATGTACTTTTCATTTTAGGGTGTTTTAAAAATAACATTAATTAGTGCGTTTAATTATTTTATATTTTGGATTATGTTGTAGCTTGTTTAAATTGTACATTGTGAAAATTTTATTGTACCTTTTAGTAAGGAGTGTTTTAATTGATTGTTTTTAATTTGGTAGATATGTTTTTAATTGATTGTACAATGTGAATAAATAATTGTACTTTTAAGTAATTTGGTGTTTTAATAATAGTATTAATTACACCATACATTTCTCTCAACTTTGACTTTCAACATTTCAATTTTCAAAATTTGACCATTTTCTTTTATATCTATAATACGTATAAAGAGTGTATGGTCAAACCTTGAAAAAAAGTGAAATCTTGAAAGTGAAGGTGATAATGCATAGTGTAATTAATACTTTTATTAAAACATCTCATTACTTAAAAGTACAATAATTTATTCACATTGTACAACCAACTAAAAGAATTTCAGTATTCGTTCTTTGTCGTTTTCATTTCGTTGGGACGACGAGCAGCAAAGTGGCGAGGTTGTCTGGTGTGGTGGCGAGGGGTGGCGGTGACTGGCGAGGGTACCACCTAGGAGTGGCGAGGGAGGTTCGTTGTCACACTCTATGCTCTTAGTGGAATGTCACTAACTACATACTCTGTAATTTTTTGGGGGGTAGTCGTAGTTTTCGACCGTTTGACCGACTAATCTAAAAAAAATGAGTCCACCATCATACAGACTCAAAATAGGTAAAGTCCTCCATTTTTTAAAAAGTTTGACGTGACCACTTAAAATTGTTTGCAACTAACAGAAATTAAACTTGATATATCTCTCACCGGCTACATCATCTAGCCATCTCAAAGTTTTCTAAATTTTGTTCATTATGTATTAGAAGTTAGTGACGAATTGACCATGAATCAAAAGTGAGAGATTTTCAGTACGCATCGGATCGGGTTGACACATAAATTTTTGTCTGTCTTTTTCGAATTTAAATCATTAAGTATGGTAAGGATGATTATTTGTTACATGTCAATTACCTAAAGGTACATGTTAATGCATACTTTTTTTTTTAACGGCAAGATAAAATTCTATAGTAAAACTACTAAGAAAGAGCTAAAAAGAATTACAAAAAAGTTCTTAACCCATCATGTCAATGTACAATTTAGCACTTTTACATTTTAACAAAGAAAAAGAAAAAGAAGAATGTTATCTAGGATGTCACATTTACTCATTGCTTGAGAATTAAATATGACACAATTACGACACAATTAAGGTGAGAGAAATGCATAGTGTAATTAATACTTTTATTAAAACATCTCATTACTTAAAAATACAATAATTTATTCACATTGTACAACCAACTAAAAGCATATTCACCAAATTAAAAACAACCAATTCAAACACCTCTTATTAAAAAGTACAATAAAAATTTTAGTATGTACAATTTAAACAAGCTACAACATAATCCAAAATATAAAATAATTAAAGACACTAATTAATGTTATTTTTAAAACACCCTAAAAAAAAAGTACATGTTCTTATACACATTATACAAATTAATAAAACACACAAAGCTTCATACAAGCTAACAAGTTGATGGTATATATAGTTTTGAAAAACGGACCGGACCAAAGGATTCAACTAGGAACCGGTGTCGCCACCGATTCGGCTAACCAATAAAAGCCATCCGAAAACGAACCAGAGAGGACCCCGTTGAAACCGATACAAACTGGTAGAATTAGGTCAGATCTATTTATTTGGTTAATCGTCACAAGGTACCCGCCGCCAAAACGTGTTGGTACCCTGCTATACTATATATAAAAGAAAAACCAAAAAGTAAAAAGTGAAAAAGTTGAAACTATTAATACACATCGAAAGCCGGGTTAACCCGGGACGCTTCAAACCGGCATGTTGACCCGGTTTAATTTGATCCGTTTTCGACTCAACTCGGTTTAAATCTACCCGTTTTTCGACCAGAACGGTTCAACCGGTTGAACCATTCGGGTCGAACCGGTTTCAAAACATAATGTTTATTCCCCAAATCTTCAAACTTTTATTATTTTTCGTTTATAACCCATAAATTTTTTTATCACTAAACGATCTATCGTTATAAAATTCTGTTGCAGTATAGATATGTTTAAGTGTATACCATTATGACTTCTGGCCCGCTAACCCGTGTTAAGAAGACATAACATTTTGGCCGGATCTTATGATTTTGATTTTCCGAAACGAAAACGATCATTAGCAGTATCTCTCGATCATGACAAACCTACTCATTTGTCAAAACTATTTTATAGATCTATTTGGAAAAATACATGTTGGATGGCGAAAACAGCAACTTATTATTTACAACATTACAAACATCCCCAGAACGGCTCCAATGGTCTCACTTATCGGTTGCATTATCAGATCAAACATCAAAAGGCTATCACGTCTCAACTTTTCGAAGACTTGTATGCACCCTACTACTTTCTAATTCGACTTCTGTATGTACCACGTATATTTAATTTTTATGACGATTTTAGGTTGAAGTTAAAAAGTACGGTACACACAAAGATCGAAATTTTAGTAGGGTACATTACAACCATAAATTTTGACCAGTTACATTTTTTTTTAAAACCAATGGCAAGTTCAACCAGTAAATGACCAGGTGGGTGATGCTTGATAAGTAGTGAAAGATTAGAAAGATATCAAGATTATTATTAAAGAAAATGAAATTAACAGGCTAAAAAGGAATATTATTACACAAAATTTGCTTCTATGGCTTTGCAAAATAAATCAATAATACATTTTCTTTCATGGTGTTTATATAAATTCCCTCTTCAAAAAGAATATAACTCAAAAGAAACAATATGGAACATCTAAACAATGCCAAAAATTTCTACAGTTTCTGACCTTTCTAAACCTCTCAATTTGTGACACAATCAACAAGATAGGGGTGAGTTCGGTTCACATACCGTTCCCATAACGGCTTGTACCTCCCAAATCCGAACTTGAGCCACGGCTTCAGGTTCCCATTAAAATGAACCACAGCTGCACTGTCTATCAACCTGTTGTCAATGTTCATATCATAACCCAATCCTAACACGTGCCATCTTCGGTCAAGTGGCTCAGTCCGTCCATAAAAAGTTAATAAACCCGGTGCTAAAGTTCCTAACTTCCACAATGTCCCATCAACGTTTTGTTCTTGCCAGTAATGGTACGTGGCTGTCACATTAGCGTTCCTCCACGCTACAAGATCAAAGACGTTTAAACCAAATGCCCACCCACATGCCTGTGGGTCAAATTTGGAGCTAAGAATCGGATTTGAAAAGTTTAAGTATTTATAAAATCGATGATAAGCTTCAAGACAAGTTTCAACAGCTCCATTCACGTTTCCATGAAGATCCAACGAGAATAAAGGAGTCAAATCTTTCTGAACAATGACGTCATCGTCAAGAAAGACAACTTTTTCAAGGTGAGGATAAATCTCTGGGATGTAGAACCGAAGATGGTTCAATAAAGATACATACTTTGGGTTCCCAGACTTAAGCTCGTTGTTTAAATCTTGAGACCCTTCAAAAGAGTATCCTCGCAAGTCGTTTTCTGTTAGTTTTCTAACAACTGGTGAATATGAAGCATTTAACCAAGAAAAGTCTTCGACTTTTTGCACTTCGATTACAGACCCTTTAAAGTCGTTACTGACAAACCAAGCTTGCATAGCTCCATAGTTGGGTTCGTTTGTGACTATATGGAACACAAGCTGTTTTGGGTGGTCCGTGTTTGAAACAGTAGAGTTGACCACAGCTGAAACAGCTAATAAATTATCTGAAAATAAGCAGAAGTGATAAAGATTATTGTCTAGTAACCGTGGAGAGTTCTTGATCTCATCTGCAAAGTCCTGCAGTTTCTTGATTGTAAGCCAATCAGCCCAAAGTTTGACATTAAGACAGTGAAGATTCTTGGGCACTGCTTCGGATGCTAACTGACCAAAAAATGTGCTTTGAACAGTGGCTGCATTTGCACGCTCTTCAAGAGCTTGGATGTGAGATTTCATGGTCATGATGGTGGTTGCAATATCGTAATGGGAATCTTGTGCTTTGAAAATGAGTGCTGATAGGCTTTTGATGAGTGGCTCAGCCTCGTTTTGTGTCATTGGGACCTCTTTCATGGCAGCTTTTGAAAGCAAAAACTGACAGCTTCTAATCTTTGAGCTCAACTCCCAAGCAAGATGATGGTTTTTACGTTCTTTCGCGATGACTATATACGCTTTTGCAAGAGTCATTTGGTCTAGTAATTGCCGGGCATATGAATTGGCGTTTGCTATTTCCTTGGTTAGATTTAGGTCCCCATGATTAAACTGTAGTGTTCCAGCATCTCTCTCCTGAAAACAATTGAATAGTGTAAGTGGTGAGGTGATATGACCAATCAAGTCTTCAGAAACTTATACACACACATCACACAATATATTCAAGGTAACAAGAAGCAAAAAAGGTGTAATTATTGCAAAAATAGTTTCATATTGGTGCTAGAAATGCTCATTACAAGTATTTGCAGCAGAAACCATAAATTTATTGGTGATCATATAAGCATAAATTTAGTACGGTCTTGTATCCAGTAGCTCCTATGTTTTTTGTGTGGTAGTGGCATGCTTCAGTTTAAAATCTTAAGCAATGATTTAGATAATATTATTGCCTTGATGAGTGAGCACACCTTATCAGAATGGTTTTAACGATCATGAAAATTGCACAGATACACAAACCTGGTCCAACCTTATACACAGACAGATGGTCTGTTTACCATCGAACCCACTCGAACATATAATCCCACATGGTGCCTCCTTCCCTATCACACATATTGTTCTTAAAAAGATACACACAACTACAGAATTTGAAAACAAAGGGTTTAAATGTTTGATATACCTGGGTTTAAATTGGTTTACTTTTGAACTGGGTTGTATATATGGTTTAAATTGGTTTACTTTTGAACTGGGTTGTATATATGTTTTAAATTTGATTTAAGTTGTTACAATTTTGTAGAGGAGGCAAAACGGAAGGGTCGGGCGGGTACGAATAATGGGTCAAACGGGCGTGGTCCAAATGGGCATGGTCAAAACGGGCAAATTTGAAATTCGGTTCAAACGGGCACGGTCCAAATGGGCAACGGTCAAAACGGGCACGGTCAAACGGGCATTTTCTTAAAAATCACCAAATAACTAGAATGAAAATTCCCTCAAACCAAACACGCCCATCTTGAGTGTGGTTAAAAGATTGCTTCGCACGGCAAACAGCAACAAACAAAATTGTTTAAACCGAGTCAAGCTCGAGTATTAAGTATTTAAGTTCGACAAAAATTGACTTGACTCGGTTACATGACATCCTAATCCAAATATGAAACACATTTTTATTACTAAAACTAATAGCCCCCACAAAACTAAAAAAGCCTATAAACTTCGATTACTTAAAAACGAAAAAGAGCTAAAAAATATTATTAACCATTTACAAGTCATCGTAAATCTATAAATTAAGTTTTTAGGGGATGAAAAGAAATTGAGTAGATAAATTGTAAATTAAGAAACAATAGTTAGTGTTTGGATATTATTACGATGTTTGAAGTTATGATAATTAGATAAACCATTAAAAATTAAAGTCACTAGTATATCGGCATCTTTATATTAAGGAGTATAAAAATTGGATCAGCTAAGAAAGTCCACCGACCATTTACGCTCGTTGATAATAAAGATTATAATCACTTCCGGCCATTTAGACCCTTTCAAAGTATCCATGTTGCCCAAATAAACCCATAACTTCTGAAAAAGTACCCAATCCGCCCAGATTCATTCATATGGGCACAAATTGCTGCTACTATAATTTTGCATCACTATTTCTTTCTTGGACACTAATAAGATGATTGTTCAAAAAGGGTGTAAAAAGACAAAAAAATATCCTTCATATTAGGACATATGCACATCACATGAGTGAATCAAAAAATATCCTTCATTTATGGTAGATGAATCATGGATTACATTGTGCAGTTAATACTAGTTTAGACCAAGACTTTCATTATTGATATGTTCACAAACTAGTTAAGTGTTAACTAAGACCAAGTGCACTAGTGAGCACACACGACCTCGTTCACCACTACCAGATCAGCGCCAACTAAGCTATGACTAACTTAGTGCAAGAAGGCAACCGCGGTCACCACCAAAACATACCCCACTTAAACCCAAATATACCCCACAAAAACTATTTGATAAAAACACCCACACACACATCCTCCCTTTTTGGCTTAGGAGACGCGTCGGGTGGGGGGCCATAGTGTGAGAGAACGCGTCCATCATACCCACGACATTGTATGATGACCATCCATTACGGATGGTCTAATTGTCTAACTCACGGATCAATCTTCAAAATATTCAATTGCCACCAGGCACCAAGGATGGATAAACCTTAAATCACACTTAGAAATATTGCGACCGGTTTGGAAGCTTTAATTTTCTAACGGTTAGACTAAGTGAAATGGTGACCACACACGACCCTAATCACCACTAGCACATCAGCGTCAACTCAACTTTTTCTCTCTACAACCTTCTTCATGACCAACTTAGTGTAATAAGGCGACGGTGGTCACCACCAAAACATACCCCACTTAAACCCAAATATACCCCACAAAAAACATTTAATAAAAACACCCACACCCACACACAACAAACTCACACGAATCGGCCCCCAAATATACCCCACAAAAAACATTTAATAAAAACACCCACACACAACAAACTCACACGAATCGGTCATGCAGGCGGCCGAGTCCTCCCTTTTTGGCTTAGGAGACGCGTCGGGTTGTGTGTGTGTGTCGGGTTTTTTTTTGGGGCGCTAGTTGGGGAGAACGCTTCCATCAAACCCATTACCCTTGTATGATGACCATCCATTACGGATGGTCTTATTGGACCTGAAATTTCTCTATTTCTATTCATAAGTTTAGTCGGTCAAATACTCAAATCATAGAATGCCTTCTACAATACTTTCATATATGCAACTACTTGTGCTTAAAAATTAAATTACATTGTTTTTCAATAAATATTTTCAACAGCTAACTGTATCCACTTTATGCCATCAACTTCTTAGTCATAATTAGAATCTCCTTTCGTCTTAAAATAGCATGATGCACTCAATTCTACGGCCTTCAACTAAGTTACCTTAAACGTTGCTACTTTGAAATCATGAAAACATTGCTAAAGAGCCTACATTAGCATGATGCATGTCAAACTAATACCGATTATATAAGGATTGTCACAATCCTAAAACTAGACCTTCCTACTTACTGAATCATTCCAACATCACATTGTAAATCAATAAAGTTTCTACGAAACAACGCAAAGCTCAAAACTTTACTAAAATTATGATGCTAATGATAGTCATACCAATACAGGATGTTCAACTTGATCTTTATATTCTTGATTCTGTTGCACAGCTAAATAAATAAAACCACCAACACACAACAAACCAACAACCACCCAGATCCAAACTGACCACCGGCGCCTTACCGGCCGCCGGTACTCCGCCGCCCGCCGCCGCATCTTCAATCAAGATTCTCAAACTGAACACCTTTTGATCATAAATTATAAAAGTAAAACCATATTCAGATACCCTTTATGCTTAATTTAAGATTAAGCTATAAAAAAAAGTGTGATTTTGGGTTATGGAATTTGATTCAATTTGGGTTTTTTTATGCAGAATCTTGAATTTTTGTTTATAAATTTTATAGCTTTTGATCGCTTAATTTATGAAATTGGGACAAGATTTAGATACCCTTTATGTTTAATTTGAGAATAAGGTTATAAAAGGATTTGTATGCAAAATATTGGTTTTGATCATAAAGAGACAATAGTGAGTTTGGGGGGTTAACACATGGAAGCACATGTGTTGTTGTTACTGTTTTTTATTTATAAGTAACTGAAATGTGGTTGGATTAAAAGTGGCACAGTTATTTGTTGGTTTTAATAGTAGTTAGGTTTGATCTCTACTTGTTATGTTTAAACTTTAATGCCTTAAAAAGTATGCTTGTTGACTAATTTTTGTTTATGAATGTAAGGTTTTGTGTCAATATTTGGTTAGGTTCACTGTTTTAAAAGGCGCATTACGGCAACGCAAAAGAGACAATAGATTAAGGTGTCGGCTTAACGTGTGACTTGAGATGAGGCATGAAATGTATAAGGTACGCTAATGCGTGAGCCGAATTCAGCTGCAATAAAAAAAAGTTTTTATTTTTATTTTTATTTTTATTTATAAGAAATGAAAAAAAATACATGTAAGGATAGTTTAATGACTTAAATTTTTATGTATAACACTTTTTGTAAACTCAATATATATGAAATATGATATGATATATATTATATAAATTTATAAATATATTTATATTTTTTGCCGCTTTAAGTCACGCTTTAAAAACGCTAAAACTTCGTCATAGCTCCTAAGACGTGAGATTTGATCATGACGTCACGTCATTGCTTCACACTATCTAGAACCTTGGTTAGGTTTGTGTAATTAGATGGTAACATGTGATTTTGTTTTTTGTTAATAAGCTACATTTATTTTTGTGCAATTAGATACTCAACATGTGACTAATCCTTGTTTTTTTCAAAAGCACTACAATATAAGCTTAAGAAAGCAAACACGTTTTCATAATCCTATATCTCTTTGAGTATGAAAAACTCAAGCATATAGCCTTAACTCTTAACCTTCAAGTTATGATCCATCAATAGCTTTAAAACCACTAAAGTTAATAGTAGTTGCCAATTTAAAACTATTGCATATTTGCATCAAGCAACGACAAGGATATAACTTTTTTTTAGTTAAATTAGACTCAAATATAGGTTTTCGCATTACTTATGCTCTTACTAATGACGGTCTTTATAATTTAAAACAAAACTCACTAACGAGTATCATGTAAAAATATAAAATAATTTATCACGAATGTGAAAATATCCACAATGCTATCTTTTCCAAAACTTTTCTCTATTTGAAAAAGTTACTCAAAAGACTTTTGCCATTGGAGCCAATGACTATTTGTAAAAATGACTTGCAAATCTTCAAGTGTTTGACAAAAGACTTTTTACTCTCGTACAACACATTTTCACTGATAATTATCTATCTATATAATAAACAAATGTTTTTTTGAAATTTTTGACACCTCATTAAAGCCATGTGGACACTTTGCCACGTCAAAAAAGCCAGCTCATTTATTCCACATCTGCACAAGTTTAGTTTTGACCCCGTTTTTTCACATTGTTTCTCTGTCATCATTAAACGGCACTTGTGGATCAAAAATACCTATTATATCTAATTTTTAATCTGTAAATTTTAAGGTTTCTTCATATCAAAATTGTAGAAGGTATGTAATGCTTTTATAATTCGTGTTTGATTGTTTGTGTTAACTGTATTCTTAAACAACTCATAACTTTGGATTGGATTCATGCTATTGATAGATTTAGGGTTCTAATTTAGGGTTTTATTTGATGAATTGTAATTTCGAAATCCAGTATTAGGATTTTAATTGATATGTCATTCATTCGATTTCTAATATCAAAATTGTTAATTAAAGCGGATATATGATGACATCCTGATTTGGAACTAATCATAAACCTTTAGTTACCTTGGCTTATTTATGTGACTCATGATTTGCTATTATTATACAATGTCGAGGCCACACATTTGACGAAAGAAATAAATGCAATGTTTCTAAAGCAATGCTTATGATGTCCTCTTAAAAGAACCAATGACTATGTTGTGAAACACTCGGTTGAAATAAAAGACCAGCAAATAAACTAATATTGTGGATGTTTAAACCATAATGAAACTTATTTAAGTTAAACAGTCCAATGCAACACATAATTATTGGTCTAAAACATTAAATCCAACACACGATCTTTGCATGGACCAAGCTCTCTTCAAAATGCAGATGGCATTGGATGGCTTATATATATGGTGTCGAGCTTTCTTATAAATTACATTGTTGTTTGCTAAAATGAAACAAAATTATCAGCATCCAAAAATTTTGGTGCTCTTATTATTTTAGCTAATGAATGGTGTTTTCTGTATTGTTGGTGCCTTTACATAGTGTTTGGAAATGCTTGTGAATGATTATTATTACTAACATTTTTTTGTAGCTTTATTTTCACAATCCATGTATCTTCCATTAAGCACCCAATTTAGGGGAGCTTGATCGAGGGAGATAATGGCTCGGCTCATTACATTCCGCATCGCCTATTCTTTTGTTGAGACAAAAGGGGAGAAAATATAGAACTTGTTTATATTTGACTTTTACGAAAAAAGTCAAACTGCATACATTGACTTTCGAAAAGTTAAACATGATACTTCATTGGTAATACTTGACTTTTCTTAAAAGTCAGCTGCATACTGACTTCTTGAAAAGTCAACATCATGCATCAACTAGTGAATCTTTGACTTTACGAAAAAGTCAAACATCATACACTGCATTATCATTTCCCTTTCAAGTTCTAAAACTAATATTTTTATAACTCTTTTACAAACTTTGTATCTTTTATAAAAATAAAATTTATATTTTGTCCTCAACAAAAAGGGGGGAGATTGTTAATACAAATATCGTCATTAAACGTTATTTATATTTTTGATCTTTACCTAAGTTTTGTTAACGACAAAAGTAAATTTAATTTGTATAAAAGCTTAAAGCTTGTCAAGTTTAATAGATATTAAAACAAGCTTTTCAAACAACATCCTCATCATTTAAGCATTTACATTGTGACTAATTATATCTTAATATGAGTCTAAGCATAATGTATGATAGTAGTTTTTAGAATGTTTTAGTTTCTTAAAAACTAAACATTACTTATGTATTTGCATATTTCTAAAAATAGAAAAACAACACATGACATCATGTGATGCATCATGGAAATCATTGGAAGATTTCATTAGATATTTTGTGTAGATTTGTACTCTTTATATCTTACACAATCTTACATAGATATGGTTGACTTTGGCAAGATCTTGATATCTTGTTGTCGGATCCGTGACACTAAATATATAACAGACGAAACCCTTTCAAGGGTTCCGCGTCCGTGGTGCTGCTAAAGGTTTTAGCTATAAATAGCAAAGCCAAACCAAGTGGTTTTTCATCCCTTTCTTTCATACTCTCACATATCTTCTCTACAACCATTTCTAACTCGGTTTCATATCATATTAGTGATCTCTTTTATAGCAAAGAAGATCAAGTCACATTCAAGCTTGACAAGAAGTTGGAAGTCTTGTTTGTTTAGTGTTGTATGATCTTGTGTTGATTCATACTTCATTGTTGTATTAAACCATCATAATCTTGTGAGTGTGAGTGGTTAGTATTTTAGTCCTCAAAATACCTTGTGTGTGGGAGTGGTTGTACCCTTGGAAAGAACTCGACATCTAGCTTAGTGTCGGAAATAGTGTAGCGAAGTGTAAAGGTTTCTCCACCGGTGAAAGGAGCTTGTTGACTAGTGAAGTTAAACTCTCGAGTGTGAGACTCGGGAGTGGAGTAGGGCAAGGAAAAAGAGTCCTTGTAGACCGAACCACTATAAACAACTTGTTGTGGTTTGATCATTTCTTTCCTTATTTACTCTTTACATATTGCGTGCATATTTCATTAACATATCTAAGATCAATATCAATTGATCTTTCGGTAAGTTCAAAACAAAGTTTTTAATTGGTAAACTATTCAACCCCCCTTCTAGTTTTCTACAATTGGTACCGAGCCTCGTTGCGCAAGAATTTCTAAAATAATTTGTATTTTATAAACTTGAAGCGATCCATGGATTACGAAAACTTTAAAGAAGGGCAATCTATGCAAAGACCACCACTCTTTGAAACCAATGGATTTATCTATTGGAAAACCGTTTTGAAACATATGTAAAATCAAAAGATATAGATCTTTGGTTTGTTATTGTTAAAGGATTTTAGTTCTACAACAAAAGATATTTACATTGATGAACAAAAAAAATAGTTGCTAAAAATAATGAAGCTAAAATGATGCTTTATAATGCTTTACCTAGAAAAGAATATGAAAGAATTTTTATGTGTGAAACCGCCAAAGATATTTGGGAATCTTTGATTGTTACACATCAAGGTAATTCACAAGTCAAGGATAACAAAATTGATCTTCTTATTCAACAATATGAACAATTTGTTATCCACGAAGATGAAACCATTATTTGTGGCTTTGCTCGCTTTAATACTATTATTACATCACTTAAAGCACTTGATGAATCTTTTCGTAGTAAGAACTTTGTCGGAAATTTCTTAGAGCACTCCATCCCAAATGGAGACTAAAGTGACCGCTATTGAAGAATCAAAAGATCTCTCAAAATGTCACTAGGCGAGCTAATCGGTAATCTCAAAGTACACGAAATGGTGATGGAGAAAGATTCGGAGATCATCAAGGAAGAAGGTAGAAGATCAAATCCGTTGCTCTAAAATCAAAGGCGGAATCAAGTGATGATGACGAATCTTGCTCGTAGTGAAGATGAGGAGTATGCCATGGCCGTTAGAGATTTTAAGTTCTTTAGAAGAAGAGGAAAGTTTGTAAGACAACCTCGAGAAGAAAAAAGCCATTTCAAAAGATCGGGATGACAAAAGGGTAAGGTGAAAGAAAGTGTTTTAGATGTGGTGATGCAAGTCATCTCATAGGAGAATGTCCCAAGCCACCTAAAAGCAAAACTCAATGAGCTTTTGTAAGTGGTGCTTGGGTGATAGTGAAGGCGATGAAGAATCAAGCAAGGAAGAGATCGCTCTAATGGCACATGAGTCAAGCGAGGTACTTTCCGACTCTTCTTATTCTTCTATTGATGATGACACTTTGCAAAAACAATATAATCAATTGTGTGAGCTAAGTCTAAAATCATAACTAAAATAAATTTTTAAAAACCAAAAGGAATTTTGAAAATGAAGTTTATGAGTTAAAGAAAAAGCAAAACGACTTGAAAAAGGAAAAGCAAATGACGATGGTTGTAAATCATGTCAAGAGCTTAATCTTGAAATAGAAAACTAAAGCTCACACAAGATGTTCTAATCGAACAAAATTCTAAATTTAAAAGGTTTAACAAAACATCGCACTTGCCGATGAAATAGTTAAAATACATAAAACACCGGAGATATGAATGGGCTAGGATTTAATGAAGTATTAAATTCAAAGAGTCAAAACAAAACGGCCAAAAGGACGAACAAGCTGTCAAAAGCTAACTGCAGATGCAGACTGGACTGACGGACCCAAAATAAGGGTTCCGTCCGTTGAACAAATGGTGTCGTGGGTACTTGATGAGATGTAATGTTCGCGATCTTGACCGTAGTGAATTTGTCAAAATAACAAAGAAAACCAAGGATAGTGTTAAACTAAAACCATTTTGTTACATCGGAGTAGGACTTGCTAAAAATGAATTTAGATCAAAACTACTCAACAACGACATAAAACACCTTTTGCCAAACGCCCCTTTCCTAAGAGCAACCACAACGTACATCCCAACTACCAACACAACGGTTGGAATCAAAACTTTCTAGACCATATCAAACTCAGATTACATGTCATGGAACTCTTACCCATCATTTCCATACATGAATCAAATAAATGGTATGTTTAACCCAAAAGACCCATGAGATATTGGGGACCATGTTAGGATTTAGTAAATCCATGTATTAAAGTCGGTCACCTCAAGTATATGTAATCGTTAGAAAGCTCGTGATAAGTAGATTATTATAAGTTAAGTAGTATTTAGTTTAAGTAACACCGTGTAGAATGACGGGTCTTTACCCACCGTATGCCCGATCACGGCCCGATAGGTGGCGATTTATGTAATGACTATAAATACTCTCTACCTCCCAAGGTGGAGGGTTGGAGCTCATAATAAGACTTTTCGTTCTCTCACTAAAGTTCTCAAACCTCTAACTTTCTCTCTCTAGAATCATATGGTACGCCTATTTAATATTATGGTTTAGTGTGTTTATGAAATCCAATATGTTACAAATGGTATCAAGAGCCATGGTTTGATCATCTCTTACATATCTTTGGATTTCTAGTGACTTTTAGGTGGTTTTAGAGTTTGAAAAAGTTTAGTGATTTTTGCATCATTTGGATCATTTCTAGTGTTAAAGTTTGTATCTTGGGTGTAGTTTTGTGTTTAGAATCATTGTATGTGCTTGGGTTTTGATTTGGTAAGCTTGAATCATCGTGGTTGGGTTGTTTTTGGATTGAAAAGTGGTGTTTATGTGACTTTCTAGCTAGCGACTTGAGCCACGGATAAGTTATCTTGGTAGCGACTTGCTTTGTAATTTGGTAGCGAGTTGTAGTTGAAGGTCTTAGCGAGTTGAGCTAGCGACTTGTCTATTGAGACAAGCCGACAAACAGTACACTTAGTGGATTCTCCACTACGAGTAGCGACTTGGTGAAAGTTAGCGACTTGTACTTAAGTTTGTTAGCAACTTGGTGTTAGCGATTTGGTGCTTAGCGAGTTGCTCTTTAGCGACTTGACAACTTAGCGACTTGGTGCTTAGCGATTTGTTGTCAAAATTTTGCTAGCGACTTGGTGCTTAGCGAGTTGTTATTTAGCGACTTGACGTGTCTTAGCAACTTGGTATTATAGCGACTTGGTTCGAGTTTTCTTAGCAACTTGGTTGACTACATCATGTCTGGTTCTCTCTTGATTTAGTAAAATCCGTGAAAGAATCTATTTCGGTTTAATCATATAGTTATAAAATCCCGTTTAATACATTAACATGTCTACCAACGTTCCTACAATCATCTCCATTTGTTCGAGGATGTTCAAGCATTTGGTTTAGATACTCGTCCACCCATGCTTCAGCGGCCGACTACGACTCTTGGGCTCAACGAATCATATTGTCTTTGTCTTGGAAAGGAAAATGGGTTAACATTCTCAAATCCATTGATGAAGGACCATATCGGGTTGAGACTACTAGAGACATAATTGATCTGGTGAAGATGGAACAACGATTTACTGAATGGACGGACCAAAGATGTATGATGAGCTCGATGATAAGGAGAAGAAGAGATTTGATCACGAGATATCGGGGCTTCTAACATTATACGCAAGGTCTTCCAAAAGACATCTACAAGCTTATTAATCACAACAATCAAGCAAAGGCTATATGGGATAATGTCAAGATGCTTCTCTCGGGTTCGAATTGACTATTGAAGATAGAGAATCACAACTATATGATGAATTTGAGCATTTCAAGATGAAACACGATGAGAGTGTCTATGAGTACTATGTGAGATTCCATAAGCTTGTGAATGACATGAGGAACATCAAAATGACTATGCCTAACATTCATTTGAACTCAAAATTTGTGGACAACATGAATCCCGAATGACACAAGTTTGTCATACTGTGAAGCTCACTAAAGGATTGAAGAATACAAACTATGAACAATCTGTATGCCTTCCTTCTCCGGAATGAGAGACATTCTATGTTTGAAAAAGGATTACGGAGCGGTTCAAAACCAATCGAGGGAGAAACAAGTTCATCAAATGATTCAACTGCAATTTTCACCAATGATGGAACCACTACCAAAGCATCTCAAGTCATTCAAGATCCATACTTCAAACAAATTGATGCCAATCTTGTCATGGAACACTTTATCAATAAGGTGGCTTATATGGTTAAACAAAACTTAACCTTCTCTCCCATACCAACTAACTTCACACTAACAATGAAATCGGATCGCATCTAATCTACACAACCATGCTTTGGTCGAGATGGAAAGGTTACAAGATAACCATTTCAAGGAAGACAATATGAACAAAGAAGAGGTGGAGTAGGAGGAGGGTATGTGGAAAATCATAATAGAGGAAGGAATGGAAATCAAGGACAAGTAAAGCCGATCAAGTGTTACAACTGTGGAGGTGAGGACACATTGCAAGGAAGCGCACATCGCCAAAACGCCTCGAATGCGAGTACTTGAGGATAAGATGTTGCTTGTGCAAGCTCGGGATAATGGTGCGCTTTGGATGAAGAGGAGTTGTTGTTTTTGGTGAAGGAAATGCTAAGACATATGATGCGGATGTGGATGAGCAACCAATTCAGAGATAGGCCATAATCATCGAATACCTTTCAAGTAGGCGATTGTGATGCATACGACTGATGTTGATGAAGAACCTACTACACAAACCATTTTCATGGCTAGCATTTCTCCAATGGTCTCTCCTAAAGTCTCTTCATCACCACAAGCTGGTCCATCCAAAGACAAAATCATTTCGATGTATTAAAATTATGCGATGAAGTTGATGAGCAAAAGATACATAACGGTACAATCAACTGTAATTATTGAGTCGATATTGAAAATATGGGTAATATCAATGTTGTCCCATATGATCAATATGTGAAACAAAGTGAAAGTGATATTGTACCAAGTGATGCATCTTCTCATCAACAATGATTATGTTTTGATGAATTTATCGCATGTGCCCCGATGATTCATCATCTCCGAATCGAATGCCTATAAAGAACATGTTGCTATTTATGAACAACGTGCAAAATTTGAGTTGACCACCCGTGAGCGTGAAATGGATGACCAAATGCATACAACTATTAGAAAAAGTAGGTTTAGAGAAGAAGTATTAAAACAAGAGTTAAACTCCTTACAAGAAAAGCTTTCTAAAACTGCTAAGAAAAACAAGAACTTCAAGAAAATGTTAAAATGCTTAAGCAAGAATTGATGCTAAGGAATCAAAACTTTTGAATGATTTTTCTAATCTAAAACCTTGAAAAACAAGCTTGAAAATAAGTTGTACGACAAGGAAATACCATTGATCGCTCACTTAATCACTAAGCATTGAGTCTTAAGCAATAAGCATAGCATTCCCTTGTTGAGGAACCAAATCCAGAGGTCATTAAAAGGTTAGAAATGCCCATAAGGTTCTTATGATGGCAATGAAATCCTTAAGCCCAGACAGAAACCTAGTTGCGTTGAGTGCACCGAGGAAGAAAAGAAATCGATGAAGTCACTAGGAAAAGATGAACAAGAAATTAGATGATCCTAAATGTAAAGAGAAGAAAATAACTATCACACCCCATGATTACAAGAAGGAGAATTGGATTTCCTTGAACATGTTTAAGCCTCGAGACGTTGTTAACACCGAACAAGTGTTCGGAAAAGGATTTAGATAAGCAAAAGCGGAGAATCTTGTTGTAACAAACCCCTTTAGGAAAATGCCTTCACGTTGTGTATCCTCCCAATACACCAATGCATTTAGTTCCTAGGACTATTGCCACTAAAAGCAAGACCTTAATCGGTCAATATGTTATTTTCAACTATTTGTTGATTTTGAGAAAACTTGTAAGAAAAGGATCACACCCACCGGTATAATCAAGGGAAAGGGGTTTGAGCAAACGAAGAATGTTATTTAAGCGAAGTCATGCCTTTCTTTAAACAACTAAAAGATCATTTTGAAAGTCTTAAAAGGGAATGAATTTAGACATTAAAGAAATGGAAAAGGAATTTGATGCAATGATAGTTGAGGTTAGTGACTATGAGCGAGCACTAAAATATAATGAGATTGAGAGGAAGAACTTGCATACATTGAATGAGACTCTTATTTCTTGAATGTGTTGCTCAAGATGTGTTTTTCTACAAATTGTTCCATTAATGCTTCTCATTTCATGAATTATCTGTTGCTCGAAAGTCTCTCATGATCGTGTCATTGAGCTTGAAAAGACTAATTCTAAACTAAATGAGAAAATTGAATTGGATGATCACGACAATTTGGTTAAACATTTTTCTAAACTAGAGGTTGAGCATTTTAATTTACAACTAAAATATCAACATCCTAAAGAAAATGTCAAAACTTCAAATATCAAGACATCCTCGGATGCTCCGAGTTTGATGCGGTTTTCAAATTAACAAACGTGATGAGCAGATTCAAGCTCATTGTAACACGATCGAAAGTTGAAAGCCCAAATCTCTCAATTAAAGGGTCAAAAGAACAATGTGACTGGCTCCCAAATGCCTCCTCCTTTAGATTCTCGAATTCTCAAACGTTTCATCTTCAAAACTTAGTAAATGCATTACAAAAGGAAAACGAAAGTTTTCTAGAAGAAAATAAAAGGTTAAACGTCATTTCAATGAGTTATTTGAATCAATAAAGGTCACTCGTAATAAAAATAACGAACAAATAGCTTCATTGCAAAAGGAAATTGAGAATCAAGAGCCAAGTAAAAGGAAAATGCCAATGACCAATGGGGAGAATGGTGTATCAAAGGTTCACTCTTGTAATAAATATGTTTTGTCTGTGAAATATGTTCCCCTCATCTTAGGAATAACAAACTTGCAATTCAAACATATTTCTCATACCTTAAGGATTATCTAGAATGTCTCCGTGAGATTGTTGAAGATGATAAGTTAGAGAAACCACTTGATAATGCAATTGGGCATGCATGCTTATATGCCAAACGATCTCAAGAACTTCTAGAATGCTTAATCACAATATGCCCTAAGTCCTTGGGTGAGAGAGTTAATCCTTTGATTCCTTGTTCTATGCCTAGTGCCAAGCATGAAATCCATTCAATGCCCAATGTTATGAATGTGAACCTTAGTGTGCCTTCAAGTAGTTCATATTCCGGATCCGTTAGTGCTAAGAAAGCGAACTCTAGTGTCCCTTCTAGGAGTACAAATCCCAGCACTTCTAGCGTTAAGAAAGTGAATCTTAGTGTGCACTGCATGTAGTTCGGATCCCAAAGACATCTAAACAGAGATGCAAAGAGTAGCAAAACCAACTAATGTTCCCATTCTCTACAGAGTAATCGGTGACATTAAAGCGAGCATGTCAAAGTCTCAAGACAATACAAGGAATGATAGGACCTCGCAAGCTAAGAATGTGCATTGGAAGAGAGTAGAAGACCAACCTAGGAACTTTAAGTTTGAGTAGAATAAAACGAATCGTGTTGATTCTAGTATTTGCCATAGGCTTACTATAATTAATTCAATTCGATACTATTTGCAAACCTTGTAATGATGTCCGCTTGAATTTGCTACTAATCATGAATGTGGTGTGAATGTTTTGTCTAAAGTGTCAAATCTCCATTAACATTGTTAAAGCAAAATATCATGCTAAGAAGGAAAAAGGCAAAGGCTAAAGAAAGTTAGAAAATAGGAAGCCCAGGAAGAACATTTAGTAAGATAGGTTATCAATGGATACATGTTGGCCATAAGGTTAATCGACAATGCCCATTAGAAAATGGATGCCATCTTGGTAGAACTATTCCTAAGAAGTGAACATACTTTAAATAGGGCAAACACGGACACTAGTACTATTTATAATAACTCCATTGATTCAATGTCTAATATGAATGTTTCTATCTCGATGTGGGTGTTCCAATCATCGTTACTAACCAAATGGAACCCATTCTTGCATAGGGATCCCAATTATCCAGATTATCCATTCTTGTCTCGTGTTCAACCTGCAGATCGCTCAAATCGTTACGTGGTACCGGACTCAGTTGTTCCAAGCATACGACTGGAGACCGGTCGCATGCTCATGAACTTCGTGAGTAAATTCATCGGGATAGTTAGATTCGGGAACCACCATTTTGGAGCTATTATGGGTTATGGAGATTATGTGGTTGGTAAAAGTGTGATTTCGGGGTATATTATGTGGAAGGTCTTGGTCACAACTTCTCTGTTGGTCAATTCGTGATTCCGATCTAGAAGTGGCTTTTAGAAAACATACTTGCTTCGTTAGAAAACTTGATGGTGTAGAATTATTAAGAGGTACTCGAGGTTCTAACCTATACACCATCTCTATCGATGAAATGATGAAGTCCTCTCCAACTGTTTTGCTATCAAAGGCTTCTAAAACAAATTCTTGGTTATGGCATCGTCGTCTCAATCACTTGAACTTGGCACCATAAACAACCTTTCCAAAAGGATCTTGTCGAGGCTTACCCAGATTAAAATATGAAAAAGATCATCTTTGTTCACTTGCCAATTGGGTAAAAGCACGAAATATGCCCACAAACCAAAACCCATAAATTCTTTAATGGAAGTTCTTCATACCCTTCATATGGATCTGTAAGGACCAATGAGAGTGCAAACGATAAATGGGAAGAAATACATTCTAGTAGTTGTTGATGACTACTCGATTTACTTGGGTAAAGTTTTGAGGACAAAGGATGAAACTCCGGATGTCATCATCAAACTAATCAAACAATTTTGAGTTTGACTCAATCTGATCGAATTGTTCGAACAAAGAATGGCACGAGTTTGTCAACAAAGACTTAATTCGCTTTTATGAAAGTGTTGGAATCAAGAATCAAAGAAGTGTTCCACGAACTCCTCAACGAGCGGTGTAGTTGAAAGACTAAATCGAACTCTTGTAGAAGCCGCAAGAACAATGCTTATTTATTCAAGGTTCCAATGTTTCTATGGGTCAAGCCATTGCCACATGCATGCTACACTCAAAATCGTTCCCTTATACACACCTCTCATGGAAAAACTCCATATGAACTTGTTCATAAACGAAAACTTGATCTCTCCTACCTTCGTGTGTTTGGTGCTTTGTGCTATCCAACAAATGACGGTCAAGATTTAGGTAAATTAAGAGCAAAGGCATATATTGGAGTTTTGTTGGGTATGCACCAAACAAGAAGGGTTACCGAATCTACAACAAGAGAACCCGAAATATCATGGAAACTATTCACGTTACGCTCGATGAGTCGACCGATCAAATGGCTCAAACAACCCGCCTGGACCCGCACTTCAAAAGCAGTCCCATTGGTTCATCCCTTGTACCAAATTCCTCTCCGCCTACTCCATATGTACCTCTAATCGAAGATGATTTGAAGAAATTGTTTGATCCGATGTTTGATGAACACTATGAGCCACGTGCTAATGAATATCAATTCCCACAACAAAGGTCGCACATATCTCGAGAATGAAGTCAATCCTTCCGCCTCAATATCATTAAGTCAAGAAGCGCTGCTGCGATAACTCGCCTCATCAACAAATCATCAATCTTGAATGTACATCATGGAACTGCTTATGGCATCAATGATGAAGTTAATCCCTTTGCTAATCCTCAAGATGCTCCATTTGAAAACATATTTGCTCTCGAATCATCATCGAGAACCATCTTCTTCAGAGACATCGACTCTACTACTTCACCCCTCAACAACCGCCACATGAACACCTTAGAAAATGGACTCACTATCATCCATTAGAAAACATCATTGGAAATCCTCTCGTCCAAAGATCAACACGGAAACAACTTGCAACCGATGCCTTATGGTGCTTCTTCAACTCCGTACTCTCTAAGATCGAACCAAAAGATGTTAAAACCGCCATGAATGAAGACAATGGTTCAATGCCATGCAAGAAGAAATTCATGAGTTTGACCGACTTGATGTATGGGAATTAGGTATTAGTATTGCTCTAAAATAGATCTTAGTGAAACTTGATGATCATTGCTCTAAAATGGATCTTCCATGATTGAATCGTCGAATTAAACTAGATGAGGACCACTCGGATGGATGTAAAGATGGATCAGCGGAGTAGACCAAAGGCGAAATATCGTTTGAAGAAGTACGGTTTAAAGCAAGATCCGAGGCATGTACCTATCAAAGTTTCTTCTATCTACCGGAGAGAAAGGAGCGATTGATCCAACATTGTTCACCGAAGTCGTGCAAACATTTAATTTGTTCAAATTTATGATGATATAATCTTTGCCTAGATACCGTGCAAATGAAATGGGTTCTAAATTTCAAACAATGATGGGAAAAGCACCTTGGGATTACAAATTTCACAAAGCGGTTAAATTTGCGAGGTTTGGATTCGGTATCTCCATGATTGAACCATCAACTAGATGGGACTTTGGGATCAAATACACGAAATATCGTAGTATGTCACTAATGTACCTCACGGCTAGTGACATCTTGTTCAGATGCCGATCATGAAGCGGTTAAGATGTCAAGATACTTGTCAACACCGGTATGTCACTAACGAGGTGCTCGCATCGGGATGTCAAGATACTCGTGAAGGTGAGGTGCTCGGTTTTGGGTGATAAGCTTGTGAGTGGTCTTCAAAGAAGCAAATGAGTACTTTATTTCTCTACAGAGGCGGAATACATAGCCATGTCATTTGTTGTGCTCAAATCCTATGGATGAGATCCCAATTATCGACTATGGCTTTGAATTCAACAAGATCCTCTGCATCGTGATAATAAAAGTGCTATTGCTCTCATGCAACAATGTACAACACTCAAGAGCAAAGCACATCGACATTCGACATCATTTCATCGAGGAGCAAGTTGAAAACGATGTGGTTGAACTTTACTTTATGAGGACCGAATACCAATTAGCGTACATCTTCACCAAAGCTCTTCCTAGAGAACGTTTTGAGTTTATTCTTCCACGACCGGGTCTTAAGAGCCTACAACCGTAAACACTCAAACGTCTTCAAGAGGAAGAAGAGGAGTAAAAGTTTCCTTCATCTATCCCCAGTAAAATATTTTTGAAAAACAAAATACAAAATTATAAAACCTTAAAAATCAAATAGAAAAATATAAAACTTTCTAAATCCATAAAATTTGAAAAATTCAAAAATCTTAAAAAATATTGTCATTTTGTCATGTTTCTCTCGATTCGATAATATCTACGGTCTTGATGTTGTCATTCAAAGAATGTCACGGACTTTAGATGTTGTTCGAATTTTATAAAATAAAAAAAAATCAATAAATAAAAAATCAAAAAATATTTTTGGGAGAAAGAGAAAAAATGGTTTATTGTCATTTCAGGCAGTAACCCGCTTTTCAAAGATAGAACAGAGCCATACTTTATCTTGGTTTTCAAATTTCTTGCTCTGATTCTTTAAACTAATCCTTACTATCTAATGAAAACTAGTTGTTTTGAAAAATAACTCGGACTCTATTTTTGATAATCATCTGGACTTAAAAGTTTGTCAAAATATCTATCTCTCAATCAACAACTTATGTCATTGATTGAGGGGGAGAATGATTTCAATTAAATCAAAAGTTATTTGTCATACAATTGTTTTCAAAAGATAATCATGCATGTTTATTCAATGGAGTTTAAAGTCTTAAAATCCGATCCTTATCGATAAAACGCTTTCATAATCAAGTCACAATTCTCCTTAAAAGCTTTCAAAATCAATTTAAATCTACAGAGATCACAAATCTCAAATGATTTGATAATTGTGATCGGGAGAATTTGTGATTTAAATTGGATTTAATCGATAATTGGTAAATGGTTTTATAATGATGTACAAGCTCTCCTTCCCAC
The DNA here is from genome assembly GCA_022545495.1 of Chrysanthemum lavandulifolium. NCBI lineage: Eukaryota > Viridiplantae > Streptophyta > Magnoliopsida > Asterales > Asteraceae > Chrysanthemum > Chrysanthemum lavandulifolium. The sequence continues at coordinate 235,584,397 of CM040244.1, read as the reverse complement.
ATGTGCCAAACGATTTCAAATTTTCCATGCACATATTGAGGGGAGCATCTATCTTAAACCACAAAGATCCGAAACATGATCAATTTATATCAATGTGCAGTTCCTCTTGTATGTGCAAAACTCTTTCAAACCTCAAGGCACATATTGAGGGGAGCAAGTTTATGAAAACCTCATCCTTCCCTTATATGCTTTATCTACTTGTTTTGATCGTGGAAGTGATGTTGATATCTTTAGAAAATGGTAATCAAAGAAGTTAATTCTTTCTCTTGCCTCCGTGTGCAAAACGATTTCAAACACTTGATGCACATGTTGAGGGGAGCTCTTGTTCTAAAAATATCAAAACAATTTAGGTACAAAATGCTTTGATAATATATCACAAGTATCCGGATTGATTTTCAAATGGTTTTCAATTGGTTCCAATGGCGTATGAACAATACCAAATAGATCGACCAAATTTACTTTATGTATGGTGATATAAGGATGATAAGGTTAGGTATTTGTTCCCATGATCCGCTAGAACCGGAGGGATCTACCCAGGACAATCCACTAGAAAGTGTAGAAGTCCTTAGGTATATTGAAAAAGGAGAAAATGAGATATGGGAAGAGTGCGGATCGAGATCGAGCTAGTACCGAATAAACCCAACAAGGTTCTAGCTATGAAGTCTCGGTAAGCATCAAGGGGTGAAGAATGAAAACAATTGAATGAGAAAAGGGTGAAAACAAATAGCCCTCCAATTATTCAACCTTAGGGCGTAAACCGGGTTTAATTCATTTGCTCTTGGTGGTTACCAAGGTAACATCGGTATTGAAGACAAGACGTCATGGACCCAAAGGACGACCGCACTTCAACTTCCCAAACCACTCAAGTTCCTCTTAAAAGGACTTGTTTCATTCTCACAAGGAACCAACATTATCTATTGACTTTCTTAGAGATTGTTGATATTGAAAAGGAGACCCTCTCCTAGTCTCCGATATAAGATCCAAATATGCACAAATTGAGTCTAGAGCCACGAGATCATCAATAAATCTCATTAGGACACTTTCAATGAAAACTCTCTGCTTCACACAATGTGGAAAGAGAGATTATATCTTGAGTCCCACGATTATCCTTGTGGTATTGCCGAACATCCGAGAGATATGCAAACATATTCACAATGAAGATGGAAAGCCTTATGGAGCCAACATCTAACAAGCTCGGTAGGTGGCATGTGAGATCTATTCAATAGATCAACCATGTGACAACCGAATGAAACAACGGGACGATTCAATCTTTTAATCAATCTCGGTTCGAGTTATGGATTGACGGATCCTTTGAAAAACCGGTCTTTGTGCTTAAAAACTCTTTTCTTTAGCACTTCGACCGTACGAATATTTCAAATCAAAAGGTGTTTATGATTGATAATTGATTTTCATTAAAACCTTCGTTGTATTGCAAAACATTTTTATTGTGCGATACATGATTGTTTTTCAAATCTCTTTTCATCAATCGGTGAATCTCTATTCACCGGTTCACTCACTCCGTGTTGTCTTCTTTGAGACGTTCGGTTTGAGAATAGCTAGAGCACCGCGAAACCCTGTCAAGGAAATTCTTGAATTATACCGATCACGGGTAGTACATGCATCGATCAACGGGGAACCGTGGGCGTGTACCTCAATTCAACAAAAGTGATCAAAGACACTTTCGCGCTTTATTGCTAACTATTTTATGCGTGCGTCGCCCACGTTTGTAGGTGATCGAATGATGCGGTCAATCCATAGCCGCATGCTCACTCAACACATTCATCTCAAAAGAAATCATGATTAGTGCATCAATGACTCGATATTTTCACTCCATGCCTCGCTACCGCCGCCAATATCACGAATCAACGAAGCTTCCGCTACTCGATGAGAATATATCATGATCCGTAATGTGAGCATGTCGGTCCGAAAGTCACAACATCACATAATACCAACACCACAATGGATATCTCGAGATTTCTTGTGGTGATGATCTCAAAAGTCGGCTCAAAATTATTATCACGTGGATCAAGAAAAGACCTCCACTTGGATTAACCAAACATGCAATGAGAAGAATCGATGACTACGAGCTTGAGCAAAGTACTACATCAAGAATGCAAGAACAATTTTTAATGTAATATCTGTTTGTATTCAATGTAATTTTAGTATATGTTTGAGGTGACCTCCTTGGGGAGATTGTTAGGATTTAGTAACTCCATGTATTAAAGAGTCATCACCTCAAGTATATGTAATCATTAGAAAGCTTGTAGTCATAGATTATTATAAATTAAGTAGCATTTAGTTTAAGTAACACCGTGGAGGACTGACGGTCTTTACCCACTGTATGCCCGATCCAGCCCGATAGGTGGCGATTTATGTAATAACTATAAATACTCTACCTTCCAAGGTGAGAGTTGGAGCTCATAATAAGATTTTTCTTTCTCTCACTAAAGTTCCCTAAACCTCTAACTTTCTCTCTAGAATCATATTGAACACCTATTTGATCTTATGGTTTAGTGTGTTTATGAAATCCAATATGTTACACATGAAATATTTGAAAATTGGTTTAGCGCAAAGACTTTCCTTTCTTGAAGAGCGGGTTGCTATCTCAAATAATAGCAAGCCATGGTTTTAAGCTCAAGTTACTGATCTGAATTAATCGAAGCCATATTTTGAGACATGTTTTGAAAAGAATATTTACACCTCCCGTCGAACTTCATCTATGGTCCTGTGCCATTGTTGAATGACATTTCTAAGACCGATGTTATCGATACTAAGACATGTCTTGATAAAAGCAATATTTTGGTCTTTTTCAAATTTTTGATTTTTATGGGTTTTGTTGGTTTTATAATTTTCTATTTTCTTTTGTTGGTTTTATATTTTTGTATTTTGTTTTGATAAATACTTACGATAGAATAGATGATATAGTTTAAGAAGATGATGATACGAGTACCGAGATAAGGATATCGAAAGCACTCGTTGTAGAAGATAGAAGTCATCATCTATTAAACATTCACCACCAAAGCTTCCAAGGCTCTTGAATCAAGAGAGAAATTGATCCACTTGAAAGTGAGACTTTGCAGCTTCCCCAAACCAGAATCTTCTTATTGAGCAAATTCTAAGCTTTCTTTCAAGCTTGCCTTAGCCGGATGCACAAAGACGCACACCATATCATCGATCTTGTCGCTATATAAGAATAATCACCTAGATTCTTTGTTCGAGGTTATATCATCCAATAGAACAACAAAGAATGTATCATCCCACATTTAAATAATCTTCTCAAATTCCTTTTCCTTTGAAATCAAGCGATCCATACCAAAATTTGTCAAGAGACCACTTCCCTAAGTAGATGAATTGATGCGCTACCTCTTAGACTAGAGCTCACGAACCCAAATACACATATATTCAAGACGAGAAACATATACCATCAAGTAGCATTAAGTCCAATAGCCAAAGAATAACCCCGATGTATACTTTTCTCCTCAAGAAAGTGTATGAAACTCAAGAACCCGGCACCGAATGCCCAAAGAGAGAATAACCGATAACATTGAAGAAGCAGCCGAATCACGACATCTCATGATGACTATCTCTGCGGATGTCAACTCCGAATAAGTGATTATATCTCGAATCATCGATTAAGCACTCAAGTGAAATAGCCGAGCGTCCCCAATGTACACAATTTTTCCCCGATGATTCGCGATAGCATCGAAATCATCACACACTTGTGTACCTCTTTATCACCGTAAACTAACTCTACCATCTCTTCCCCAACATAGTTGGAATAAAACACTAAACACCATGAGTCAAACCTCGAGTTTCTCGCATGTAATGACATTCGCCTTCCCGGATATCTTCAATCATTTAGAAGTATTAAGTTCATCAAGTTTACTCACGCTTAGATGCGTGTCTCCTTCCCCTTGTCGGTTTTGATACTTGTAATCAAGAACTCTTTGTAAGCCCGTACACTTGAAATCTTTTGAGAAGAACGCATGTAATCTTGTGAGAATCAATTTGCTGAAGAATGTGAGCAAGTCTAATTGGGGATTAAATCAGACATTTTACCCTCCCCAAATTAGTGCTTTCCCCTAAATCGACAATATGTTTGATAAATGCTCGGATTAAGAAGAAGTCTTTAGATCGTTAAATGCAACTCGTCTTTAGTCTTCTAACATGCATCAAAAAATGTAGAACAGACTGTAGAATCGACCTTCTTCAAGATTGTCCAGTTGGGGAATATATAGTTAACATCTTCATTTCATCAAAAAACATCCCAATTAACTTACATCTTGCAATCCCCTTAACTAAATTCTCTCCTAATCAAACAAGAACATAAAGATGTTCTTCAAGGAAATTAACAATCAGCCCGCAACGAACACTTGAAATGATAACACCAAACAAACAATCACATCACCAAGAACAGAAGGTTGCCCGGAATCATCATGTCGATGTGTACGTGAAGCATTAACTGGAAGCACTTTGTCGTTAAACTCATTAGTCCGTGAGAAGATGTTAACCAACGGCTCTTAGAAGAAAATCCATGTAAAGATGACCCGATAAGAAGAAGCTCGGTTCTTACATGATTTTGGAGCCGTTTGACCATTTATTCTCATATATAACTCAACATGTAGAATTATCATACTTCTTCTCCCCCTCAAGAATTGCATACGGAGATGCCATTCTTGATTAAACAAGTGAAAATCATCCAAATGTAGTCTATTCACACTTATCCCCTTTAAAGTTAGCAAATGATGTCGCCATCATCATTATAATCGAGCAAGTGGAATAAGAGAACAATCATAGGTAGTCCGGTTCACTTGATAACTGAAAGCGTGTGGAAAAAGCATGGAGCATGTTGATGAGAATGGTTATAATTGAGAAGATTTCTCTTCTTCAGAAGATAAAGTGCACTGAAGCGTACACTTTTCTTTTCTTTAAAGTACGAGGCTTGAACTGTTGTGTTCAAACGTCATAAGAAGATTTCTTCTTCAAGATAAAGCGCATCGAAACGTACACTTTTCTTTTCTTTAGAGTACGAGGCTTGAACTGTGTTCAAACGCCATAATCTCTCTCTTTCGCCTCTCTTGGCAAAACTTGTAATCAACCCCATTATCATTCAAAGAGTGCTCTTTGTCGTGACAAATGATGGAGAAAATCCAATATGATGAATTTGACTCAAGTAAACTAACCCGAACTCGTGACTTAAACTTACATATGTAACAAAGAGCGGTGTCGAGACTTCATCCACCATTGAATCTCTAAGTACTCTATACTCTTCATCCAACCAACCATCAAGCATAAGATGTACATCACCTCTTGAAAATCCACAATTGAATGTGACATCGAGCACTACAACGTAACTCCTTAAAGTGATAGTTATTTTGTGGTGGTACGAGCCCAATTCCCCAAGTGGTAAAAGAAAAGGAAAAGTCACCCAATAATAACTAGATTTCCAAGTCTTCGCTTTTTACTATAAGCTCGAACAAGGATCATGAAGAATCTTCATCCAACCATCCCCGATACCTTCAGATACTAAGTACACCGCCCGTGATATTTCACTTCAAATTCAAATAAATAATAGTGAATTAACGCCGTTGTCACATCTTCTAGTTAAGAGCTCAAATCTAGCCTCATTTGACGTTTTAAGTGAACGATGATAATGGTTTCATCCCGACCATGGTTAATAGCACATAACCCTAAACTGCCATAAAGACAACCCAAACACACACCCAATTCATGAAGTACACCCTTTTATCCTTTCTTTGAAGCGTAAACCGTAGCACCAACATCGATAAGATCCAATTACACTTTCCTTTCTCCGTGATGGTTCCATTACGGATTTTACAAAACCAAGAATAAACCGTAAGATATATCCGAAATGCACTTTACAATTACCGTGATGTTTCATTGTCACGGATTTTATAAGTCTATGATTTAAACCGAGAAATAGGTTCTTTCATGGATTTACAAAATCAAGACAAAACCGTAAACAATATCGCCTTGAATGTGTTATGACAACTTTGGTTTTGGTGAATATCTGCTTTAGGGGAACATGCGCGGTTCATCAACGGTTCATTATCCAACATCAACAATATCATCAACCATCCAATAAACACTTTGGTAAACACATTATTCATGAATTCGGCTAAGCAATTGTTGTGACCATTTGGTGAAGTAAATCCGATATACCAAACTTGAACATGAAGTAGAATTCCCAGATTTGTTACTTAAGCTTGTACTAATCCTTGTGAAAAAGAAACGTGTACCCAATGTACAAAACCTCTTGACATATCCTCAATCATGAGACACCAAGTGATAGTTACGTTGTTGGTTAGCGAGAAAGAATCACAAAAGAAACTAAATAGCCAAGTCTTTATCACACTCTATAAATGCCCAAACAAGTCATCTTCGCGAAAGGGTAGAAATAAAGAATATGAAAATAAGTAAACGTGCTTGGGAACGTTACTTCAAATCCAAATAAGAAATACCGAACAAGCAACCCCGTTGTCAACATTTTCAAATAAACACAACAAGTCATACATAATATCTTCCGTGAAATGTGTCCACAAAAGTACCAACCATTAAAACTCAATAAATCTCAAGATCATACCAAATCTCATCATATAAAGTCGCATCAACAACAATTCTCAAAACAAATCTCATAAGCCTTGTATTATCAAGTCTCAATATTTAATCAGATCAACAACTTGAGCTTTTATCCAAATTGTATACTTTTGGTTCATTAACCAGAGACTTAAACAAAATTTACTCATGTGTTCAATCACCAAGAAATCCATTACATGAATAACTCACGAAGCTCCAAAGTCTAATATAGTCCGTTTACAGCCCATGACAAAAGTATACACCGATCCATTAGACGTGAAGTGTCAAACCCAAAGCTCATTTTTCATAAACAATTACCTCAAAACTTTGCCACACATAAACATCAATTTTAACATTTGAATTTTTTTTTTTTTTTTTTTTTTTTTTTTGACATAAGATTTATGTTTGGTTAAATCAATATTTTGTCCCATGAAGTGATTATGTATACGAATGAATGACTCAACCAAATGTCCAACTTAGTCTCATAGCAGATCCATTACATGAAGTGAGTAAACAAATGTTTTCATGGAACCCAAAATCGTCCAGCCCATTACCCAAATCAATAGCAGATTCGATCCAACTTCATCTTAACCCTAATCAATCGGTGTATATAACCCCTCACATATCTCATTTAGCCAAATCTTGAGTAACCCTAATGTCACAAAACATCCGCCCCTTTCCTAAAAGATCTCCAATCAACAAACCCTAATCTCAAAGACAAACCGCAGCCTCTCTCCATATCAGAAAAAGCAAACGCAGCATCAAACGCAAATTGAACACAAACGTGACTTACTAACCTTAGAATGAGGGAGCCACAAGGTTGGCTAATAGGCATGGTCTTTTGCTCGACCTAAAAACCACAGGGATGGTTTCAGGTTTTCAATATCAAGGTTTGACCAATTGATTCGAGGTAGGTTTTAATATGTAGTGATTGTTATATACCGAATTAAAGTAAAGAAATAACATAATTGTTATATTCTTTAACTTTTCTTATTCGAACATGAATTGAGGCTATATTTCAAACATATTGATCAATGATGTGTTAATTTCGTGATAAAGGGCTTCGAGTCTTGATATATCTTGTATATCACACGACTTCAAAAACTGAGATCAATCATTATTTGTTCACTTTTATTTATTTATTTATTTATTTATTTGACATTGATGTTTTATTTTCTTTAACCGAATCAAAGGGATTGAAACTCATATGTTTTGAATTTTCTTTAACGTGTTCGGATATTATCAAGATCATTGATCGGTGATGTTATTAGATTCGTGAGAATAGACCAAGAAGGGTCTTGATGTAACATTTGATATCCACGAAGCATAAGAACTGAGATCAAAGAGTTTTATTTGGACATTTAAATTTTGGTTCAGCGACTTGATGTTCGGATGTAAAATATATTGTAGATGAGAATAATGACTTGATGAAGTAAAGAGTCTTGAGGTTTGGATGATGGTATGATAGTTGTATTTTAAGAGTGAATGGTGTTGCTAGATGTTGTTTGTTGATGATTGATGTTTGTAAGAGACATTTGTTGTTCTGGTTTTGGCCACAAGTCGCTTTTGATTTAACTTCAACAATTTAATCAAATCGCTCGCTTTTAAGACAAATCACTTTCAATAAAGCAGATTTAGACAAGTCATTGCCTCCTTTTTAACATGACAACTCGCTCACATTTCTATCACAACTCGCTTTTGACATGTAAATGTGACAAATCGCTTACATCTCAAGTCGAATTCTTTAAACACAAATCGCTAAGTAGGTTGGACACAAACCGCTTATAGATTTGACTCAATAGCGCCAAAACGCTTTGAAAAAATAGACACAAGTCGCATATGTTTGCAATCAAATCTGGACAAATCGCAGTTGACCAAGTCAACCCGCATCGATACATTGAACCCGGATGTAATGTTGAGACAAATCGCTAGTGAAAGAACCGCATAAATCGCACATAAGAGCAAACCAAAGATGTCAAATTGCACATAAGAACAAACCAAAGAAGATGTCGAAATCAACTAACTGCACTGGATACATAAAAGCAGCTTGTAAACCAAAGATCAAAACTACATAATAGCAATTTGTTAATATTGTCAAACCTACCATAAATGTCATTATGAACAAACTTAGCTTGATACCCACGTGATTGATGATGGTAGGAAGTAGTGTTGTTTGATGATGAATTAGTACTAGAAGGTAGTAAGAAGTGGATGTTAACTTTGTGTGGGCACTTTGTTGGATGCAAATTTTTCTACTATGAACTTAAGTACAACTTAGTCGTAATGTAGGAAATTTTGGGCTAAAGGATATTGTGGCTCAAAATGGATTATATATGTTCAAAGTTAGAGAAATAGAAGGTATGAATCATGTGTTTGAGAGTGGTCCTTGGTTGGTGAACAATAAGCTACTCATGGTGCAAAAATGGGTTCCTAACATAATTGTTGATAGGAGGACCACAAATTACCTTATTGGATCAAAGTGTATGATGTACATGTTGAGTCCTGGATCGTGAAAGGTATAAGTGCAATTGTAGCGTACTGGGTACACCAATCATTATGTATAGGGCAACCGCTGAATGTGTGAAGAAGAGACCGGTAACATTGAGTTTGCAAGAGTGTTGGTTGAGATTAAGGCTACTCAAGACTTCAAACACAAAGTTGAATTGTATTATAAGAGCAAAGAACAAGTGGTAACTTGTTCTAAATTTATGACTAAGGAGTATAGCTGGAAACCACCAAGGTGTAGTCAATGTAAAGTATTTGGTCATAATGATGGTACATGTGGAATGAATGTGGAAGTGACTGCTGGTAAGAATAGTGATGCAGAGTGAGTTGGTAAAATGATGGAAAATTGGGTAATAAGAGCAACAAGCAAACTACATGCTTGGGAGCTAAAGGTGTTAACAAATACTTCAAAAGTAGACAAGAATATTGTTAGGAATTGGAAATTCCATGTGAAAGTGTCGGTCACCCCAATTATGGTCTAGCATATTTTAGCTCATAGACTTGTAGTTATTTACATTGTTTAGTAGTTAATTAGTTAATTAGTAGCGTAGTTTAGTTTAGTGTAACACCGTGGAGGAAGGACGGGTCTTTACCCATCAGATGCTTGATCCGCATCCGACAGAGGACGAGTGTTCAGAATTATAAATACCTCTACCTCCCAAGGTACAGGGTTGGAACTAGTGAAGCTAACCTTGCATTTTTTTGTTTATTTCTCTCTCTAGAATTCACTCTCCTCTCTTCATCTCTCTAACCATGGCTTTCTTGTATTATCACCATCCTAGACCACCCGAATCATCTAACAACATATTATATACGATCCTACAAATGGTACCAGAGCCTAGGTTGTGTTGTTTTGTTGATTCGAATGGTTATTAATGCGGTTTGTTCGTTTGTTTTGATGCGGTTTGGTTATGATTGATGTGTTGCGATTTGTAGTTGATGGTTTATATGGTTTGGTGGTTCGTTGTGGTGTTCTTTGTTTTAACATATTGTCATTCCTACTATTATCATCATTATTAACACATGAATCACTATTAGCCTTAACTCCACTCATAACAGTAGTGCTATTCTTAGTTAATTGGATGTGAGGATTTTGACTTATAGTGTTTTCAGCAGCAACATTCACATCAGTACCATTCATATTAGTCACTTTCTTCCTAACAGACTCACTCAATGTTGGAAACTCATTTGCAACCAAACACACCCCTTCCCTGGTACTTTCTCTTTCAATGACCTCCTTATACCCCATCCTATCAGCATTCTCACCTATATCTCTGTTTTCCAATAGTTCCTTTGTTTCAGCCTCATTTGCTCTTAATTCATTACTTTTATTCTGCATAAGCTCACATACAGTGTCCTTATATGTAGGACCTTAAATATCTCAACCTTATCACTTTACCAAAGCTAAACAAACGTATAACACTTGAAACAGTTATGCGTAGAACACAAAACACAAACACATACGCGTATTAGAAAGATTAAGAAAGAAGGAAAGATGGTGACTTGATTAAATGTTATTCAGATATGTGTGTAGAGAAAGATGAAAAGAAGAACTTTAATATCAAAGGAAAACACACACACACACACTCAGCACACCCTCAAATGAGACTTT